>CM045772.1:112826421-113214080 GCA_025200525.1 Camellia lanceoleosa | reverse complement strand
ATTGATTAGTGTTATGTGTTGAAATTAGAATTTATGTGATTTTGTGGTAGATTTAATTGAAATGTGATTTGGAATGATTAAATTAGATTGAATAACATTAGAAATTACCATTAGATTGTGTTATTACCTAATTGCACCTAAGTGAGGCTAACTTTACTGAAACCTTGTGTAGAAGCTTAAATCTTGCATCCTTCTTCATTCATCTTCTTGCCCCCTATGTGTGGAAGAAGAGAAGTAAAGAAGAAAATAGAAGATTCATCAAAAGAATTGACTTGAATTTTTAGTAGGAATTGAAGAGCATTTGCAAAATTGAGCTTGTATATCCTTGAATTCAAGACCTTAAGATAGAATTTCACCTTCTTCATTGTGAATTTGAGGTTTGTTATCTTGCCCACAAAAGCTTTCATGGTAATTGTTTAGAGTTTAAAGTCAGAAGGATTAATTTAAGAGAGTTGAATTGTGAAATAATTCATGCATGTATGTCCTTATATTGAAGTCTTGAGGTTTAACTTTTCACTTGGAAATTCCTACATCCATGTTTTTGTTTTGGTTGAAGTCCATGGATTCATCATGTTTTCTATCAAATTGCCAATTTAATCTTGATTTGAAAGTGTTGGATTTTAAAGGAGATCGAAGTGCATGTTGTGTTTTGAAACTTTGTTGCTTGAAGTTTATTTGAATATTGTGTTCAATTGACTCACTGCTTGGGCTTTGATCTTACAAATTGATCTTCAAAAGCATGTTATATTATGAGTTTAAAGTGTTTTTTTTCCAAAAATGGAGCCCAAGAGGTTGAGTTTTGAGGAATTGTTGAATGCTTGGTTTGAGCTTGGGGAACCAAATATGGAGAAATTCTGATTTTGGGCTCGCTCAAAACAAAAGATTCACGCTTCAGCGATCACTCGTTTACTTTCGAGCCATTACTCGGTGAAGGAATGATAGCTCGGCCGTCGCTCCTCACTCTGGTTTTTTGGTGCACGTAGGCGTGTCGGCTCAAGCGAGAAGAACCCTACGCTTCGGTAATTTGTGTCTGTGGCGCTTTCGAGTGGGGCGTCGGCGGAGATTTTTAACTTTATCCGTTACTTTTGCATTTTCCTCGGTACATTTCGGTAGAGGAAGTCCACACTAAAGCGACCAGGGTTTTGCACAGCAAAGCTCGCTTCGGCGAAAATAACGCTCTTCGGCCGGAGACCCCTGTTTTTGAAAATTTGGAAAAGTGTTTCTAAAATGCATTTTTATCCCTAGATTTCCATCCTAGGCATTCTTAGGCCAGTTTAAGGCATCTTAATGATGGGGGGGATATTGAAGTAGAGACCATACCAAGTCAAGAATAAGGGATTAAGTCATTGCTCCCAAGTATGTAACTTGAGTGTGTGTTACGTTCTATTCTTGTGTAGGGTTGGCAGCAAGAGATGTAATAAAGCTTGCCTATAGCCTAGTACTTTCATGAAATGTTAACAATGTTTGTAAAGATATGTTTCAATTATGAATATTTTTACGAGATGATCTAGTAGCTGATACTGTTCTTTGAAAGCGATTATTGTTTAATGAATGAATGGTTGTCACTATTTATAAAATTGTGTGTTAAGTGGCATCCATAGCAATTCTTTGATTCTTTGTCTTTATTCTTTGCTCATCACAGAGATCTCTATCGGTTTATGTTTTGGAACCACCTCATTTCTTACATTATGATGGCCATCAATGTTGTTTGATGCTGCCAGTAATACCCTCTTTGTATGCTATTTGCTATTAGATGGCACCCACATAATATAATTGCTATTTATGGTTTCTAAATAGTGATATATTTGTTTAATGGTGAAAGGACATTCATTCTTATTACTCTTTACACAACTATTGTATTCTTGGGCTTTATCTCCTTGTTTATATTTATATGCTTAAGTGATTTTCAAGCAAGATGGGGCTGGAGCTAGGGCGTCAGTTAACTCTCCCTTTTTTGTCCAAGCCAACCATTATGCCTCTGTGAGATTCCAATTCACGACCAAGCTAAAGAATTTGTTTTAGGGTGTCTTAGTTTTACCCTTAAATCTACTGTTTTGTAATATTGTTTAAGACTTTGTATTGTCTTGTACTAATTAGGATTTGATTAACACGAATGTTCTTTGGTCTTACATACCTGGTTATATATATGTTTTAACTTATGAATGTGAATATGTTCACAAGAAAAGTCTTTTTTTACGCCACAAATTATAAAACTCATTGGAGCATCTTTTATTGCTTATTTTGCCTTCCATGACCCACCGTACTCTTTTGTACTTTCTGGCAATACGTCTTTCTTTTATTGCAGCGAACAGCCGGTAATCACGAATTCTTGACGATTCTGATTCTTTCTGGCCCATGTAAAGGGGAGTGGAGTTTGGAGTAAGTGATGACCAATGCCCGATAGAAACAATTTAACACAATATATGAATCTTAACAAGATATAAGTATAATGTGCCTCCTGATACAATGTAAAAATAAAATAATTCGCATATTAGAGCAAGATCATAATATGCCAAGTTTCATATCTCAATTCATTTCAAGTCAATTCATTTCATTTAAATGTCTTAACACAAATTGAGTCAAATTCATTTTCATTCCTCCGAACAGCAACTAAGAGAGTGGCTACTTCTACAGCGGTTTCTCTAATCAATTGACTTCATTACACCTGACACTTCAATATGTCATTTTATGAAAATTTCATCGCGGAATCAGAAACCCCTATGTACTCCAGGCGATTTTTGGGACTTTCATTCTGGACACCGCAGACCAACTTAATTCAATGAAGTCAATCCTTTCTTCTCCCCCAGCACTTTGGAGTATATCCTCTTTCTCCTCCTAAATATCATGCATATACAATGTATTTAAAACAACATCATGAGTTAAGAGATTAACCTGAAATAGCCTAAAAGCAGGATATTTTTAAATGGTTCAAATTTTCATAGATGAAATATATATAGCTCCCATAATTTATATAAACACCGTGTTATATTTCCAATACCAATTTCATTATTTGCTACAAAATAATTATTTTTCCTGCAACTATTTTTGAGGCATGAAACTCATTCTCTCTGAAAGATCCAACCCATGTGTCAAAATCGAAACCGACTTAACCTGAAACACGGCATTCTCATCACATACCTCATAACCATTTTGAACACCCTTATTTAGAAAACACCTCTTTTGATTTTAAACCCAAAACTCGTTTGTCCAAAATCCTTCAAAACACAACATTTCTTACACAATTAACCCAATGACTAAGTTAAAAATCATAGGAGGTGTGAAAGTTCCTGTACTACTCGAAGTGAGAAGACAAGCAAAAGCAATGGAGGAACTTCAAAGGCGCTTGAAACCAAGGATTTATTCGGATCAAAAGAAAGCGGACGGCCCTTGAGGATTTGCGTTACCTTTTTAAAATACACTAGGGTAGAAAACCAATGGATCCTTAGAACAAAAATGTAGAGACAATGTGAGTTCTAGAGAGAGGCGCTTCAAAGACACTAGGGTTTTGAAATGTTTTAGAGAGAAAGAGATGAAAAGTGATGATGTGAAAAGTGGGTACATTCTGATGATATCACTTTGCCTGATCACTCGAATGTTAGACACAATAAGTTGTTCCGCTCCAAAGCGCCAAGAGTGATGCTCGGCGTAGAATGCACACTCGATGTAGTTTTGTAGACAACGGACCTTGTCGCGTACCGAGTGCTTGAAACGCATACCACTCGATTTGAACTTGCTCGGCGTAGAAATCGCTCTCGGTGGTTGTAGACTTACAAATCTTTGAGGAAGTTCTTAAGCCCTACCGGCGCAAAAGAAATTAATACATTTTCGGCAATGAAGAGGCAAAAATATGGAGCAACAAAGGTTTGAAATTAAGCAACCAACCTATTGGCAGTAACCACAACAACTGATAGCCAAATTTAAAGAAATTCAAATAGAAGAATGCGTCAACAATACAACACCATGAAACTGAGCACAGGTCCATAATACAATAAAAGATAGGGTCAGCGGAATACTATAATCTCCCCTTTTTAAGAATTTCATCTCGAAATTTCTAATCAAGTTTTAAAACTAGGTTTAAAACCAATTACAATAATGATCATCAATCAATTCCATCATTATGACTCATTCCCGATCATCAATCCCATCAATGCGATAAGCAGATTCTAAATCTTGAATGCATAATTCATATTTCCAAAATATATACAATGTTTATAATAAAACTTCGTATTTCCGAAAACATTTACAACTTTATATCTGACAATGTTTTCATATTTCATTAACATAATAAGAATATCATTACATAATTAAGCATGTCAACCAAATAGAAGTCGGGTATTTCTCATTGGACTTTTAACTCACCTCAAACATGCTAGCCTCCTTAATTAAGCAAATTAATTAAATTGATTATGTGCTTAATGTTAATTATGTGAATTATATGTTTATTAAGTGTTATTGTTTATGCCCATGAGATTATTTGAATTGTGTTATTGTGGGTGGAATGAGATAGAGTTAAATAAATTGAAACCTATCTGATTCGTTGGTCTAACATATTAGAGAATTAAGCAATAGGAAAGGGAATTGAGAGCCTAATTCACATTAGTATATAATTTAATTTTAATTGTGATTAGATTTTAAGATGATGAGATTAATTTAATTTGAGTCAAATTGATTTTTAATTAATCTCTTCTTAGCCTTAGAGTGATTTTACAATTTATTAGTTTAATTAATTTGAGCATAGTATTTATACTTATCAATTGAATTGGAATAGGACGGAATAGATTAATGGCTTTTCTTACACCTAGAGACATATCTGGCGTAGAGAGAAAAGATGGAGAGACTTTGAGGAATTCAACAAGATTGAAATAGAGAAGAAAAAGAAGAAGCTTAGAGTAGAAAGATTACCTTGAAATGCCTCCTTAATTCAACAAGTAAGGTAAGCACTCTCTCTCTCTAATTTTTTTGGGAAATTGGGACTTACATGCATGCATCTTTAAAGATTGAGGGTTTTTGAGGTGGGGAATTTACTTAGTTAGCTATAAACTGCGCCATGCATGACATTGTTGTTATGGTATTTTTTTGTCACATAAAGAGGGGTGGGAAGAATTAACTTTTTCTTATAGTTCCATTCATTTTTGAATTCTTACATAGATACTTCAATAGAGAAGGAATTCCATAGAAGTTTGAGTTTAAGAACTCCCACTTTGCATGTTTTAATACATTTACGTACCAAAATGAGGATTTGATTTCTTTTACTATTGGCATTTTGGTCATTGTTTTTAAAAAGTTTTGCGATTTGTGTTTCCATAAATTCAGGTTTAAGTCCAACATGTTTTTATGAATTTTTGGTAATGAATTCACATGAAATAGACTTGATTTTTGCAAAGAAACACACTTTGCTCGAGTGAGTAGTTTTTCAAACTCTTGTTGAAGCAGCTACTTTGCTGCGTGCGGCTTAGGGCTCACTTGCGTCACGGAAAAGCGCAATTAATTTTACTGAACACCTTTGAAGCCCTATATGCAAGTCTGCGGACGGCTTGCGTGCATGATGGTTCCTGCATATCGCGGCAAGACCTCCATGGCGTCTTGCGTCTGACTGTCTTTTAGAAGCTTGTCTCGAGTTCATTTTTCGCTCTATTTTCCACCTTCCAGGCTTCCATTTGCATGGTTTTTAAAAGCGTTTTCATGATCATTTGCATCTCTAAGTGCATTAGATTGAATAAATGAAAAGTAGAACCGAATTAATAAAAGAGCGATTAGTTAGTGAATGAGTAACAACCTGAATCAAAATAGAATTGGTTGGCAATATGAATGTCATTGGATATTATTTTGTTTGAATTTGTTTATTTGAGGAGTCGGATGTTCGAACCAATAGTATATGTAACTATGAAGCCCATCGTGAGTAATAATTTTGTAAAAAATATGTTCAACTTGTATTTAGTTTAGAATGATAAAATTATACTCGCTTTCTAAACAATTACTTTTTATTGATTGAATGATGATCCTCTTTTGAATTGTATTACGTGGGTATCCATAGCGTATTGTTATTGTTATTGTTATTGATATCGCTATTGTTATAGAGATCTCTATTAGTTCAATCTTGGAACTATTGTTATTGTTTCTTGATGGCCATCAATTGATTGTCTGGGTCTTTAAGGCCTATTGTATTGTAAGTTATTCCTATTGGATGTACCACATATGACCTATATGAATATGATTATGAATATGAATATGATTGAAAATGATTGATTGACCAAAGATATTGATTGAAATTCGATTGTTTCAAAGACCATAAGGACATCATTTTTAACCTCTTTGCACATTTGTTATCCGCTTCGGGTCTTTAGCTCACCAGTTTATTATATATATGTAGGTGATCGAACCTTGGACCAAAGCTAGTTAGCACCGAGGCTCGAACCTTTGTTTTGTTAAGCCGACTATTATGCCTCATAGCAGGTTCCGAACTCTATATGTGTCAAGACTTTTGGGTGGTTCAAATCCCTTTTTGAGTATGTTAAGTGAAGAGAATGTTTTAAGACTATTATTAGTACTATTTTTGGTGATGGGATTAATTCCCTAACTTGCATATTGGTCTTATATATATGCATTTATGGCATAAGTGGTTATGAACATGACTATGTATATAAAGTTTATTTCCATTAGAATTCCCTCAGCTCATTGGACATTATTTTATTAGTGATTGAACTTTTTAAGTATTACATTATATAGTATTATTGTCATTATTGTTAAGTATGCCTTTGGTAATCACGCAATTCTTTTGGCGGCGATTCTGAGCCTTCTAAACCTATAAGGGCGAGGGTTTGGATAAATGACAAAAGTGGTATCAAAGCCAAGTTATCACCGCATTACGATTTGAGTCCAAATGACTTATAGGATGTCCTAGAAACCAATTAGGGGCATTGCATGAGCATAAATAAGTGTGTGTGGATATGATATGTGTCATATGAACTAACATACATGAATATGGAAACCATTTTTACAATGTTTTATTATTACCATGTTTTATATAGTGCAATGGAGAATGCAAGGAACTGCAGATTAAACTTTGAGTCATCCGAAACAAGAATTGCAAGATTGGAAAGAATGGTTGAATATTGAATAAGGCTCTGAGGCAACAATATCGTAACCAACAACCCTTGACCTCCTCCTCCGCTACCAATGTAGCCTTAATAGAAATACCAATGATGATGTGATTGTTTTAACACGGTGTTTAATAAAGTGAAGCCACCGACTTTCTAGGAAGGACTGGAACCCGCTAAAAGCCGAGGGCATGGATCCTCAAAATTGAAAAACTATTTAGAAGTATTTACATGTTCCAAGGCCCAAAAAGTGTTGTTGGCTGACCTTTTACCTTACAAGAGGAGGCAAGACGATGGCGGATGCTTATCACGTGAAGATAATAATACAATGATTTGGGCTTAATTCAAGGAAGCATTCTGCGGATAAATACTTCCTTCAATGTGTTCATGGACCGAAAAGTGGCCGAGATTTGAACAATCAAGGCAGAACCATGTCGTTGCTTGAGAATCATGAAGCTAAGTTCACCTTAAAATTTTTACTCGCTATGTACCACACATGAGTAAACACAATTTCATTATAAAAAGGCTAGAAATTTTAAGGTGGACTTAACGTAGAGATACTTGATCGGATTAACGTTTTGAAATTACTCAAGTATGTGGATGTGTGCCTAGAGCCAGGGCCATCATAGCTTAGACAAATGTTGCAACATTGAAACAAGCTAAGACACGATGAAGTGTTGAATAGCGGTAGTAAGAGACAAAGTTTTAATTCAAAAAGGCGAGAACAACTCATTAAATAAAAACAAAAATACAAGGTCAACAAGCGCGAGTTCTAGCCAAGGCAACAATTCTATCTTTGCCTTGTCGAGATCAAACAAAAGACACAAGAGGGGTTTGTTATAAAATCTCTGGGCATGTTATAAGTGTAATGGCAAGGTGGGCCACATAGTTAAAGACTATCCTCTCACATCTCGTAACTTTACTAGGACTTGTAGTAAGTCTTGTAGCATCAACCAAGATTACACCAAAGCCCAATCCTAAACTACGGAAAAAGAAACTTTAAGGCAAGTGTTTGAGTGTTTGCACTTCATGCTAGGGGATGTGGCAGAACACGAGATTCGTGGTGTCGGTATACTCCCTTATTTGTGCTCAAATGCTTATATTTTGATTGATTATTTGGTAATCTACACACTCCATTTGTCTCCCCATTGCTTTTTCACAAAAATTAAATAGACCCACTTTGGAACCATGAACTATTTATTAGTCAGATGTCTTCATCTCATTGGGGGTCCATGACTTGTGCTTATATATATCTGCATGTGAGATTGTTATTGGGGATATGCTTTTTATATGTAGATTTGATGCCTCTAAATCTTGGATCATTTGATGTAATTTGGGAATGGATTGGTTAACCAAAATATCCTTCTATCCATTGATTGTGTAACAAAACAAGCTATTATTGGCCCAATCCTAGATTGTCACGAATTTGTATTTAATCTGAGTTGGTGTTGTACCTCCCCATATTTGATTTCATTTATCGAAAGCTTATTCAAATTGATTAAAAGGGTGTAAAGGGTATTTATGTTGTATATTGAACTTACGCTTCAACGATACATTAAAGCTAATATGGACCGGTATTCCTATAGTTTCAAAGAATTCCCAAATGCGTTTCCAGATGATTTGGCGGGATTTGATTGATAGGGATGTTGAGTTCAACCTATTGAAGTGATACCAAGTACACAACCAATTTCCAGAAGTTTTGTACAAAATGGCACCTCTTTGAATTGAAAAGAGGTTGAAAATCCGGTTGGAAGAGTTGTTGGACAAAAATTTTTATAGTACCCTAGTACTCACCGTAGGGAAGCTTTCCAAAGATTATTTGTGAAAAAGAATTATGGTTCATCAAGGCTTTCATAGATTGACTAATGATGAAGCTAAACAAGGTGACAAAGTAAAAAACAATGTACCAAGGTTGCCTGCATTGATGATTTATTTGACCAAGCTATAAGGTGCTCAAGTCTTTTTAAATTGACCTTAGATCAAGAATAGGGCACCAATTGAAAGTCAAAAATTTGAGGATATTGAAAAAGGACTGATTCTGAACAAAGTACAAACATTATAAATTTCTTTGTTATGCTTTTCGGAGTTACTTAATGCTTTCTTGCTGTATTTATGGATCTAAGCCGAATTGGGTAATTTTCAAACCATTCTCGATGAGTTTGTGGTTGTATTTATAGATGATATTTCGATTTATTCCAAGAGTGGAAGAGGCGTGAACATCATTTGGAGAATTACACTTTGCAAAGCTTTGAGAAGAAATTATATGCAAAATTGACAAAGTGTGAATTTCGCAGCTTACGATAATGTTATGTTTTTGGGGCATGTAATTAATAAAGATGGCATTTCAGGATTAACCCACGAAAATTGAAGCAAGAGGTGAATTGGCCTAGACCTACCAATGTTCTTTTGAAGTCCATAGTTTCTTGGGTTTGGCGGATACTATGAAGATTTGTGAAAAGATTTTTCCAAAATTGCTTTATCGTTGACTCAATTGACTCAAAAAGGGAGTACCATTTGATTGGACCAGATCAGAGAGAATCAACCTTTCAAGAATTAAAGACGCTTCGACTTGTGACTACACTAATTCTCACCTTACCTTCGTGTATGGATGGATTTACTATTTTAGGATACTTCTACAAGTGGTTTGGGGGTGTATTGATGTAGAATGGAAAGTGATAGCATATGCTTCCCCGACAAGCTGAGGCCACACAAAAGAACTATCCCAGGCTCATGATTTGGAACTTGCTTAGCGAAGAGTATTTGCATTGAAAAATTTAGGCGTGCCACTACTTGTATGGGGCAATATGTGAAATTTATACGGCACTACAAGAGCTTAAAAAAGTATTTCTTTATCCGTAAAGAGTTGAATATGAGACAATCGGAGATGGTGGAATTTATAAAAAGATTATGATTCACAAATCTTATAATTATCCAGGAAAGCTAACACCGCTATTTATGCTCCAGGTCTTTAGCCTATCGAAAATCAATTGGGAATTTGGCTTGCTTACTTACCGCACAGGAAAAGGGTAATTGCTACGACCTAATCTTTGAGAAATTTGGAGTTGACATTGTTTTGTTATTGTGAACAAGGTGGACCTTAGTCATATCCACTTTGCCAACCGGCAAGACTTATTGGAGGAAATTAAAGAGAAACAACAACAAGATGAATTTTTGAAGAAGATCATTTGCGACGAGAATCCAAACCAAGGCCGGATTTTTGTTTTTGAGAATGGTGTGTTGAAATTTCAAAGTAGATTATGTGTGCCCGAATGATGTTGGCGTGAGTATGAGTTTTACATGAAGCTCACATATTCAAAAAACTTTCTATCGATCTAGGAATACAAAATGTATCAAGACTTGAAGTTGAATTTTTGGTGGCCGAGAATGAAGAAAGAAATTGCCGAGTTTGTGTCAAATCGCTTACCCGCCAACAAGTCAAAGTCGATCATCAACGACTTTCAAGGGATTGCTCCAACCATCGCCAATACCATAGTGGAAATGGGGCACATCACTATGGATTTCATTATTGAGTACCTCGCTCCAATAGAGGTATAGATTCAATTTGGGTTATTTTGACCATTTGACTAAATCACACTTTTTACTGTCAAAACAATCTATAATGTGGATAAGTTGGCTACAATTACATTAATGAGATTGTTAGATTGCATGGAAGTGCCCGTGTCCGTTGTTTCTAATAGGGACTGAAGTTCACATCAAGATTTTGGCAAAGTTTACAAACGGCATTGGGTGAATTGAGATTGAGCAAGGTATACCATCCACGCATCGATGGCGTAAAAGAACAATCCAAACTCGAGGACATGTTGCGATGTGTGCCCTTGATTTTCAAGGGAATTGGGAAACTCATTTGCCTCTAATTCAATTTGCCTACAACAATAGCTTCCATTCAAGTATTGGAATGGCGCCTTCGAGGCATTATATGGCGAGAAAATGTCGGTCTTATATTTGTTTGGTTGAAGTTGAGATGGGCTTTACTTGGGCAGAGATTGTGCATGAAACAATGTAAAATGTGAAATTGATTCAACAAAGATTGAAAACTGCACAAAGCCGATAGAAAAGCTATGCAGATGTCTGAAGGTGAGACAGGGATTACGAAGTAGGTGATCTTGTTTTTATTAAGGTGACACCAATAAAAGGGCAGGCTCAGTTGGGAACCAAGGGCAAGTTAGCACTGAGATATGTTGGACCGTATGAAATCATTGAAAAGATTAATCTAGTGGCATATCAGGTAGCACTTCCTCCCGAAATGGAACATATACATAATGTCTTTCATGTTTCAATATTGCAAGATTATCTTCGAGATCCTTTCCATATTATTGAGCCTACTCACGTGGTATTGAGTGATGATTATATATATGGAGAAAAGGCCCATTCAAATTGTAAATAGGCGGATCAAGAAGTTAAGAAATAAGGAAATTAAGTTAGTGAAAGTAGATTGGCAAAATCATGGGGGTATTTATGCAACATGGGAAAAAAGAGGATGATATGAGCGAAGATATCGGACCTTTTTCCACTTGATCCTCATTCTTGCAAAGGAAGATAATTGAGTTTGGAGGACCAAACATCCTAAGGGTGAAAGGATGTGACAACCGCCTCCTTAATTAAGCAAATTAATTAAATTGATTATGTGCTTAATGTTAATTATGTGATTGTATGTTATTAAGTGTTATTGTTATGCCATGAGATTATTTGAATTGTGTTATTGTGGACAGATAGGTTAGAGTGAAATTAAACCTGTCTGATTCGTTAATTTTAACAAATTATAATTAAGCAATAAGAAAGGAATTAAAGCCTAATTCACATTAGTATAATTTAATTTAGTGTAATTAAGATTTTAATATGACGAGATTAATTTAGTTTGAGTCAAATTGATTTTAATTAATTTCTTAGCCTTAGGTGATTTTACAATTTATTAGCTTAATTAATATGAGCCTAGTGTTTTTCATACTCATCAATTGAATTGGAATAGGAGAGTGTAGTGGCTTTTCTTGCACCTAGAGAGACATACACGTAGAGAGAAAAGAGGGAGAAACTTTGAGAATTCAACAAGATTGAAAGAGAGGAAGAAAAGAAGAACTTACGTAGAAGATTGCCTTAAAATCTCATAAATCAACAAGTAAGGTAAGCACTCTCTCTCTAATTTCTAAAAATTGGGACTTACACATGCATCATCTTTAAAGATTAAGGTTGAAATTAGGGAAGAATTAACTTAGTTAGCTCCTAAATTCGCCATACATGGTATTGTTGTTATGGAATTCTTGGTCACATAAAGAGGGAATTAGGGAGAATTAACTTCTTATAGTTGCATACATGGCATAATTCATGGATAATTAGTTTCATTCATTTGAATTCTTGCATGGTACTTCAATAGAGAAGGAATTCCATAGAAGTTTGAGTTTAAGAACTCCTACTTACATGTTTAATACATTTACATACCAAATGAGGATTTGATTTCTTTTACTAGTAATTTGGTCATTGTTTACAAGTTTTGATTTGTGTTCCATGGTCAAGGTTCAGTCCAACATGTTTCTATGAATTTTGGTAATGAATCGCATGAAAATGAACTTGATTTTTGCAACGAACATACTACCTTTAACAAGGTAGTTTTGATCGTTGTTGAAGCATCGCCGGTGGCTTGGGGCCCCGGACGTACGGAAAATAGGGTAATTTTGCTGAACACACTGAAATATATGCAGGTGTAGGAGGCACGTGCATGATGGCCCAGCACATACGGATGTGCGGCCAAGACCTCCGTACGTGCAGCATTTTTGGCCTGTCCCTGGTTCCTTTTTCGCTCTATTTTTCCACCTTTCGGGCTTCCGTTTTCATGGTTTTAAAACATTTTCATGATCATTTGCATCTCATGAATGCATTAGATTGAATAAATGAAAAAGTAAAACCGAATTAATAAAGATTTATTAGTTAGTGAATGAGTAACAACCGAATCAAATAGAATTGGCTAGCGAAATGAATATTATTGAATTATTGTGCTTTTAATTTGTTTGTTTAGGTGGACGCTAAACCAATAATACGTGTATTGAGAAGCCCACTGTGAGTAACAATGTTGTAAAGATATATTCAACTTGTATTTATTTTCTGAATGATAAAATTATATCATTTCTAAACGATTACTTTTTATCGATTGAATGATGATCCTCTTTTGAATTGTATTCATGGCATCCATAGCGTATTGTTACTGTTATTGTTATTGATATTGATATTGATATTGATATTGATATTGATATCGCTATTGTTACAGAGATCTCTGTCAGTTCCGAATTTTGGGACTATTGTTATTGTTTGATGGCCATCAATTGATTGTTCGGTCTTTAAGACCTATTATATTGTATTGTTGCTATTGGATGTACCAATGATGACCTATATGAATATGAATATGATTGAAAATGATTGATTGAATCTAATGATTGAGCGATTGATTGACAAAAGATATTAATTGAAATCGATTGGTTCAAAGATCGTAAGGACATCATTCTTAACATCTTTACACATTTGTTATTTACTTGTCTTTAGCTCACAATTTATTATATATATATATGTAGGTGATCGTTAATCGACCAAAACTAGTGGCACCGAATTGAACCTTTTTGTTTTTTTCAAGCATTATTGTGCCTCATAGCGAGGTTCCGAACCTGTATGTGTCAAGACTTTTTGGGTGGTTCAAATCGCCTTTTTTGAGTATGCTAAGTGAAGAGAATGTTTTAAGACAATTGTTAATACTGTTTTTGGTGATGGGATTAATTCCCTAACTTGCATATTGTCTTATATATATATATATATATATGTGTGTGTGTTTATGGCATAAGTGGTTATAAATATGGCTATGTATATGAAAGTTTATTTCTATTCAGGTCCTCACAGCTCATTGGACATTATCTTATTAGTGATTGGCTCCCGCTAGCCCCCTGTTATATAGTATTATTGTCATTATTGTTAAGTAAGCCTTTGGTAATTACAGATTACTGGCCGGTTACGGCGCTAAACTTATAGGGGCGGGTTTAGGTCGTGACACTCACGTTCCAAAGTTACTTTCTCAACCCCGTGATATTTCCATAATACCTTAACCAAGGGAACGTCTTACCACAAGACTTGGTCCAGAGTGACCAAGACTCTCACCGGTCTCTCCTCATACGAGGCATCCTCATCTACCTCTAAGTCAGTCCAATCAACACGTGTTATGGATTCGGCTTATACTTCCGAAGCATGCTAATATAAAACACATCATGAACTTCGGAAAGTTGTGGCGTAAGGCCAAACGGTAAGCTATCTCCAATCTAGCCAAGGATCTCAAAGGCCCAATGAATTGAGGGACAACTTCCCACTCTTTTCCAAACCTCATCAAACCTCTCCTAGGTGACATATTTAGGAATACATGATCTCCCACCTCAAAGACAAGGGTCTCCTCCTATGGCTCGATATAACTTTTGGCGACTCGAGCCGTGAACTAACCTCTTGCGGATAAGTATGACTTTCTCGGTTGTTTCCTAACCAACTCTGGACCCAATATAGGTACATCACCCACCTCTCCCAACACACGTATGATCTACATGGTTGTCCATACAAGGCGACAAACGGAGCCATACCAATGCTCGACTGCAACCTATTGTTATAGGCACACTCCACTAGGGTCAAGTGTCTTTCCCACGAACCTTTAAAATCAAGGACACAAGCCTTAAGCATATCCTCAAGGATCTGAATAGTATGCTCCTGATCGTCAATAACTGAGGATGATACACAAGCTAAAAGTCAACCTCATGCCCAAGGCACTTTGTAGGCCTCTACCACAACCGAGCCATAAAATGTGGATCTTTATCCCAAAGCAATCATCACTAGGACCCCTGCGGCAACCTCATTATGTCCCTTTTGTAAAGGTCGGCAAAATAATCTATCGAGTCACTCACACGCATAGGTATAAAGTGTGCCGACTCGGTCAACCAGTTAACTACCACCCAAATTGCATCACTACCCCGTTGAGTCCTCGGAAGGCCCACAACAAAATCTATTGTGAGATGTTCCCACTTCCATCTGGCTTTAGGCAAGGATTGCAACAAACCCGCTGGCCTCTAATGCTGGGCCTTCACTTGTTGACAAGTAAGGCACCTTGATACAAACACGGCCACATCCTTCTTCATTCCCCTCTACCAAAACTAGCGACTAAGGTCGTGATACATTTTTGTGCCTCCCGAATGTATAACAAGGCATGAATGGTGAAACTCTCAAAGTACTTTCTCTCTACAAGATTCTGGCACGAAAAGACAGTCAATGTATCTAACACTCGAGTCGGAGTACACATTCAAACCTCTTTCTACCTTCCCACTAAAAATTTTCTCCCGGAGGGATTCTACCTCAAGGTCACCCTTGTAACAACCTTGACCCATGATTAACTATTAAACCATGATTAAAGATACTTAATAAGTAATCAAGATGAAATTCTGAATTAATTGTATGTGTGTTCTATCTGTCTATCGTAGAAAGATCTGTTTGTGTTTCTGTTTTGTTTTGCGAATTAAAGACCTTATCGCATCTGAACATGAAATTAGCTTGATTTATGTGCTAGTTGGCATTCTTAGAATTTTATGATAAGTTTGATTAAAATTCGCTTCGGAGCAATTAAATTAGAATAATTAATGTCTATTTGATTAGCTTTAACTACTCACCATTAACTCAAATATATAAGGCTAATATGTGCTTCAACTCCTTTGTTTTCACATCTTTGAGCCTACTCAAGCAAACAAAACATGAGAGAGAGTGAAAGACCTAAAGAAGAGAGTGAATTCAAGGACAGACAAGAGAATTATGATAGAGAGCTAGAAGGATTGAAGGTTTGGCTTGTAGTAGCTCAAGAATTGGTGATTAAAACTCAAGTGGTGGCCGAGGTGAGTATTTGGCTCCCCATCTTTGTATCTAAGTCATTAATGAAGAGAACTCTACGGAGATTTTGTGAGCAAGTATAAGAATTGAGCTAGAAAATGAAGAGACTTGAGTCATATCATGCATGCACGCACATTTTCTTACATTTTGAGTTGAATTGCCAAGAATTCTCACATACATGCTTCAATTTTCCTTAGTTTTGAAATTTTATCATGTTTTCCATCAATTTCCCCTTGTTTGAGCATGTTTTGAAAGGTTTAAGTTTGTTGAAATTACACACATGTGCATATCATGAGTTTTAAGTTTAATTTTGCACAATTAGCAAGCTTTTGGGCCTTAATTTCATGAAATGATCTTGAATTCACAATGCTTTCCAAGTTTAGACTTGTTTGTCAAGTTTTGGGCCTAAAGGATGTGTTTTGTTTGGTTAAATTCGCTTTTGAAGCTTGGAAGTAACTGAAATTCCAGATTTTGCCTCTCTACTGAGCCAGATCCCCGCACTCGGCGACCACTTTGTATTTTGTACCTCCGCTCGAGCGACTAAAAGTCGATTTCTTGCGAAATGCATGCTCCAAGAAGTTCACATGTTTTGCAAACCGCTCAAGCAACAATAGTTGCGCTCGTGCAAAGACCTCAGTCTCATGCTCGAGCGACCGTTGAGTGGAGAAATCAAGCAACTAGTACTTTTACAAAGTTTACAGACCGCTTGTGCGAAAGAAGTTGTGCTCGAGCGACCACTCACATTTTTGAACCTCCGCTCAAGCGAAGGAAGTTGTGCTCAAGCGTAGCCTCTGTTTCCAGCAACTTTGACTAAGAGTTTTCAAGGACATTTTGGCATCCTCATCGTATCCTAGGCATTCCTAGGCCATGATTAAAACATAATAACGAGGATAAGAATTAGAAACACACTAAGAACGAAATAGAATAAGTCAACGAATTCCGAGTGTGTGTTTCAATATGTGTGTGTCTATTATGTTTATGTAGGTCACGCTACCACAAGTTATCTCGATTACCGCCTTCTGCTCTGCAAGTGAAGCCATCCTGAGTAATAACTTAGTAAAGCTATGTTCATCTTTATTTATTTTCTCAGATAATGAAATAAGATCTGCTTTATGAAATGTTATATTCTATACAATGAATGATTATCAAATTTCTGACAAGTACTCGTGGCATCCTTAGCACAAGGCCCTTGCCTGGGGATAACAATACCGTGGTCTCATGGCCCTCGCCCAGGGGTGACAATACGTTGGCTTAAGCATGTTATCGGTTCCCAAAGATTAGAGGTTCCTTTAATAGAATGCAAACATAGCCCCTTTTATACTCAGTATTTGATATGTCGCGCTAATGAATGTATATGTATGATTAAGCATGAACTCGCTTTTAGTCAGATAATGATTTGAATGAGGACATGAATATGAATCTCTTTAATATGAAGTTTGTTTTCCAACTGATATGGGACACCATTTATTTACTCCTTTTATTCTATTATTATTCACTAGACTTCCATTTACTATTTATATTATATAAGTAGGTGAACTGCGCGTGACTGTGCCTCATTGGTGAGTTTTGGTCACCACCACCATGCTCTCTGGAGGTTCCTTGTTGAACAGTCAAGTTTTGTGAACCATGTTAGGATGTTTTGTTATCTTGTTTTTGTTTATCTACACACGGGGTGAGTCCCTTATGATACTAATTGTGTGGTGGCACATAACGTATGGAAGTTTGACATTATGTATATGTATAGAAGTTTAAATTTTCTGTCCCATATATGTCTACAGAGCTCTATGGACATTGTATTTTTGTATATTTGCTTCCGCAACCCTTTACATTCTATGATTTTCAGATTAGAGGCCTTTGGTAATCCAAGGATTACTGGCTGGTTATGATGCTAAACCTATAGGGGCAGGTTTGGGTCACGACAACCCTTCTGTGCTTCTAACACTCAGTTCACAAGTGTAAGTTGTGCAACTACTGAAAATAAGGCTACAGATTCAACAGACTCGCTCAGATGCAAGTCAAACTCTCCAATGGCACCTAACATCTCCCAATTCTAGATGGCAATACAAGCTAAATTGCTAATAGATTTCCTACTCAATGCATCGTACAACATTGCCTTCCCGGATGATAGTGCAACTCAAAGTCATAGTCTTCTATGAACTTCATCCACCTCCTCTACCTCAAATTCAAGTCTTTTCGCATAAAATGATATTTCAAACTCTTATGACTGAAAACATCCCAAACTTCTCTCCATACGTATAATGCCTCCAAATCTTCAAGGCAAATATCACCTTGCTAACTCTAGGTCATGAGTAGGGTAGTTTCTCTCATGTGTCTTCAATCGTCATGTAGCCATAGGCATTAATTTGCACTTGACTCTATATTGCCACATGCTATAGATTCATATTCCGAAATGTTGAATATATACTTGCATGTGGAACTTTCAGAATCTCTTGATGTCTTAACAAATATACATGTTTGAGATTTAATGATGATGTCATGGATGAAACAGTATAATCTATATATATCCATGTATGTTCCGTAAGTGATTGCGTTGGAATCAAGATCTTGATTGTGAGTAATATTGTGTCCTTCTTGTGTAAATATTTCGGGGTGTTACATGTGGGAGCTCCATCATCCCAATCTTAATTTCCTTTTTTTTTTTAAAAAAAAAAATTAAAAAAAATGTTCTATTCGCTAGCTCCTATTCAACCAAAAACATTATATAAGGAAAATGAGGTTTCTAACATACAAGCCTTGTGAGAATTCCAATATCCCAATCTTAATTTTAATTTTTATGTTTAAAAGTTAAAAAATCTTCTATTAGTTGGCTCTTATTCACAAAAAAAAAAATAAAACAAAATAAAAATTAATATCCCTTGATTTGTGACTTTCAAATGGAAAGTATATCAAATTTAAAAAAATAGAAAGTATGCTAATCCATTTCAAAATTTAAATTTTAGAGTCACTAAATATAGGAAGTAATCTACTAATTTAAATTTAAAATTGGCACAATATAAATTTAAAATTGTAATGATAACTCATAATTATTGCTTTATGTTGAGATTATTTATATATTTATATATTTTACAAAAGAATGCTTTTAAGAAGAGATATTATAAGAGTTCCAAAATATCATACAAAATCTATGTACTATTATAATTGCAAAACGTTGTTATTTTATTAAAGCTAGAAGTTACAATTTTTTTTTAAAAATTTTTGTTAATATGTGTCACAATATGATTGGTCTATAAATTAATTTTATATTCTTAAAATAAAATTTTGAATTTAGATTCTTTCTTAAATTATGTTACCAGAATAAGATAAATATTCATTCTTTAATTTTTGCATCTTTTATTAAATTATAAAATAAAATTTTAAATTTAAATTCTTTTTAAAATTATGTTACTACAATTAGAATGAGATCAATATTTACATATGTCATAATGATGTGTCATAATAGTATTGGTCTAAACATAATATGTTAGTAATTACACGTATTCAAATTATTAATCTCTATTAAAAGTTTATATTTTTATTTTTTGTCATTTTTTGTTTTAAATTTTATAAACTTGTTTTTATATCTTTCTAGATTATAAGGACTTAAACAATAAAGTTTTTTAATACAAATATTTTTTTTTAAACAAAAGACAAAAACATTAAAAAAAAAAGAATGAATTTTTTAACAATTGCCCAATATAATGGATTCTCTTAATTTTTTTTTAATTTCAATTGTCAATTAAAAAATTAAAATAAAAAAAATTTCTAGCTTAAATAGTTAAGAAGTAACTTTTGTTAAAATCAAATAAAAATAAACATTTTTTTTCTATTAAAAGTGATAGTTGGTAAAACTTTTTTTTTTATGTAATAAAAAAAGAAAATGAAAGTTACACATAATAATTTATTGTTCCAGCAATGCTATAGACCCATACTTTCATCTACAATGACGTGGCAAGAGAGTTGGATCTCATGTCATTAAATATATAGCAAATTAAAAGTTGACACATATGATACCATATCATTGTGGGTACAATTGTGAGTTTTTTTTTTTTTTTTTTGTGAGTCTCAAACATTTTCCTTATTGTTCATCTAAACTTTTTTAGTACTTGTAAAACATGATAAATCCTGCTAAATTTTTTTTTTTAATCTCAGTTGTCAATTAATCAAACTAAAATAAAAATGAAAACTGGGATCAAATTGCTAAAAAGTGACTTTTGCTAAAAACAAATAGAAATCAATGTTATTTTTTCTAATAAAAGTAATGGTTGGTGAGATATCTTTTTTATTTAAAAGAAATGAGGGTTACTGGTGACAATTTCGTCATCTAGAATTATTTTCGATTAAATGAAAATACCAATCTAAATTTTTCTTCTTACTTTTTTTTTATCCAGATAATTTTATTTTGTAAGAAATTTAATTTAAATTTTTTATCGTAATTTTTTAAATTAAAAAATAATTTTTGAAAAATCATATTTAAATTATTTTATGCCATTATAAAATATAATTTTTAATATCAACTTATTCAATGATCCGCTTTCTAAAGGTGTATTTGCTTTTGTTCATTAATATTAAAATTTTAATTAATCTTATTTATTATTAAAGAATAAATTAGCAAATAATTTTACATATTTATATATATAATTTTGTTTCGATTGCTCAGGTTATTTGGTGTCTCCGTCCAAGTTTATTCAAATTTATTCAAAATTTTGAATTTTACAAAGGTTCTCACTGAATTAAAAATTATGTTGTCAAATCTTTAAAAATTTACAAATTTGACTCGAGTTGTTTGGATTTGACTTGCCCAAATTTATAACTCTAACAAGATGGTTGAAAGTTACATGATTGAAATTGTGACAAATTAAAATTTGATGCATAAATTGTAATAAAATTATGAAACTTAAATTGTAGGTTTCAATATTTTTTTTGTTTTCATAATTTACATATAAAAATCTAATTAATTATATTATTTTATATAAACATATTTTATTAATTTTTTCACATCACGTGCGGTTTTCACTAGTTATCTATATATTATATAAGGAAAATGTGATTTCTAACATATAAGACATCTAAAAGCTCCAAGTTCCCAACCTAAATTTCATAATATTTTGATTTTTAAAAATTAAACAATCTTCTATTGGCTAGCTCTTATTCAAGCAAAAATAAAAATTAATATCCATTGATTGATGAGTTTCAAATGAAAAGTATATCAAATCTATAAATAAAAAATTAAAAAAAAAAAAGAAGAAAAGTAACCCATTTCAAAATTCAAATTTGAGGGTTATTATATGGAAAGCAATCTATTTATTTAAATTTAAAATTGACACAATATATATTTAAAATTATAATGATCTATCCCATGATTTATAAGTTTTAAATACAAATTTAAAATTATGTATTACGGAACAATAAGAGTGACATTGAGATTATTTATATATTTTACAAAAGAATGTTTTTAAAAAGAGATATTATGAGAGTTTCAAAATCTCATACAAAATCTATATACTATTATAATTGCAAAACGTTGTCATGTTTTTAAAGTTGAAAGTTGTAATTCTTTTTATTTTTTTGTTTGGGTAAATTATGCAAATGGTCCATGTAGTTTACACGATGTGTCAATTTGGTCCATGTTGTTTCAATTTACTCAATTTTGCCCCTTAATTTAACGGATTGTATCATTTTAAATGACATAATAGGGACCAAATTGAAACAACAGAGACCAAATTGACACATCGGGTAAACTACATGGACTATTTTATAATTTATCCTTTTATTTTTTTTGACTTTTTAATTTTTGTTAATATGTGTCACAATATGATTGGTCTATAAATTAATTTTTATATTCTTAAAATAAAATTTTAAATGTAAATTCTTCCTTAAATTATGTTACCAAAATAAGATCAATATTCATTCCTTAATTTATGTATCTTTTATTAAATTATAAAATAAAATTTTAAATTTAAATTCTTTTTTAAATTATGTTACTACAATTAGAATGAAATCAAAATTCATGTGTCATAATGATGTGTCAAAATATTATTGGTCTAAACATAATATGTTATTAAATACACGTATTTGTATTATTAATCACTATTGAAAGTTTATATATATAAAAAACTTTTTTTTTGGTGGTCATTTTGGTTTTAAATTTTATATAAAAAAATTATATCCTTCTAAACTACAAGGACTTAAATAATAAATTTTTACTACAACTATTTTTTTTTTAACAAAAGACAAAAAATTAAAAAAAATGAATGTTTTTTTAACAATTGCCAAACATAATGGATTCTATATTTTTTTTTTTAATTTAATCTCAATTGTTAATTAAACAAGTTAAAATAAAAAAAATAATTTTTTTGGGCTTACATAGTTAAGAAGTGACTTCTGCTAAAATCAAACGGAATAAACATTTTTTCTATTAAAAGTAATAGTAAGTGAAACTTATTTTTTTTTTACATAATAAAAAAAGAAAATGGAAGTTACAGGTAATAATTTATTGTTCCAGTAATGTTATAGACCCACGCTTTCACCCACAATGATATGGCAAGAGAGTTGGGTCCCATGTCATTGAGTATATACCAAATCAAGAGTTGATACATATGATACAACATCATTGTTGTAACGCCCTCAAAATACATTTCCATACATACATCAGAGTTAATATTACCAAAGAGTATTTCATATAAGTTACAAATGTTTACAAAAATAATAGAATGCTCATGGTTATATCTTTCCAAGTTGTTACTTGGTTACACAAAAGAAGAGTTCTAACTCTTTTACAGATAAAGCCATCGGCTTGCATTTACATAAAACCAATAAAACAAATAACAAAACCGAGTCTTCAATTCCGAAAACCTCCTAAGTAAAGATCTTGGACTTGACACGTCTCCGGTACTTGAAAATAGTGTCCGAAGTAGGGTGAGCCAAAGCCCAGTAGAGATATACTAAACCCAACATGAGAAATAACTAAAACATTATCATTCGACAAGTGATTAACACATGTAAACCAATTCACACCCTTCTCATAGCCCAACAACAATTGCGTCCATGTTTCCATCCGCCTCCCTTATTTATCCAATTCAATTCCTAGATATGGTTCATTATCTAACCCAAACAATTTAAGTGAGACTACCACTGACTTATTAACACCTCCGTTACCCTCCATTCAAAATGAGACTACATCTCACGGAATAAATACCTCAATTGACAACTTCATTTCTGCACTTCAATTTATAAGGTTGGTGGTCTTTTAACCCCGCACACTCCGGGCCACTTAATTGTCTATGTAGTACACTCTAACTCCTCCCAAACAAAGATACATAAACAATGTGTTAGAGTATATGAACACATATGGAGTACATCCCCTATCTCCTCCCAAACAAATATATATAAACAATGTATTAAAGTATATGAACACATATGTGTGTGGAGAACATCCCCTATCTCCTCGCACACACTGGAGTACATCCCCTATCTCCTCCCAAACAAATATACATATATAATGTATTTAAGCACTTTATTTCATACAATGATCAATCAATACACATATTTGTTATATTATTCCAACCGTCACATTCAATGACATAAAACGTTTGATTAGTTTCAGTTTTCCCTAATCAACATACAGTGTCTACAACAATCAAGATTATCCTCCACCGATAGCCCAAAGCAGTTATCTCTAAACAGATAATAAATTTATCAACAGATAAAATATCGACATTTTCATAGGTGAGTGATTAATTTATCCAACTACACCATTTACTCCCAAAATTTCCAAATTTCATTATTCTCAACTCAATTTCACATTTCCCCAAATTAATTATTCAACATAATTAGGGCATTTTTTCCTGCTTTTTCAATATCAACCCTAAGATTTAATTTCATCAATTTGACAACAATAATTTCATTTTCCAAAGTCTCTCATACACATGGGGTTTAACATTTGAAAACCCCCTTTTCTTTTTTATAACTACCAAACAAACCCTAACTTTTTCAAAATTACCCAACAACATCAACTAATCAAAATGACTAATATTTATATCAAAACCCATAAGATGGAGTAGGATATCCTACCTTAATTTTCGGAGCTCATAGGAGAAGAGAGGTGAAAGTCAAAGTGCTCCAAATTTACAACTTTTGATTAAAGTGAAGCCCTAGCGAAGCTTCTACCTTTCTTCCAAAGGAACTTGTATAGAGAGAGAGAGAGAGAGGTCGATCTAGGGTTTGAGGGAGAAAAGGAAATCAAAAAGTGATGAAGGGGACTACTGCTACGTACTGATATAACAGAGGCTCGCTCGAGCGAAGGAGTGGTCACTTGAGCGACCAGACACAAAGATAACTCGCTCGAGCGCAGAAAGCCTCGCTCGAGCTAACAATTCGAAGCTTCAGGTCTGCAACCAGAAGCACGCTTGAGCGAAGAATAGCTCGCTCGAGCGAAAAAACCCAAAACATACAGCTTTCGCCGCCGAGCGGCGAAAGCTCGCCGAGCCAAGAAATGCAACTCTCGTGTCCGTAACTAGACTCGATTGCGTGCTCGGCGTAAGACTTCTCGCTCGAGCCACTAGATACAACACCCAACTCTCGCTCGAGCAAAGGAACCCTGGCTCGAGCGAAGGATCTAAAACACAAAGCTCGCTCAAGCGACAAAAGCCTCGCTCGAGCGAAGGAACAAAATTCTGGGCATCAACTATAGGTTCAAACTCACTACCAACCTGTAACAAACCTGCCCAACACATCCTAAAACTCATACACAAAGAATTGAAGGACGGAAACAAGATATAAGCAAAAACCAACATCACAGAACTTAAGTTCCGGAATACAACAACCAAAGGAGGGAAAACCGGGATCGCTATAATTGTGGATATAATTATGGATTTTTTTTTTTTTTTGGTGAATCTCAAGCATTTTTCTTATTATTCATCTAGATTTTTTAAGCACTTGCGAAACATGGTGGATCCTATCAATTTTATTTTATTTTTAGTCTCAATTGTCAATTAGACAAATTGAAATTAAAAAAAATGAAATAAAAAATGGCTCAAATTGCTAAAAAGTGACTTTTGCTAAAATAAATAGAAGTAAATGATGTTTTTCTAATAAAAGTGGTGGTTTTTGAAAAAAAAAATTATTTTAAAAAAATATGGGTTATAGGTGATAATTTATTGGTCATCTAGAATTATTTTCAGATCAATGAGAATACTATTTTAAATTTTTTTCTTGCTTTTTTTTTTTAGTCCGTATACTTTTATTTTGTAAGAAATTTAATTCTATTATATTTAAATATTTTATTGTAATTTTAAGTCAAAAATAATTTTTGAAAAATCATATTTAAGTTATTTTATGCCATTATAAAATGTAATTTATTTATTTTTAATATCAACTTATTCGATGATCCATTTCTCAAAGGTGTGTTTTCTTTTGTTCATTAATATTAAATTTTTAATTAATCTTATTTATTATTAAAAAATAAATTAGCAAATAATTTAATATATTTATATATGCAATTTTATTTCGATTGCTTAGATTATTTGGTGTTTTTGTTCAAATCCATTAAAGTTTATTCGAATTTTTTAATTTTACATAGGTTATTACTGAATTAAAAATTATGTTGCCCAATCTTTACAAATTTGCAGGCTTTGTAACGCCCCCAAAAATGCAATTAATCCAACTCATAAGAGAAGTGAGTATAATAGAGTTGGTATGCTTTCATTCATCAAAGTTCGTATTACAAAAGATAACATATATCATATACATTCATAAATATTCATCCTGAATCCATAGCATGTAATACCAGTAAATAATCAACACAATAAATGTCATACAGGTTTATATCTTTCCAAAATATTACTTGGTTACAGCAAAAGGAAAAGTCCAACTCAATACAACTTAGCCCTTGGCTATACAAAATAAATAAAACAAAAGGAGGTTCTTACTCCAAGTCTCCCCAAACTACTGTCTCGGCGAAGGTATGTCTCCAACACCTGAAAATGGTTTCCAAGTAGTGTGAGTCAAAACTCAGTAGAAACATACTAACATAATATATGAGAATTAACAAGATAGAAGTATGATGCACAAGTTCATTGTCCCACAAAAAAATCTTCATAACTTTTTCCAAAACCACATTATACCAAACTCGCATCTCAATTTATTCATTTTGGTTCAATAGATACATCCACTGCATTTAACCCATCAAGAGAGGTTACATCTCACAAGTTTCCAACAGATAAAAATCATCATACAAATACATTCACTTCTATTTGTCATTTTACGGAAATTTCGTCCACGAGAATCAACACCTATGTATGCAAATAGTTTTCGGGACTTTCACCCTAAACACACAGATCAACTTAGTTCAATGGAGTCCATCTCCTTTCTTCTCCTCAAAACATAGAGTACATCCCATTTCTCCTCCCAAATATCATACATATACAATGTATATCATTCATAATCATATTCAATGATAATGGTTAAGGGCTTAGTTTCAATTCTCCTAATCCACATACAACGTCTACAACAATCATGACTATCCTCCACCAATAGCCCAAAGCAGATATTTCTAAATAGATATAAAATCTCTATAACAGATAAATCATCAAATTTCCATATGCGAGTGATTAAACAAATCCAACAACACTATTCATGTATACATCCTCCCAATTTCACATTTTCCATACCAATATCATTATTTATACAAAATACTTATTCAAGACATTTTAGGGCAAAGCTCTACATTTTTCAAATATTAACCCAAAGGCCAAAATTAACTATTTTAACACAAGATGACCTCATAATCAAACCCCATAATCATTTATATAACACCCACATAGAAACCCCTCTTTTCAAACTTGAACCCAAACCCTAAGTTTACTCAAAACACCACAATTCTCACCATCTTTACACAACAACTTCTAACCAAGTTAAAGCTCATACTAAGGTGTAAAGAGTCCCTATCTCAAGTGTAGAAGCCCAAAGGAGAAGTGGAGAAACCTCAAAGATGTCCAAACTTAACTTTATTCGGATCAAATGGGAGCCCTTAGAATGCTCTATCTTTTTATCAAAGAGAGTAAGGTAGAGAGATCCTTAGATCTAGGTGAATTTGTAGAAAAAAATTAGATTTTAGAGAGAGAGAGAGAGAGAGAGAAAGAGCTGGTCTAGGATTTTTGAATAAAAAGAGATCAAAAAGTGATGTAAAAATGTGCTGCTGCGAACTGATATACGCGAGACTCGCTCGAGTGACCAAGCACAATAAGTCGCCTCCTTCGAGTGCAAGAAGAGTCGCTTCAGCGCAGAATACAAACTTCTAGAAGTTTTACAGACAGAAGACCGTTGCTTGAGCGAACAACAACACCCTCCTAGTGTAGACATCCCATTTTTGACCGACCTTAAGACTCAGACGTCATCGATTGAGCGCTCGATGATTGCGCATGTTGTGCTCGTTTCGAGTTTCCGGAGTTTCGACTGAGAGCCTTGCCTCCGAGCCTCTGAACTCTTTGTGCTTTGCCGCGATTTGCGGACCAAGTCTTGCTTTCTCTTCCCGGAGGGAGAGAGAGGTTTTGTAGACCATCTCTCAGTGGCCGCAGGCTACTTTTCGTGGTCGTAGGCCACTTTTCCCGTTTGGAGACCAGTTTCCTGTTTTCGGAGCCGTCGGCCGTACGCCTCGGTTCGGGACCGCTTAACTTTCTCCGTTTGGCACAGTTTTTGGCACACACCTTGCTTCCTCTCTCTAGAGGGAAACTGTGGCCCGGGAGACCACCTTTGTGGTCGCACACCACTTTCGTTAATGACTTTGCTGGCACCCATTGCGTGTTTTGACCCCTGAACCCTCGTTTTGCATCCGTCTTGGTTCATTTTTGGCATGGACCTTGTTTTCATTGTTTGGGAGGTGGTACAAGGGTGGGAGACCACCTTTTTGCCTTGGAGACCACTTTTCTCTCGCCAGCCGGTTTTCTTGTCAAGAAGCTGGTCTCCTTGGTCTTTGAGCCACATTTACTGGTCTCCCACCATACCAGTAGCTTGCATTCATTGTGGAGACCATCAAATCGGGCTGTCGACCACCTTTCTTTGAGTTGGACCTTTTGAAGTGGTCGGCCGACCCGGGGAAGTGGTCGGCCGACCACCTAAACTGGTCGGCCTGTTCCCTCTAATTTTGTCTCTGTGAGTGCTTCCCAGTTGTGCCAGCTGAAAGGCACAGACTGCATCCTCCATACGTATATGGAGGATCTTGAGCCTTGGTTTTTAGCTTCTTTGAGAAGCTTTGGCTTGAAACCTCTATAAGAGAGGGCCTCCCTCTCCTTATACCAAGTTCTAAAATTGGTCTAAGGCAAAATATATATATCTCCCTCTATATCTCTCCATTTTGGCTCATAGTGTGCATGGTTCTTAACCCTTTGCACCACACCTCATAGCCTAACACCTCCAACATTGTTACTGAGTTCTTGGAGGGTCTTGAGAGGTCTCAAAAGCTGGTTTTTGGTGCATAGAAGTTGCTGTTTTGCTGAGCTTCAAGGGTAACACACTTTTTCCTCTTTTAAAGCTTTGTCTTGATCACTCTCTTAGCCAAACTTGCATGCTTATTTGAGCTTTGTTGTCAACTGAAAAAAGCCTTGTTTTGAGGTCCTTTTGATGTTTGTTTAAGAATATTTTGGTGTTGAAGGTCATCTACCCTTTTGCATGCTTTCAATAGCCTTGTTTTGTGCCATACCCTAAAGCCTTTGATTTAATCTTTGCTTGGCCTTCCTACCACTGAAATCCAGTGGATTTTCAGTGGTGAGAATATGGCTATGAGGGCCTAAATCAGAGAGGGGTGACCCTCTCTCTTGTTGTCTTGTTTACTAGCATTTTTGGCCTACCAAAGGAGCATATGTTTATACCATTTGGAGGCCTAGTTCAGGCACTTTTTGGTGACTTCTAGGACCTACCTAGGCTCTAACCATGGCTGGTTTGGTCCCCTTTTGTTTGCCTCTTTCATGTGTAGAATAATCCTCTTCATAGCTTATCAAAGGAGCATGTCATTCTCGCATGTATTGGCCATGTTTTAGTGAGTTTCTGGTCATTCTTTGGCATATCATAGCTCTGTCTTTGGCTGGTTTGGTAGTCCTTCACATGCTTCACATGCTTGTAGTGTAAACCATGCTCACTAGCTTGCATTGCATGTTGTTTTTGCCATTGATTCTAGCATATTTTGGCCATACTTCAAACTTATTTTGTTCATATTTTGGGCTGCCTTAGCTCTGTTTTGAGACCTCTTGGTCGAATGATGCTTTCCATGCATACTTGTAGTGTAATATCCTTGCCTAGCCTTGAGTTTTGGAGCCCCTTGCATGCTTAACTTGAGGTGTTTCCATGTCTTGGCATCATTGAGCATGTTATTTCAGAGCCTATACTTGTGCCATGTTCCCATGTTTTCCACTCTTTAAATGTGTTCGAGAGTTGTGCTTGTATACCTCATTTATGGGCCATTGCATGAGCTTCATTTTTGTGCATTTCAAGCCATCATCCCAACCCATTTTGCTACTGTTTTAGGCCTGCATAGGGTCTATTTGGGGTTGGTTTCATCATTTGAGCATCGCCTTGCATGTCTCTAGTGTAATGTGCTTCACTAGCTTCGGTACTTGAGCCTTTCAACATGCATTGTGTGAGTTGTTTGCATGATTCGGAGCCATTTTGTATGTCATTTCAGAGCTAGAACATGTGCTATTGTATGCCATATTTCATCCTTTCAATGCTTTTGTAGAATTGCATTTTGTGCCCTTGGGCTTAGGTCCTTGCATTATGTATGCTAGCATGAGTTTTGGAGTCTTGTTTTCATCATGTATGGCCACTGATTTGGACGTGGCTGAGGCCCACTCATTTTGGTTTAAGTCCATTTTGCATTGAGTATGCCATTGTAGTTCATAGCATTGCGCATGCCATGTAGTTCGTCGCATTGAGTATGTTATTTGATATTCGCATCGTGTATGCTAGTCGCATCTATGTTGTCTTGCATTGAGTATGTGAGCATTAGCATTATGCATTGTGCATGCCATTAGCCTTGTTAGGTTGTCCATGTTGCATTTCATATTGGCATTGTGCATGCCATCATGTCATCCTTTGCATGTTTGCATGACTTGGTTACATCGCCTTAGGATTGCATGCTTGAGGTTGCATTGTGCATGCCATTCTACTTGTTGCATTGTGTTTGGAATAGGAGTTGGTCCAAACACGGGAAACGAGGGACGTTTCATACTCCAAGTGATGAAACGTGCCTCGACTCTCGGTCGCCGATACTCTTGACTAACACATGATGGAGTTTAGGCACTTATATGTTTATATGTCCATTTATTTCACATTGAATCGTGCAATCCGACTCCTTAGCCATCATGCATCGAAATGCGTGATTGATGGCCCGAGGATCAAGGACTACACTCCCTAGAGCTTATGCAATGATGGGGAGAGTGGTCGTGCACACATATGTTGCAAATACCTTGCTTTCTCTCTCTCTTGCCGTTGTTGCAGAAAATGCAGAAACCAGGAGAAGAAACTGGTCGGCCGACCAGGTTTTTTGGCAGGCCGACCACCTCTTCTGGTTTTTCACTACCAAGGGTGGTCGGTAGGTGGTCTCCAATGCCTATAGCTGGTCGGCAGCCTCCTCTAAGATTCCCAGGGTAGAGTTTCATCTCCTTGGAGCTTTGTGCAAGTTTCCGAAATCAATTGCGAACAAAGGCGAGCAGGGGCATCGCGATGGATTTCTCGACAAGGCAACTCAAGCATGCATGCATTCTTTATCATTCGGAACAAAGCTGAGGCAGTCCATTTCATGTAGCTTGCATTCTAATTTATTTGCTTCCTTAGTTTAAATTTTTAATTAATTAATGTTGTATAATATTTAGCTGTAATTCGTTATTCATTTTGGTTGTATAATAACTAGTTTAATTAGCTTAGATTAGCTAGTTGGTTCTCATTATTTATTGAGACCCTCCGAGAGGGCTTAACTTTGTAATAAGTGTGCGTGTGTGTGATGCATGTCTTCCAACCCCACGTCTTTCTCCCTTTTATTTACCAGCTTATGATGGTTAGTTTTAGGGCATGTTTCAATTAGCATCTATATGTTCGCATGTTTGCATTCATTCATCTGTATTGCATGCACCGAGCTCAGCGCATCATGCTAACTACATTGTATTTCAATTCCAAGTTAAATACATGTATTGATTGTTGCATCTCATATGCCATCTTAGAATAACCAAGCCTATTGTAGTTGCATTTTTGCATGTGTTGCATTAGGCATTCTTAACATAGCTAGGATCATGCATTGATTTCTAACATAGCTTTTGTTTTGGCTCGGAGTACTCAGTGAGTGTTTATGCTTTAGCATCCTTGCATGTGTGTGAGTGACTGCCATGATAGCATGCTTGCCATGAGATTAACTGCTTATGTGATATACTTACCTGAATGCCTGTGGGTGAAGAATGGATTACTTGAATTGGGACAATTCATTGAAATCTGCATTGTAGCCTACTTGCGAGTAGCAAACTTCAAATCATTTTTCAAACAAACGGATATGCAATGTTTTGTTCCAATTCAAGCGATCTAGTCTATACTTGTATGTTGTGTGCATCACATAGTAATCCTAGGCTAATAAACTGGAATAAGAACGCATGTGTTTTCAAAAACTCGATATCATGCTTAGTAGTGGCCGATCTTTGATCGGGCGAGCGGGGGTGCTCATGAAATGACCTTCCCCAATCGTACCCAAGTTCCCGAGCCGAGGCAACTTTGGTGATGACGGACACGTGGCCTTAGGCACGAGTCAGGGTTTCCTAAATTCCCCCAAAATAAAATATTTAGGTGGCGACTCTGTATCTGGCAAAGTAGTTCATGTTTGGCACTTCTTTCTAAAATCAGTTTTTCAAAACGATTTGCCGGATTTGGACTCTTTGGCGATTTATCGATCTTGCATTGCACTTTGCGAGATTAGATTCAGAACCGTGACATCGAGTCCAAACTATAGTGAGCCCAATGAACAAAACGGGATTTCCCCGGGATGTTCGGGGCCGTCTACACCTAGTATCTCTGTAGGCCAGCAAAAATATTGTGAGATCACAAAGCTCCGCACGAGCGAAGAAGCCAAAACCTAGGCAATAACAATTTAGACCAACTAGCAACCAACATGTTCCAAACACGCCCAAGACATCCCAATACTCAAACTCAAAGGGTGAAAGGAAAAAAAAGACATAAATGACAATAATAAACCACGCGACCCGAGTCTAAAATACAACAAAGGTCGGGTCAAAACCGTAATCCCTATAGGCTTGACTCAAATTGCTTGGGTTCAACTCACCCAAATTTATAACTTTAGCAAGGAGTTGAAAGTTACACGAAGTTGTGACAAATTAAAAATTGATACATAAATTTTGAGAAATGTAAAATTTAGCTTGTAAGTTCCAATATTTTTTTTATTTTCATAATTTAAATACAAATATCTAACTATTTATATTATTTTATATAAACATATTTATTAATTTTTTCACATCCCGTGCATAACACAAGTTTTCACTAGTAAAATATATAAGAAAAAATATATATTTATCACTTTAGATAAATCAAAAATTTTAAAACTCTCTTATCACCTCCTTCATTTATCTCAATTAAAGTACCCTCCTTTCACATGATTTCCTCTCTCAAATGTCTCTCTTTTCTCCTTATATAGTTACATTTTTGTTTCAATCTCACACTTGCTTCTCACCAAAAAATTAAAATACAATTGTATCTCTTCCAAAAAAAACTTACCCTTATTTGTCACCACCAAGAAAATTAGATTGATAACGCCTAGATGGCCATGCCATAAGAAAGTTAGAGATTGGTATATATGATACAACAGAGGTTGCCATTACTCTTTATTTATTTGTTTATTAACACCTTTTCCATGTTTTTGAGAAATATTGTAACGCTCCAAAAATATAACAATAATCCATCTCCCAATATTAATAAAATGACAACACGTGCCGAAATAATTATCTTTTATTCATATGATTCCATCGTACAAAAGGTAACATATGCAGTTATACATCCATAAGTCCTAACGTTGAATCTATAACATATGCCACAAGTTAATGATATGAAATAAAAGTTAAACAGATAAATGAATGTCTTAATGGCTATAAGTTCTTAAGATGATGCTTGATTATAAAAAAAAGTGAGTTTAACCTCAATACAATTAAAGCCCTAAACTTGTACAAAAATAAATATAACAATAACAAAGCAAGAAGCTCTTAGCTCCAAGTCCTCCCAAGCTACGGCTTTAGCGAAGATATATCATCAGCACCTAAAAATAGTTTTCCACATAGGATGAGCCAAAACTTAGTAGAGATATTTTAATACAGTGTATGAATCTTAAAAAAAGCTATAAGATGAATGTATATGCAATGCTCATGCCAAAACATTTTATATCTCTTTCCAAAACCATGCAATGACAGGTTTTTATCACAATTCATGAAAACATTTCCTTTACAATAGAAAACAAGGCAGTAGATGCAAGCACTGGGAATCTCTATGACGTGTCTGCAAGTAAGCTACACAAGTACTACCAATGCCATTTTTTTACCGGTATTAACTGGAAGGCTCACACCTAGCCGTGCGGGTTTTTGGACTTTCACCAAGGGTACATAGGGCAACAATAATACCACAACCATACCCGCTACCTAGATTCACCAAGATATTCACCCCATTTTCTAAAAACAATATACATTTTCAATGTGTTAAGTATACACAATGCTCAATGCAAATGGATGAAAAATTAGTTTTAATTCTCCTAATTCTCATGCAATTTCTACAACAATCATAACTATACTCTACCGATAGTCCAAAACAAATATCTCTAAACAAATAGATAATTTCCAATATTGATAAACTTTTCAAAATCTCAAGTTGTGAGTAATAATACATATCCAACTCTACCACCATCATCATCATTCCAATTTCACAAAATCCAACATCATTTCCATTTCCTTTTTACAAGCCAAGTATCTAAGATTCTAGGGCAAAATCTCATTTCTTTAAAAATCAACTCCAAGGATAAAAATACATCATTTTATCACAACTCAACCATATTTACAATTCCACAACCATTTTCAAGATTCTATTTGCAAACCCTCTTTGATTTCAAATCAAAACCCTAGATTTTGTTCAAAAATTCCCAAATCACAATGTTGTTTAGAAAAGTAAATAACCAAGTTTAAAAATAAAAAATTAAAAAAAAAAATGTGGAGAAACCCCTATCTCAAAGACAAGGACAAAGAAGAACAAGGGTTGAAACTCGACGAAACCGAAAATAAATTTTATTCCGATGAAATGGAAGCTTTAGGTGAGCTCTACCTTTTTCTCCAAAGAACAAGGGTTGAGAAACCACTAGATCAAAGTGTAATTGAGGTTTAAAGATGGTTTCTAGCAAGAGAGGAAGAAGATTTGAGATTTTGAAATGTTTAGAGAGAGAGAGAGAAAGATGAAAAAGTGATCTAAAAAATGACTTTCACAAAGTGATATATGTCGAAACCGCTTGAACGATTAAAACACCGCTTGAGCGACCAGACACAATAAGTAAGACCGCTCGAATGAACAAAGTGATCGCTCGAACGAACAAAGTGACCGCTCGAGCAAAGAACACCATACTCCCAAAAGTTTTGCAGACAGAGGCCAATCGCTCGAACTCAAGAAGGATCGCTCGAACCAGGATCACTCGAGCCAAGACCGCTCAAGCGCAAGAAGCACCGCTCGAGCGAAGAATGCCATACTCCCAGCACTTTTCAAACCTACAAAAATACTGGAAGTTCTCAAAGTTCACTCGAGCACAATAGAGTTTGCTTAAGTGAACAAGCCAAAAAACAGGGCAGCAACAGTTTTGAAAAACTGACTCCCAGCCTGTTTCAAATGCAACCAACACACTCCAACAATCAAACTCAATAAGGAATAAGATGAAAGAAGACATGCACAACCCTTCAAGACACGAATCCTGAATCCAAAACAATAAACGGTCGGGCTTAAACTAAAATCATTATAAATATGTTTCACTTATTTTATAGAATTTTTGTGTGTTTGTATTCCGTATTAATAAAACAGTCTGTTAGATTTTTTTGTATATGCTTTTCTTCTTCTTATATTTGAGAAAATTTAGTATTTTAAAAGTTACAATAGTGTTGAAATTCAAACAACACACCCCTAAGTCACAATGAAGAATAATCAACAATAAATGAGAAGGATAATTGAGAATTACTGAAATGATCACATAGATGGCATTTAGAGAGGAATTAGAAAGTTTTACCATGAGGAGGAAATTTTAGTTTAGAAGAACATGTGGCCAACTTTAGTCTTAGAATAATATGTGAACAAGAAAATTATCAAAGGCTCCTATGTGAAGAGGGGTCACTTTTGTTTTTGTTGCCCCTTTCTTTTTCTTTTTTTTTTTTTTTTTTTTTTTTTTTTGGTGTGTGTATAAATAGAATTTTGAATCATACAAATGGTGTATATGAGATGGTTTTGTTTTGTTTTTTTTTTTTTTTTTTTTTTTTTGTGTGTATATGAATCTTGAATCATACAAATGGTGTATATGCGATGGAGAGTATTGGCAATGTGTTCTCTCTCTTTTATCCTTTCTCTTTGCCACTTGAGTGTTTACTATTGTTAATTGTACTTCAAAAAAAAAATTTGACACAATTTTTCTTAGGCTTGATTTGGGAACAGACTATTTTAGTAATTTTTTAATTTTTACAAAAAGATGTGCAAAAAAGTAGAGAGTGATGTGACAATTTATAGTAACTTTTTGACTTTTTAGCTAAAATTTCAAATTGTCAAACAAAGCCTTAGTCCAATGGATATGAGCACACCATTCTTTTTTCTTTCTTGCTAAAGTTTTAGCTTGAGGTTGTGTGAGACAAATGGTTAGAACATTAATCTTAGATAATAATATAAATAAATAAATAAAAACTAAAGACCAAATAAGACATACAAAATTACTTATATTAATGTGTGATTTTGATAAATATGAAAAAATGAAAATAAAATATTTATAAGATGTTCAGTCCTACCCTTTTCTTTTATCTTCTTATATGTTATAATAATGTAGTATGGAACATGAAAGTCCTCCAAACCGTTAATGCTAAACTCTTAATCACTTCTTTCCTACTTGGTATTCTCTCAAGTCTCCTTTACTAATTTCCTCATTTCTAATTTTTTTAAAAATAAACATAACAAAAAATAAATATGATAAGCTAGCAGATAAAATTAACAAATTTGATCTCAGACGCTTAAAATCTTTCTTAATTAACAAATCTGATATCTATCTTTTCAGTTAAAATCTTACTTTTATCTCTCAATATCTAATTTTAAATTTTTTTAAAATCTATCTAAACAAATCTAATTTTAAATTTTGATTTTTTACTTTTTTACAAGAGCTTCAAAACATTAAACAGAAATTTTCAATTTTTAAAAATAAAAAAATATATTTGGCATAAAGTGATAAAAAAAAAATTTACAAACCCACAAATATTTATAACCATATGTATAAATTAAAAATATATATAAACCCATAACAAATATAGATAGATAGATTTATGACATTAGTATTAGTTTTTTTTTAACATATGTATGTTTTAGACATTAAGGGCATGTTTGATTGGGTGGATTAGAGTATGGGATTGAGATTATTAATCCGTGAGTTTAATTATCCTATGTTTGTTTTAATATTTTGGTTTAAGATTATTAATCTAATGGATAATTAATCCAACAAATTTGTAGGATTATTAGTAATGGGATAGGGGTGAGATTATTAATCCAATTGGATAGTGAATACCACACTAATTTAATAGGATTATTAATACTTCACTATTAATCTTGTGAATCAAACATGACCTAAGGTCATTGAGAAACATCTTATTTATTGGTAGCATTATTTTATTAGTTAGAAATTAAGTTTATTATTTCAAAAAAAATAAATCAATTAAGTGACAATAACATTTCCTTTGAATTATTGTCTTTACTTATGAAATTTGAGAAGACGAGCTCTATATAATATGATTATAATTTTCTGACCTAACTTAGAGCTTAATGCATTATTAAAAAAAAATTAAACATTAATTTCATCAATAGTTAAAGATAAACTAGAATTGACGGCCAAAATGTAGGCATGGGATGAGGCGCCCAACATGACTCACATGTTGGCGTCAGTATGTGGTCGTTTCTAATTGCACTAAAAAAAAGCCAAATCAAGCAACGCCTCCTCGACATGCCCAAAAGCCTTATTAATTACAAGTAATTTAAATAATGCTTAAAATGAGCTTCATACATAAGACATGTAGCTAAATTAAAGAAAAATTCTATCTATAAAAAAATATTATCAAAAATAATATATAAATTCACTTTCTAAATCTAATGATATGTAAGTGATATGATTAATTGATGAGTGAAAAAATATAAAAAAAGAGTGTTACTTTAAATAGCCTAATTGATTGCAGGCTCGAAAATTAAGTCTAATTTTTGAACTTATTTAACAATGTCCAAATATTATACAATAATAAATGCTACAACAATGATATAATACTTTCATTTTATAAATAAAAATAATCTTTATATATGTTTTTATTTAAAAGTGAAAAGTTTGTATTGAAATACATCATCAAGTGCTATGTGGTCAATTAAATTAAATATATATATATATATATATTTTTAAACTAGCATCTACCCTATCAATTTAGATCACAATTGATTCTTCCTACATATATTAGGAGAGTCCATTGAAAATTTGTCTCTCAAAGATTAACCAAGTTGGATTAAGCGAATGAAGCCTTGATACTCCGGTTTATGCGGTTAAATTCAAACTTTTCTCTTTCTCCTTTTCATTAGATTATAATATAATTGAAATTTTCAATGTTGAAAATATAAAATAAAATCTTTCAAGGATCTCCAAATGTCTATATGACGATAAGAGAAGCTATTCCTTTTTTCCTTTTTATTTGTTTATTTTTTGTTTGTTTCTTAATCAGGATGCTGAAACAATTGTAAAACATGATCTAAGCTTAACCTAAATAAACAAGCAATGTCAACATGCAAACTTGACATTATTTATCTCCCTTTGCCATTTTTCAATTAGAAAAACTAGCCTATCACCCATGCTATGCACAGAATAATTATAGATATTTTATATTTATTTTAGATTTTTTTAATATATAAATTATGTTTTTTAAGATTTTTTATAAAAATAATTTAACAATTTTATCACTAACCATAATGTATGGGAGAAGTTGAAAAGGATACTGCAGTAAGTATACACAGATTGTATCTATAATTATTTGTATGAGGGGATTTTAAATGCTGATCAGGAGATTTTGACCAAATCAATAAATGCAAGCATGTGGAAAGACATGTGGATTAAAAAAAATTAATAAATGCTGATCAGGAGATTTTGACCAAATCAATAAACGCTGAGTTTTTTTTTTTCTAATAAGAAATTTAGAAAATTCAGATTATGATATTGAAGCTCCCACAGGTCTTAAGGTTAAAACCCCCATTTTGCTTAATATATAGTATAAATAGATATCTTAAATATATATATATATATATATATAATTAAACCTTTTTAAAAATAAAAAAATAATAATAAAAAAATTAAAAAAAAAAAACCTCCACTAAAAATGCACATGTCAATGAGACTTACTTCTAATAAAAATAATTGATCAAGAGAATGAAGATATTCAAATAATTATGCCAGTCCAGTTAATATTTTTTTTAAAAAAAATTGAAGATTGTAATAATTACACTATTGATTACAATAAATTCAAAGATTGTAATAATTACACTATTGATTACAATAAACACTTAATTTATAATAATTACACTTATTAAATGAATAACGCAATAAATGAAATCTTAATTTCCTTACTTTTTGCATCCCCAAGAGACCCATGTAATTATTGTGTAAATGCCTCTTAAATAAATAAATAAACACTTATTAAATTCTTTCAAACTCCTCGGTCAAACCCCATGTATTTAATTTATATATTATGTAATTATTGTGTAAATGCCTCTTAAATAAATAAATAAACACTTATTAAATTCTTTCAAACTCCTCGATCAAACCCCATGTATTTAATTTATATATTAAAAAAATGAAAACAAATATAAATATCTATAATTATCACGTGCATAGCACGTCAAACCTGAGTTTTTTTGTGTGTGGTAATTACTCCTTTTTTTTATATATATGAAATCTATATATTAAGCAAAAGGGTCTTTTAAAACCCAAGACTTGTGGAAGCTCCAACATATCAATCCTAATTTCCTGATTTTTTAATATTTTTTTTAAAAAAAATTGACTTGGTGATTGGTGATTGGTTCAAAGATTGTAATAATTACACTATTGATTACAATAAACACTTAATTCATAATAATTACACTTATTAAATGAATAACGTAATAAATGAAATCCTAATTTTCTTACTTTTTGCATCTCCAAGAGACCCATGTAATTATTGTGTAAATGCCTCTTAAATAAATAAATAAACACTTATTAAATTCTTTGAAACTCTTCGGTCAAACCCCATGTATTTAATTTATATATTGTGTAATTATTGTGTAAATGCCTCTTAAATAAATAAATAAACACTTATTAAATTCTTTCAAACTCCTCGGTTAAACCCCATTTATTTAATTTATATATTAAAAAATCCTAATTTCTTGATTTTTTAATATTTTTTTTTTAAAAAATTGACTTGGTGATTGGTGATTGATTCAAAGATTGTAATAATTACACTATTAATTACAATAAACACTTAATTTATAATAATTACACTTATTAAATGAATAACGCAATAAATGAAATCCTAATTTCCTTACTTTTTGCATCCCCAAAAGACCCATGTAATTATTGTGTAAATGCCTCTTAAATAAATAAATAAACACTTATTAAATTCTTTCAAACTCTTCGGTCAAACCCCATGTATTTAATTTATATATTAAAAAAAATGAAAACAAATATAAATATCTATAATTATCCCGTTCATAGCACGGGTGATAAGCTAGTATTAAGCAAAGGGATTTTTAACCCTAAGGCTGTGAGAGTTTCAATATCCAAATCTGAATTTTCTAAATTTTTTATTTTTTATTTACAAAAAAATCTTAACATTTATTGATTTGGTCAAAATCCTCTGATCAGCATTTATTAAATTTTTTCAATCCACATTTTTTCCACATGCCTGTATTTATTAATTTAGTCAAGATCCCCTAATCAGTATTTAAAATCCCATCATACAAATAATTATAGATAAAATTCATGTATAATTACTACAATACCCTTTTCAACTTCTCTCATACACTATAGTTAGTGATAAGATTGTTAAATTATTTTTGTAAAAAATCTTAAAAAAACATAATTTATATATTTAAAAAAATCTAAAACAAATATAAAATATCAATAATTATCCCGTGCATAGCACGGGTGATAGGCTAGTACACTTTTATTTGAAAGGTTAGGGCCATCAGGAGAGCTCCCTGGCTTCGTTTGGTTTGGGATGTCCTAAAAAAGTGCACTTTTTGACTTATTGGTGGGTTTGGATTGGGTTTGGGTTGGGTTTGATGTGATGTGTTAGAGGTGATGTGATTTAAATAAGATGATGTGACTTAAATAAGATAGTGACTTTTTGACTTTTTAACTTATTTAGAATAAGCCAAACCAAGTTTTTTAGAATTTTTTTGTCTTTTTTGGTTTTGTATGGGAGAAAAAAATTCATGTATTTAGTAATGATTTGTTTACTTGTCTCGGAAATGATAATTTATTGACATGTTTGATTTTATTTTTTCCGTAATGATTTAGATCCCACAAAACATCACCCCCACAACCCCCACTCACTCGTGATTGATCCAAGTAAGAAAGAAAAAATAAATAAATAAATAAATAAATACAAGCACATCATTGATCCACATTACTGTAGGAGCAGTGGGGGTCTCCCCAAAAGGGGGTCTCAAACATTTTCCTTATTTTTTGGGGGGGAGGGGTTTTATCAAGGATTCTATATTCATCACTTATGTGCCACACTACAATAGATAAGAATTTTAGAGATCAGATTTTTTAGTCTCTAAAAGTATAAATTTTGTTGCAAAAGATATTTATGAACCAATTTCTATTGTTGTGAGAATAGTCGCTAAAAAATCGTTTCGAAAAGTCAAAAACAAGACTTTTAGCGACAAAATTTTGAAAATGTTACTAATAAATACACTTTTAGGGACAAAATAATTTGGTCTCAAAATAATTTTTTTTTAGACAAAAAATTTGGTCCCAAAAATAATAATTTATCACTAATGTCCAATTTTCGTTTCTAAAAATATAACAACGATGTTTTTTGCAACAAAAATATTTGGTCCCTAAAAAATAATTTTTTTCCCTAAATTTTGGTCTTTAAAACCTTAATTTTTTGTAGTGCCATTTAGTCCCATAAATATTTTTATGATTTCATAAGCCTTATATCATATTAAAATCTCTCAAATGAAACATAGCCACAATTGGAAACATATAAGAAAACGATGCATATATTAGAATGATGTTTCATTATCACATTTTAAAAATAACACATTTAACAAAAGTTTAATAAGACAATATACACAAATATTCAGTTCAAAAAAAAAAAAGTGTACAAATGTCCTATTATCACATTTGAATAAAAATGACATATTTGACCAAATTTAATAAGGTAATAGTGTACAAATAAAATATATCCCCATTAAAAATCTCTAGAAAATATAGTGAAAAAATCTCACAGTATAACTTTTCAAATTCAATAGCGATTAATTGTCTACAAAAACAAATTCATTAGACTTTCAGCACATACTCTTTTAATAACTTTTGACTTTTTTTAGTGACATTTTCATGTGTGTGTGCGCGCGCTTCTATAATTATTGAAATGTAATTTTCTTAATATTATAAATAATTTTTTGATAAAAATAAATACAAAGGTAAATTATAGTGACCTTTTGATAGTTGGAGGAAATAGCATCAACTCTACAATTTTCACATAATGACACAAACCTGCTGTTTACTAAAGGTTAAATAGATCATAATGAATGTAAATGATATAAATACACGAGATAAACAAGATAAAATATAAGTTTTAATATAAATAAAATGTTAATATTATTTTTTTATTCATATGACTAACAAATTTATGATAAAAATTATGTGTTAGGTAAATTAAAATCTTAAGAGAGTTGATGTAGTTATGTCGAACTCCTAAAACATACTGTATTTTTAAAAAAAATTCGGTATAATTTATCCAAAAATAAAAGAATGACGATATCACTAATCAATGTCATCAGACAGATTCTTAATTAGTTCTCAATTCTTATCTAAGCATTTCAATCAAGTAAAATGCATGACAAATCTGATCCATATGTAACAATCTAGCTGATTTGATGTCAACAAGTTATCTGCCACAAAAACATCCAAATCCAACAAAATAACAAACACTTTATTAATTTCCATAAATATTGTTTAATCCATTGTTCCATTGATTGTTGTGGTTTGAGAACCTCACAAAAAACATCAACTTTTTATTAAAAAATAAAAATGAAATCATTAAATTATTTGTTATCAGTTACAGTAACCCTTCAATCATTAAAAAAAATATTTTTAATAATTTCTCAAAAATACACACGCGCACAAAAATATTAGAGTTTGACTCTTATAATAAAATAAATCTTAAATTTTTAATTTTGTCAATTAAATTCTAATTTTTTAATCTGTTTTCAATCTAAATCATCTATCTATTTTCGGTACGTAATGACTAAAATACTTTTGGTCTGTCGGTTTTACTTAACGAAAATAGACAGATGATTTAGATTGAAAACAAATCAAAAGATCAATATTTTAATTAACAAAATTAAAAACTTAGAGTTTATTTTGTTACAAAGGTCAAACCCTAGATTCTTTTTGTATTTTTCAAGTTTTATTTTTTATGTTTAAGAATTAAAAAGATTACGATAAATTACAAGAAAATTCTCAAAATTTGACCCTTATAACAAAATAAACTCTAAATTTTTTGTTTTGTCAATTTAAATCCTGAATTTTTTTATTTGTTTTCAATATGAAATATTTGTCTATTTCTGTTAAGTGAAATTGATGAAAAATAGATATTTTAATCATCAAACTCAATAAAAATATGTATTTTAGACATTTTATGTATACCTGTATTAAATCTAATGACTAAAATATATTTTTTGTCAGTTTTAAAGTTAAAAATTTATTTTATTATAAGGTTAAATCTTAAAAGTTTTTTTTGTAATTATCTTAAATAAATAAATAAAAACTCATCAAGAGTGACAATACGCAACCTCGGTGGTTCTCAGAAACCTTTGAATAAATAAAGACAATTAAAAGCATCTGTATATGACAATTATCATTGACCCAAAATTAGAAAAGAAGTTTCAGTGCAAATCTCATCCATTAAAGGAAGCAAAAAAAAGTTTAATTTTTAATTTTTTAGTAATTTTAGATCACATTACTTCTCAAAACACCACAACATATAATTAGGGATGGTTACGGGAGGCGATACAAGTCTCATCCGCTAAAGCAATTATTTATTTATATATTATTAATTATATCAAATCGGGTTTGGATCAGATAAGATGATACCCGCCTCGCCCGCTCCTCCCACTCCATCCCCATTATGAGTGACTAAAATGTAATTTATTTCGCCCCACATAAGTGTCAGATGGATAAAATCCACCCCATTAATGGGTATGGACAGGTTCGTAGATTGAATTAAAATCGCCATAGCTATGTATAATCAAAGGTTCAATACATATCTCATGTATTAAATGAACGATACCTGCAATCACGTGTATAAGGTGATCCGTATCGTTCACTGTATCATTCATATTTGGTAATTATTAATTTGGTGACATGATAATATCACATTTAAGTAGTATTTAATAAATAAATTTGGGGAGAGATTAAAAAGAAAAGAAAAAAATATATATATGTGAAATATAAATAAAATGTAATTATATTTTATTTACATTTTATTTACTTTTTTTTTTGCCTTTTCTTTTTAAGTTCCAAATCTATAAATCAAACACAACTTTAGAATTGAAGATAGAATAGAGAGTAGAACACATGATCCGTGTTCAATCACAAGCACGAGATCGTTTGTCCCGCTTTTGCTATCATCCTCCATCTCATATTTTTCATCTTCGTTTGGTATTGTTCTGAAAGAACTAACTTTTTGTGTTAAGACTTTTTAACCTCGTTTGGTTTTTGTTTTTGGATTTTTTGACTTTTGTGAAAGAAAAAGTATAGTAATTACAGCTTAAATGTCACATTTTATCTTATTAATTTATATAATCTATTTTATCTTTTTATATTTTTTTAATCACAAAATATTTATCAAACGATGACTAAATATATTGATTTTAATGAAGTGATAATGTGAGATAATTTTGAGACAGAAAATAGAACATAGGGTCAAACAGATTATCTGTAGTCATAATCACAAAATGAGATCATTTGTCCTACTTTTACTATTCTCTATATCATACTTTTTTAACCGTTAATTTTAATAACATGGTAATGTGTTATAAGTATGAAATAAAAGATCAGACAAAAAGTAAAAGAAATATCACAAGATATACAACATGATTTATCAACCGAGTTTAAATTATCTTAAATTGATCATCTTAATTTAAGAGAGCTTTTAGACTTGATAGGTGCATTTTCGGGTCGACTTAGGTGATCCAAGTCGTTTACTTTTTAGTACTAGTTGAATAGAATATTCATGTAAAAAATTAAGATGATTAATTATGAGTAACTATATGTTTGAATCATATTTGTGTTACAAAAAATAAATGGCTACTTTTGAAATTGTAATTGTTGTCTATTTTTTTTAAAATAAATGAGATTTAAACATATAGCTACCAATCGAATCATCTTAATTTTTTTGCATAAATATTCTACTGAACAAGTCTTAAAAAATGAACGGTTTAAATCCTCAAAGTTGGCCCCAAAATTAGCCCACGAAGTCATAAAAGGTGAATGGTTCGAATAACCAAATTTGATCCCAAAATTAGCCCACCAAACCCAAACACTCTCTCAAATTGGTTAACCAACTTGAGAGAATTCAATCGCTTATCAACCAAACTACTCATAATTCATGAAACTATCTTTAAAGATACAATAATGTTAGGTTTCATGAAAAATATTATAAAAGTTTCGTGAAAATTTTTTATCATTTGATTGATGTGTGGTACTTTATTGCATTTATAAGAATCTGATTAAATTTTTCATAATATTTTTTCATGAAACCTAATATTACTCTTAAAGATATAATAAAAGTACTCACACACCAACAACGTTAATATCCAAATTAATTCAAAGGAATTATATTTGAGTTCAACTTTTAAAAATAATTATAAAATCATAAAAAAAATTATAATTATAATTATTAATATTTATAAAATTTATCATTATTTTTTCAAAAATTACTGATTTGATATTCTCCTTCATTCAATTGACCAAGGATAATTTTTGTTGAGTTTGACTGAGGCCCAAAAGTCTAGTGGATTAACACACTGATTTCCATGCCCAAACTACATTCAAGCAACAAAAGACCACACATTTTCTCACAATTAACTAACATGCATCATTCCACTCAACCACAGAAAAGAAATAAATAAATAATTTTTACTAAAATTTGTCACGTAAGTGTGGAACCTACACACATGTAAGAGGTTTGATTAGAAATTTGAGCAAAGAATCCGTGAAATCTGTAATCCGGTCGAGCGATCAATCGATAGGTTTGGATTGATTTTTGAATCCGTGGTTCGGTTCGGATTGAAGAATTAAAATCCATAATCCACGGATTGGTTCGGATTGAACCCCACGGTTCGATTGGAACCGATCCGACCGTATGCAAATAGTCTATATTTTTATTATACAACCTCCTCATAGTATCTTCTCTTATTCTATATAAAACCTAAATTCAAACCTAAACCCGTATAATATCTTCTTTTATTACTTTTGTTTGTTAATTTTAGTTTTAATTTATAATGATCTAAATTTTTATGGTGAAACTAATTTTCTTAGGGTTGTTTAAATTTTAGAAAAGATGTCGTTATTATAGAAAAATATTACTTTTGTTTATTAATTTTAGTTTTAATTTATAATGATCTAAATTTTTATGGTGAAACTAATTTTCTTAGGGTTGTTTAAATTTTAGAACAGTATGTCGCTATTATAGAAAAACATGTTGCTATTGTGGAATTAATATAGCGCTATGTTTATGTTTTTATGAAATTAAATTGTTATATATATATTTTTTTGTTATTTAATTATGTGAATCTGTGGTCCTAAACCGATCCAATCCGTGTTTAAATGGATTGGTTCGAATTGGTTCCATGATTTAAACGGATTGGATTGGTTTCACTTTTTTAGGAACCGTAAATAACGGATTGGTCCTGATTTTATCCCAATCCAGTCCAATCCGGACCATGCTCACCTCTAGGTTTGATAAAAAAATTGATAAATTATTTAAAATTTATAATATTTTCCTTAAAAAAAAAAACAAAAAAAAAATGCATCATGCATATATAAATGCACAATTTTTATACATTAAAATTGTGTTTAGATAAAATTAAATTTGAATATGAATATTTTTTTTAATAGATAGGAGTGTAATTACATTATAAGAAATATTTATATAATCAAACAAATCACCAACCCATAATAACTAAAAAGTAAATAAAGTCTAACAATCAATTTACCAAGTCAAGCTAAACAACCACTAACAATTACATACATACCCCATAATGAGAAAAATAAACCAATCATCACAAAAAAGTATTAAACTTATCTATGTAATAGGAGTCGAACCCAATACCTCACAGCAAAAAAATACTATACAACCACTGAGTCAATTGTCCTAATTAAATATGAATATAAATAGAAGGAAAATAAAAAGATAGCAAAAGTGAATGAAATATAGATTGAATTTCATTTTACTTTTCCCTTTTCATTTTCTTTGTGAAATTTTATTTATTTATTTATTTATTTTACTTTTTCCATTCCATTTCTTTTATTTCCACAAATTTCCATTAAATTCTCGATTCAAAGGTAGTCTAAATATAGTCATCACTAAAAGATAGAAAATTAGACATTACTGTTTTTTTCCCCCTTACAATTGTGAAGAAAAATTAAGAAAAATAAAAGTTACATTAAGGTAAATCTCTAGCTCAAAATTTAAGGCCAACTAGGTTTAATTAATACAAGTAAGAACTTTTGCTTTTGGTTTTAAATCTCCAAACAACAACCTGTTTGGACATGGCCTGAGTATTCTTCTGGTGATTCTAATTTTGTCCACTTGCAATTCTTCAAATCCATCACATAAGCTCTATGAGGTTCACCAATTTTTGCAGAACCAATCACTAGCAACTTACCCTGCCACGTCGTCACATAAGCTGCATTGCACACCTCAGCTGGTAGTCCAGCTAGGACTTGCCAGGTGGCATTCTCACAGACCATCACATTACCGTTGCGACACATGTAAAGCCTCCTTGCATCACTGCCGTCCACACAAGTCCTTGGACACATGGCATCATCTAAGAAGTCCTCTTGTACAGGGTCCCACTGTTGGGTAGTTAGATCAAATGCTTCAGCATCTCTCTCAAAGCGACCTTGGGCGTTCGTGGGGTATCCACTGATGACGTGGAATTTGCCACGATGGAATACAGCCTTGCACTCGTCTCGCTCTTTTGCCATGTCATTTAATTGAATCCATTCATCTTTTGCCACATCATACATCATTGCTGATTTCAATGCATTTTTCTCGTCATCGTGGCCACCCGCAACGTACACCGTCCGATCAAAGTCCGATGCACATCCGAAGAATAACCTATGCCCACCTGGCATATCGGCCCCGTGCCGCCATGTGCCGGACACAAAATTGTAAATGAACACCGACTTGGATACCTCCCAAGTTACCGGGTCACACCCGCCCATCAGCACCAGCTCCGACCCGACACTGACCAAGTGACAGAACATCGGCAACCCATCGGGAAACCCGGGCACGGGCGGCAATTCCGACCAATAACCAGCTTCCGGGTCGCAAAGCACGATCCGGTAAACGAGCCGAGCCAAGTGTTTGAATAGATGAGTTTTTCGGGTCAGGTCGACCCGGGCCCGTGCCAGCACAATGACTGACTGGGCCAATCCGGACAGTTTCCGGTGCCGGCGAAACTCCGGTCGCTCAATCTCAACTTTCCAACCCCTGCAAACTGAGGAAGCCACCGAGAATTGATCGAAAGGTATTCGGATTAGACATTCCAAAGCGACGTCGTTGGGCAGACCCGGAAGGAGCTCCATGAAAGAGTTCAAACACATATAGATGTATATGTATAGATATTGAGTTTTGAAGAGATGGAGGAACAAAGAAAGAAAGGTGAAGAAAGAAAAGAAGAGAGTGAAATGGGTTTTGTTTTTTTGAATTGGATTTGATGGGAATTTTTCTTTATGTATATATAAAGAAGAATACAATTATGCTGGGACCCCAGCGGAGGTGAACCCAGCACTCTCACCTCTACGTTGAGGTTGCGAGGGCAAAAAATAAAAAATAAAAAATAAAAAGGTTTGGGTCAATTAAAAAACAATGGGATGTTAGAGTCACTCCTACTGGATCCCAGTCATTTTTTAGAAGAATAAAAGTGGAGAGCTTTAATTGTAGGGTTTTTAAGAGGGTTTTAGTGAATCTATATTTAAAGGCGATGGTGTTATATATATTAATTAGCGTATTAATAAATATATTAATATTAATTATGACTAATTTTTCACGCTGTCGAGAGATCGAGTGAGATGACCGCTGGCTCGATTCCCGCTCGATTTAATCGGGAGGATTTGAGAGATTCGATCCAAAAACTCCTAAACTAATCCGAATCCCGACTACTACAAGGGGTTTTGACAGGGTGGTGGGGTCATTTTGGTGGGTGGTGTGGTGATTGGCTTGGACTGACGGATAGGATTCCGTTATCGCTAATTGGAGGTGGGAGAGGATTCTAGCTCCAAACTAAACTACCGAATCCCGGATTAGTCGGGAGGGGGGGAGATGGGGGTGGTGAACCAAAAAAAAATATATATATATTAATTATGATATTGTTATTGATTTCTCACTCATTAATTATATTATAAATATTAAAAAAATTTAAATTATGTCATATCATTAATTAATACATATAACATTATTCATTTAAAGAAGAATAAAGGTGGAAAGCTTTAATTGTAGGGTTTTTAAGAGGGTTTTAGTGATATAGTAAGAAGTAGAGTTTATATGTTTTGTGATGTGTATGTTTATATTTGTATTTTATTTACTTTTTGTTACATCACTTAAAAAAAAAATTAAAATTAGAATTCTCTAGTATAAAGAATTGTGTTTTGTTTTTATTTGGCTTTTTGATTAGAACATATGAAAGGTGATTTTCGTGGAGATAAGCTTTGTATGAACGGCGTTTGGTGTTCTAGAAAGTTTCGTAGGAGAGAGAAATTGGTGGACAGAGACAGCGATAGAGACAAAGAGTCTTATCTTGTGGGCCGCAGATCAAAGCAATGGCCTTTGTATAAAAAAAATTATTCCAACCATTGTATGGTTGTGCCTTTGGTTGATAAGTTTGAAAAAAAACTAAATCAATGGACTCTATTTGTATTTATTAAAATAAATTTAATGGATATGTTTGGTTTTAGTTTTTATTTTTTGTATTTTTTTGTTTTAGTAAATATTTTTTTAATTTTAAATAATTATTTTATTTTTTTGGATACACCTTAATATTTAAGAAAAAATAATAAATACGCAAAATATGAAAAATATATTAAATTTTCATATTTTTTTTTATATTTTTAGTATTTAGTAAATTTTTTTAAAAAATTTCACAAATATTATATTTTTCAAATATATTTATGTTAATTTTTTAAAATATTAAAATAAATCAGTGAAAATAAAAAATATAAAAAATAAAAAAATAAATTTTTTCGAAAAATAAGTTTTGAAAATTGTAACTAAACAGAGTGAATATTTTATTGCTCTGCTTTGGGGTACTTTGCTGTGGGTGTCGGTTCTTTAGCCGATGGATGTTCTGGGGGTGTGTTTTGTCCGTCGGCGTTTTGTCAAGTGATTTTCTTTATGTTTTATTTTTTTTTTTGGTTACAGAAAATTTCTCTCTATTCTCGTGCAAGTTTAAGACAGCGCCCCTTGCAGAGATCATTAGAGTGTCCTGTTAGCCATTCCGAGTGAGGAGACTATAACTTGAGAATTTGTCCCGACCTCCCAAGATAAGCTCCGCTTAAGTCAAGACTCGTACAACGTGAGAGCATTGAACTCACACTAAGTGCTGATTAAACAACTTAAAGTCTAACCTTCTAACCAACTATACTTCGCCTGGTCTTGTCTACATGACTTGGTTTAGCTTTCGGTTGGCTGGTTGAGTTTGCCAATATTGTTGGGATATTATTTTCAAGCTATCATTTTTTTTTTTTAAAGTCATTTTAATTGATATAATTTATTTGTACCACTTGTATTTTTTTTTTTTTGAAATATTAATAAATTTTAACATGTGATTTTGTGAATTATTTAATCTTTTATTTTTTCTTATAAAACTAAAGGTCCCATTAAAGTAGAAATTACATAAAATGATAATAACTTTTATGTTTGGGTTTAATTTTCTAGGGATAAAAGTAAATTTTTCTAAATGTAAAATTACACATTTGGGCAATCCGCACTATAGAGGTTTTGGATTTTCCCTCATTCTGAAATAAATTCCACATTACGAACAAAAATGTAACACTCTAATATAACACTCTAATAATATAACATATTAAAATACTATTTGGTGCACTTTTTTCAAATATAACAATGTAACACTCCTCATAAACGTAACATTTTAATGTAATACACAAAAAAAAATTTTAATGTATTTTCCTCAAAAGTAACACTCCAATGCAATACAAAAAAAAAAATTTCTTAGTGTACTTTTCTCAAACATAACACTCCAATCAATGTAATCCCAAACGTAACGTAACACTCCAATGTAACACACACAAAAATACTAAAAAACTCATCAATGCACTTTTTCCAAACGTAACACTCACAGTTTAAAATTATACATTTGCTCAAAACTTACTAAGAAATTTTTGTACTCCTTTTGGAATGGTTTGAAGAATCTAACATCCATTTTTTAGAGTGTTACATTAGAGTGTTACGTTTGGAAAAAATACACTAAAGAGTTTTTTTATGTGTTACATTAGAGTGTTATACTAAGGAGTTTTTTTTTAGTGTTAAGTTTGAAAAAAAGCACACTAAGATTTTTTTTTTAATGTTACATTGGAATGTTACGTTTGAGTGTTATAATTTGAAATTATACATTTGCCCAAAGTTCACTAATTCTGTGTTTGGTTAGGGAATTTAGGAAGGGATTTGAAAAAGTTAAACGAAAATGTGTGTAAAATTAAGTGAAATGTAGATATATTTTATTCATATTCCACCTTCACTTATATTCACATTTCACCTTCATTTTCCATTTTCTTTTCCATATCCTTTTTCAAATCCTCCAACCAAACACAGCGTAAAGGGTTTTTGTACTCCTTTTAAAATGTTTGAAGAATCTCACATCCTTTTGAATGTTTAAAGGATCCTATATTTTAAGTCATTTTTGTAATCTTTTTAAAAATTTTCCAAATAAAAAAAATTCCCATATAAAAATTCATCACAAATTTGATTCCTATAAATTGTGTACCTAATCTTTCTAGCACAAAAGAAAAAAAATAGAAGAAAACATAATAAAAATAAATATATAACTGTAAATCTAAGGGCAAACTACCAATAGGTCCTACTTTGGAGACTTATTACTCAATAGGTCCTACTTTGGAGACTTATTATCCATTAAGTCCTATTTGATATAATTTATTAAGTGATAAAGATAAATTTATCAGTCTTTTTTTTTATGAATAATTTTATAGTGATAAATTTATCAGTCTCTTTGTTTTATGAATAAATTTTTAGTGATAAATTTATCACTCTCTTATTTTTATAGTGTTAAATTTATTAGTTAGGACCTGTAGGTAAATAAGTCTAATTAACAGGACTAATTGGTAAGTACCCCTAAATCTAATTTCTAAATAATATATTAAATATACCTTTCCAAAATCAATGAGACTAAACGGTCTATAGGAAAATCTTTAGGACTAAATGGATCATCATTCTTTAAAATGAGATTTATAAGTAAATTTTTCTTCTTTTTTCATCAATCTATATCGTATTTTGTCGATATAAAAAAATGAGACATAAATATAAAATAAAGGCATGAGACTTACATAATTAGAGTTCACGTGTGAGGCCTGCTTTTTAGCTTTTATTTGTGTCTTATTCTGTAAAAATTATTTGTATATTTGAATTTTTCTATGATAGTGTTTTATAATATTAAAAATTAAAAATTAAGTATTTAGCGGCAATGGTTGTGGAGATGGAGGGAGGGCGTGATTGTGACGATGTTGGAGGGAAAGTGTAGTGGAGATAGAGGGTGGCAATTAGGGGTGGGCATTCGTCGGGCCAGGCCAAGCTGACACTACATAATAAAGGATTTTATGTCTACCCAAGCTCAATCCGACTCTAATATTGGGCCTCTATATTTCCCCAAGTCCGGTCCAAAAAATAATTATAAATCCCAAAAAAATTTAAACATTCCATAATTAAATTCAATTACACATTATATATATTAAATAAATATACTGATATCATTATAAATAGAAATATTTTGTATATAAATTGAAAGTTTTCTTAAATAAATTCAATCACACATCACTACAAATGTGAATTTCAATAAAATCAATAAAGATAAAATCTAAATCCCAACAAAAAATATATTTTTTAATATGTATAATTAATTAATTAATTAATTTAATAACGGGCCGAATCAGGCTGGGCTAGGTTAGAAATATAAATCCCAAACCTAACCCATTAATATATAGGGCTGAAAATGTTAGTTCAAACTGGTCTTATAAGCTAAAATAACATTCCGAAGCCCTAAAAAAATAGGACAGAACCGGGTGGGGCAACAAGTCGATGCTCACCCCTAGTGGTAGTAGCAGTGGAATAGTAATAGTGGTAGTTATAATAATGGAATGATAAAGGCAGCTATGGTAGTAGTGGCGATGGTAGTGAAGGATTGCGGCAGTTGTGGTAGTGATGGTTATATCAGTAGCGGCGACCTTGGTAGTGGCGTGATAGTATGAGTGAAATGATGGCAATGTAGGTCGTAACGGTAGTAGAGGTGGAAGTGGTAGTGGTAGTAATGTTAAAGGAGTTGTAACAATGGCAGTGACAATAGTCATGATAGTAGCAACGACAACGGCAGTAGTGATCAGGTCACAATGGTACATGTCGATACCTATGCATAAGTAGTTATAAATTCGACATTGATGTGGCTACTATGTAAGGGCACAACAACCACTGTTGTGCAGGAGATGGGAACCATTTTGGAGCCCATTTAGATTATCTAAATCGTTCAGTTTTAGGGTATGTCAAGAATAACATACCTGTAAAAATAAGTTAATCGGGTATCGATAGCATTTTTATCAAAATTAATTTGTATTAAGTTTTATATTTCAAATCACATTTATCATTCATTTTTTTTTTAGATATAAATGCAATTCAATGAAAAAACTATTAATATCTGATTAATTTAATTTTTTGTAGGCATGTTTTACTTAGGAACTGGGGAGCGTGATCACATCACCGTGCTGTGAGGCCTATGAAGCCTAGTTCTAAGCCAATGTTGTTGATCCAAACTATTCATATTGTAAGATTTATCAAGTAGATCATTCATGAAAAAATTTAGATTAATTGAATATTTGTAACCTAAAAACAAGACCACATTTATTTGTACAAAAATAAACGGACAACACAATTTTGATAATTTATTTTAGACAATTAGAACTTGATCATGGGGTTATACATGTCCGATTAACTTGAATTTTTTTTATAAATAATATGTTCAATCAACCTTATAATATGAATGGTTTGAATCATTAAAACAAATTTGGGGCACATCTCCATAAGGCCTCAGAGCATGCTTATTGTGTCATTACGCACAACACGTTTTCCTTATCCGTTTTACTAGATGTACTTTAAAAAGTAAACTATTTGAATCATTAAAACATATCCTGAAATATTCTAATGTCTATAAATTTAGTCAGCATTAAATTTTTAGTTATATTATACATTAGATTAAAAAAAATTAATTTAAAAATTTAAGTATAGCATTGTTCCTTATGTTTGGTTGTCATTGTCAAGAATCCTAAAAGAGAATGAAAAGTTAATTCTGAATTCTCATGATCAGCCATGTGAAAAGATTGAGCAATTCGGTAGCCCATTATTGGGCTCGTATGGCTGTCTAGTTGGTTCGATGGTCGGTGTGGATGGAAGAGGTTCCTCCATCTTTGCTTCCTCTAGTTTGGCCAGAAGTTTTGTTTATTTGGTTTGACTATCTAAAAAAAATTCTCACGATTTCAATATTTGAAACATTTAGGAATATGATTCCTATTTGCTTACACCATTAAGAATCACTTTCCAAAACTAAGCAAAAAATTGATCTTCACTATTTTCTATGGTAATCCCATATTTTCAACCAAGTCCTAATCAATAAATATTAAGGGTTGATTTGCCATCACTTATAAAAGTCAAAAAGTCCTTAGAAAATGAAAAAAGTTCATACTATTTACTTTTATTTTGACGAGAAATTTGTTAGATAAAAAACAAAAAAAAACAAAAATAGTACACTCACAAAACTATGCAGCCACAATTTTCCATAAATTAAATAAAATAAAATAAAATAAAAAAACAACAACAACATAGCATCCTTGTAGCCACACATTCCCATTAAAAAATAAATAAAATAAAATAAAAATTGAAAAGAGATAGAAAGTCAGTGCAGTAATGCTGACTGTGTCAGGGAAGGTAATTTCGTAATTTTACTATTTTATACAATATTTTAATATATATTTTTTCATAAAAAGTCAAAAAATTATCCCAAATCATCATCTTTTTTTCTACTACTTTTTCATCCAAAAAGTGCGCTTATATAATTCATCCCACACAACCTCTAAATTAGAACTTTATATAAACTTATGAAAAAATTATCATTTAAGGAGGATTTTCAAAAATTATTACACATTAATAAAAAAAATTATAATTATAATTATTTTTATTTATCATTTTTTAAAATATTTTTTTTAACTTCTACTGGTGAATAATTTCCCCCCAAACTTTTCTTAGAATCACCATAATTTTCTCATGATCACGTGGGATTTTTGATGGAAAATACTTGGAACTCCAAATTTTGTGACCCCTACCACCACCGTCAATTAATTTGTGACCAATTATTATATTATTATTATTATTTTCCCTCTCTCTCCTTCTCTCTCACAAATGTACGGGGGTGCGGGGTCCGGGGTCCTAGAAGTCTGTTCCAGGGTCGATTTTGGATCGTGCGTGTCGTAGGGCCACAAATCCACCCTGTTCCCAAGTCAACACATTCCTTTTTTTTTTTTTTTTTAAATGATAGGGACATTCTTTATCTTCTTTAATATTTATTATTGTTAAAAATGATATTTATCATATTATAAGATTACTATAAAATACCAGAATAATGTTTTAGATGAAAAAATAGTTTTTACTACATCCTAATTGTGTTCATCAGTTAAGACTTGAATAATTTTGTTTACAACACATGTTAGTTGGAAGTCACCATAATGAATTAATAATTATTAAAAAATTCAAAATTATATATATAATTTTTAAAAATTCTCAAAGAAAGATTAACCTCGTTGGCTAGCTAGCAAATAATAATTATTATTATTTTGGTGCACCTATAATTTTTACATATAATTCTTAATTGAGAAAAGTTTCTCCGCAATCAAAATGGATAGAGTCGTTCAATTGGTCCAGCGTGAGGTCATAATTCTAGTGATATAAATCATTCGTCTTATAGACACCACAAAAAATTTGACTTTTTGCGACGGCAAAATGCCGTCACAAATACTCCAAATGCCGTCTCAAAAACTTTTTTTCAATGGCAGATGACTTCTAGCGACGGCAAGTGAGGCGTCGCAAAAAGGACGTTGCTAAAAGATTTTAGCAACGGCACAATGTGTCCGCTTTTTTTGCGATGGCAAGTTGTTTTTTGCGGAATTACGCGTCACCATTAATATGAAAAAATCTAGGATTTTTTGAGATGGCACTGTGTTGCCGTCGCTAAAAGTGTTATTTGCGACAGCAAAAATGCCGTCGCGAAAGTGTTTTATTGCGACGGGTAACCTGTTGTCGCTAAAAGTTTATTTGAGACAGCACGACGACACCGTCTCTAAAAGGTTATTTGCAACGGCAAATAATACCGTCGCGAAAGGTTTTTTTAAACTTTTGCAAATATCTTTTGCGACAACATTGCTTATGTCACAAAAACAATCTGGTTCTAATGTTTTTTGAGACGGTGTAGTGCTGTCTCAAAAAATAAAATAAAAATAAAAAAACCTGCAATAAAATTATTAAAAATATGAAAATTACCTATATTAAATGAAAAATAACTGAAAAATGAACCGATAATTACATAATAATATAAAAATTCTAGTATAAAAATAACAATTCATCCATAACAAAAATATTCTTCCATTCATAACAATACATCAGCAAAATTATTCCACTACATAATGTTGTATAATACATATACAATGTTTAAATACATAATGTTGTTCACAAATCAAAATAACGTAAATAAAAAACAAAAGTTTTCGTCATGATTCTTTCGTGGGTAACAAAAACATCGCAATCTTCACACGCCTACATTCCACAAGAAGCAAACTACTACTGGGAAAATATCTGAAAACAAAAAATAAAAATAATTAATGATAATATAATTATGTGTTAATATTTTAATTATAAAAAAAATTAACTACTATATAATTACAAAGATAATTAAGTAAATAATTTTGGCTAGACAGAAATCCGACTCTAACTCCCAAATTGGGAACCCGATTCGAGCCCCGTCTCCTCCTAGAAGTCTCTCGTGCCTAGGCAGTCCTGTGTGCCAAGTTTCGTGCCAATCCGACCCCGTTTGGTGATTTTCGGGTGTCAATACATTGAATTAAAGTTTCTTAAGGAACTAGTTTGCCTAGAGTGAAATCTGGCTCTAACTCTCAAACCGGGAACCTAATTAGAGTCCTGTCTTCTCCCACAAAACTCTCGTGCCTAGACGGTCGTGTGTGCCAGGTTTTGTGCCAAACCGACACTGTTTGGCAATTTTGGGACGTCAACACCTCAAATTCAAATTTTTTAAGAAACTAGTTTACCTAGACCGAAATCCGGCTCTAACTCCCAAACCGGGAACCCGATTCGAGCCCGTTTTCTCCCACAAGTCTCTCGTGCCTAGGCGATCGTGTGTGCCAAGTTTCGTGCCAATCCGATCCCATTTGGTGATTTTGGGGTATCAACACCTCGAATTCAAGTTTTTTAAGGAACTAGTTTACCTAAAGTGAAATCCGGCTCTAACTCCTAAACCGAAAACCCGATTGGAGTCTCGTCTTCTCCCACAAGTCTCTTATGCCTAAGCGGTCGTATGTGCCAAGTTTCGTGCCAAACCAACGCCGTTTGGTGATTTTGGGGCATCAACACCTCGAATTCAAATTTCTTAAGAAACTAGTTTGCCTAGACCGAAATCCGGCTCTAACTCCCAAATCGGGAATCCGATTCGAGCCCTGTCTTCTTTCACAAGTCTCTCGTGCCTAGGAAGTCATGTGTACCAAGTTTCGTGCTAATCCGACCCCGTTTGGTGATTTTGGGGTGTCAACACCTCGAATTCAAGTTTCTTAAAAAACTAGTTTGCTTAGAATAAAATCTGGCTCTAACTCCCACATCGAGAACCCGATTAGAGTCCTGTCTTCTCCTACAAGTCTCTCATGCCTAGGCAGTCGTGTGTGCCAAGTTTCATGCCAAACCGACCCCGTTTGGTGATTTTGAGGCGTCAATACTTCAAATTCAAATTTCTTAAGTAACTAGTTTGCCTAGACCGAAATCTGGCTCTAACTCCCAAACCAAGAACCCGATTCGAGCTCCGTCTTCTCCCACAAGTCTCTCATGCCTAGGCGGTTGTGTGTGCCAAGTTTCGTGCTACTCCGACGCCATTTGATGATTTTGGGACATTAACATCTCAAATTCTATGTTTCTTAAGAAATTAGTTTGTTTCTTAAGAGTAAAATCCGCCTCTAACTCCCAAACCGGGAACCCGATTCGAGTCCCGTCTTTTTTCACAAGTCTCTCGTTCCTAGGCAGTCGTGTGTGCCAAGTTTCGTGCTAATCCGACGTCATTTGGTGATTTTGGGGTGTCAACACCTCGAATTCTAAATTTCTTAGGGAACTAGTTTGCCTAGTTTGCTAATGGTAGACATTACCCTTTACACCTTGTGTTTTACTTCTTTGTGTGGATAAATTCCAGCCCATATGAATAAATAAGCAAAAGCAAACCTAAAACGCACTTCTATATCTATGATGCCATGAACACATCAAAATGCTTGTATTTTTTAACCGCTCAAAATCTCATATTAATAGCTAAGGAAACAATCAAGATTCAACTACCTACTATATTTGCATTTTTTTAGTAGTTTAGACACTAGATTCAATTAAATTAATATAGTAAACCATCAATATGTATAGAACATAATTTGCTATAAATCACATTAATATCAACAGTAAATGGAAAGCTACATCAAAGCATGCACACGTGCAACTCTAGATAAAGCAATTGTAGGAAGTAGACTAAGAACAGCACCATAACGAGTCACATGAAGCTGCATGGTCAATTTCCCATAATCTAATCAACTGAGTTGAAATAGTAAACAAGCCTATGGTACTAAAAACAAACACCACCTCATAGTTACAAAAACATCTATAAGCACAAGTGCAGCCAAACATACCCTTGCAACTATCCATGCAACCCTCAATCTCTACCACGACTTATCAAGAGTTTCAAAATCAACCATTAACTCATTTTAACCCAATATTTTATCCCTAATGAGCCAAATCTATCATTTTACCCTTATCATCCCAAAAGTCATCAAATAATCCAATATGTTAACACAAGGTACAAAAATATCACATTAAATCATTAAACTAGTAAAACTAGTAGTGAAAATAACTTGAAAAATACTTTAAAAATACCAAATCAATCTTAAATCTTTTAAATTAAGTTATATTTAATGGCAAGCAATCTAACTACACAAGTTACATGTGTACATGGCACAAGTTGCACTTACACCAATAAGCAGCTACCATTTAAGCTACTTTGCTTTAATATGGTAGTTTGGTTAAAAAATAGAGCTCCATTTCAGTGCCCTTCAAGCTACCAAACTTTGGCATTGTTATACTTTGTGCCAACATTTTCCTTAAAAAAATAACAAAACAAAATCTAGTTTGAAGCCCATGCAGCCAACTCAAATCTGCAAGGGAAGAGTTCTTAAAACCAAACAAGCAGCTGAGTTACACCCAAGAAGCAGTAGCGTTACACCATTCTTACATTATTTTTATATTGGTTATAGATTTCCACATAATGTCACTACCTCCTAAACATTGCAGTTAGAAAAAGACCATCATTCATATTTTTACATCCAGTATAATATATTGACTTACTTGATTGTTACACAAGATCTCTATAGAAGGCTTAAGCTTTTGCCAAGGCTTCAACCGAAATAAACCATCTCCTTCAATAGCTAGATGTTGTAACTGTTGGAAATGGTTATAAAATTCTGGGTAAAACCAGAATTTTTTTCTAAGTTTAGTATATTTTTTAGGTGGGCTCTGTGCGTCGATTTTTGTGGGTCAAAATGGTAACGCATTTTATGCCGCGTTGTGATTCACGTGGTATATTTGGTTGCTCAAAACCATTACCGGGTGAATGGGAAATTGAAGCCAAAGTATGCTCCATGGAAATGGAGTTTTGGTGGAAAATCCTTAAAGGATTGAATAAGGCTTGTCCCATATTGATTTGGTGGGAAGTTTTGAATTGGTTTATAAGGCATAGGATTGGAACTTGGGGTGTGCCCCAAGAGGTACCCAAGTGTTTTAGAGAGAGAGGTTATGGGCAAACTGGGGTAGACCCATTGGACCCAAAAATCACCACACACGCGTCGTCACCACCGTCCGTCCAATCGGGCTAGGCTGTAGCGCGGGTGTATGGTTGGGTTGGGCTTGTTTGATCCAATACCTATCTTTTTTAGGCAAAAATATTTGAATTTAATTTTATTTTTTGGTAAAATAAAATCCAGAATTCAAATTAAACCGGAAATAAACTGGTCCGATTTCTTGCTGTACACCCAAACAGGTCCCTTCTGTTTTTGAACCCAACAGATTTAAATCTGTTTAAATTCAAAACTGAATAGGTTTCAACCTGTCCAAACAGTGTCTATCTGTTTAAATTGAACAGGTTTTGCACCTGTTTAATTCAAAACTAACAATCACAATTTTACCCATAAATAGACTAGCCCCCCATTTGGATTTTTACTCCAATTTTCGTACTCCATCTTCTGCTATAAATCTCTGCATTTTGCTGTATTTAATTTCTGAAAGAAAGAGTGTAAACACTTAGTGTGTTCGTTAGGCAAACAATTTGTAGTGCTACTATTATTTGTAGTTGATTATTTCATCTTGGGAGATAGACGTCCATATTCTGAAAGCACCGTGGAGATGACGAATTTGTCTTAAGGACATAGTGTCAAACACTGGATTTGATCAGAATATATTCAAGAATTAATCAAGTAAGTTATTTAATTTATTTTCAGAGTTATTATTATTTATTTAAAATCAGTTTTTAATTTTGTTTTTGTAACAAAATAAAATCTGTTTTTATTTATTTATTTATTATTTCGAGTTTGATTTTTGTAATCGAACAAATTCTCTCATTTCCTTTATTTCTTTTTTCTGATTGTTGTTTAGTGCACAACAGAATTTAATCTATTTAAATACAGTGAAGATTATCCAACAATCTTAAAACAGATCCCATTTTGGTATCTTCATTGTATTTAATTTTCTATAATTTCATAACGAAATATTCTGGTTGGAAAAACAAATAGTGGTTTATGCTATTTGACAGATAGTAGTAATATGCTGTCTCTTTTCTTTGACAACTAGTAGTAATATACTGGTGTCATTAACAATTGCAGAATATTAATTTGTGTTACAGAAAATTATTGTGGTATTTTATTTTTCTAGTTTTAGTAACAAGGAAAATAAAATTATTTTGTGTTATAATTTATTTTTTGGTTTTAGTAATTAGAAAATTAATTTGTGTTTTAATTGTTTTTGATTTTTCTAATCAAAGATTATAGCTACTGCAACTGAAACTGCAGCTGGAAGTGGTACTCCGATTGTTACACCAACACCGGTCCTTATCCAGAACCATGTTCATGTACCAATAAATCATGGAGAAAAATCGAAAAAAATTTAACGGTACTGAGTTTAAGAGATGGCAGCAGAAGATGTTGTTCTATCTTACAACTCTAAGGAGTTATTTGGGATGTTCTAAATAAGTGTACTTTTTGACTTTTTATAAAAAGATGTATAGAAAAATAGAGAGGAGATGTTGATTGATGTGACTCAAAAAAGATAAAAATGATAAAAAAAAGTGTACACTTATTTAGTCTTCCCAAACTTGGCCTAAATTTGGCCCGGTTTCTCCATGAAGAGACTCCAGCACTTAAAGAGGGTGAAAGTGATCAGCAAGTTGTTGCCGCTATAGATACTTGGAAACATTCAGATTTCCTGTGCAAAAACTACATCCTCAATGGCTTTGACAACATGCTGTATAATGTTTATAGTCCTTTGAAAACAGCAAAAGAATTATGGGATTCTTTGGAGAAGAAATACAAGACAGAGGATGCTGGCACGAAGAAATTTATCGTCGGTAAATTTCTGGACTTTGTTATGGTAGACTCCCAAACGGTAATTTCTCAAGTTCAAAGTTTTCAATTAATTTTACATGATATTCATTGTGAGGGTATGTCTCTAAGCGAGTCTTTCCAAGTTGCTGCTTTAGTGGAAAAGTTACCACCGGCTTGGAAAGATTTTAAAAATTATTTAAAACATAAACGCAAAGAGATGACCATGGATGAACTTATTGTAAGACTGAGAATTGAAGAAGATAATCGTAAGGTTAAAAAGAGGAATGGGAAAAATCTCATTGAGTCCAAGGCTAATGTGGTTGAACAAGTTCATAAACTACATAACAAAAAAAGGAAGTTTACTGGAGATAGACCTAAACAAGGCGATAACAACAAGAAGTTCAAAGGAAAATGCTATAACTGTGGCAAGACTGGACATCGAGCTTCTGACTGCCGCCGCCCTAAGAAGGATCATGGAAGTACAAGTAAAAAGACCACCAATCAAGCCAATGTGACAAAATTAGATTACATCTCTGACGGGGTGAATGACATCAACCTCTCTGTTGTGGTGTCTGAGGCTAACTTGGTTGGAAATCCCAGAGAGTGGTGGGTTGACACTGGAGCAACTCGTCACATTTGTGCGGACAAGAAGATATTCACTACCTATAATGAGGCTACAAATGGTGAACAACTTTTCATGGGAAGTTCTTCTACTTCTGCTGTGGCTGGACTAGGAAAAGTGATCTTGAAAATGATATCAGGGAAAGAACCGACCCTCAACAACGTACTACATGTACCTGACATCCGGAAGAATTTAATTTCTGGTTCTTTGTTAAGTAAAAATGGTTTTAGACTTGTCTTTGAGTCTGATAAATTTGTATTAACAAAGAATGGCATGTATGTTGGTAAGGGATACATGAGTGATGGTCTCTTCAAACTAAATGTAATGACAGTTGTACCGAAAGTTGCTATGAATAAGAATATCACATCTTTTGCTTATATTCTTGAGTCAAATTTATGGCATGGTAGATTAGGACATATGAATTTTGATGCTTTGCGTAGATTAATTGGTTTAGATTATATACCAAAGTTTGAAATTAATCCTAATCATAAATGTGAAGTTTGTGTAGAAGTGAAACTAACTAAGGCTCCATTTAAATCAGTTGAAAAGAAAATCGAACCTCAAGAATTAATTCATACCGATGTATGTGATCTAAAATTTGTTCAAACTAGAGGAGGCAAAAAGTATTTCATAACATTTATCGATGATTGCACAAGATATTGTTATGTTTATTTACTTAGAAGTAAAGATGAAGCCTTAAAAATGTTTAAACTCTACAAAACAGAAGTTGAAAATCAACTTGGTAAAACCATTAAAATGGTTAGAAATGATAGGGGTGGTGAATATGATGCACCATTAAATGAATTTTGTGCACAACATGGCATTATTCACCAAACTACAGCACCTTATTCTCCACAGCAAAATGAAATTGCTGAAAAGAAGAATAGAACCCTTAAAAAAATGATGAATGTCATGTTACTAAGTTCAGGCTTACTATAGAACTTGTGGGGAAGTAATATTGTCTACTAATTATGTTCTTAGCACAAGAAAACCAACAGCACTCCTTATGAATTGTGGAAAGGTCGACCACCTTCCTACAAATACTTAAAAATGTGGAGGTGTTTGGCAAAAGTTGAAGTTCCTGTTCTTAAAAAGACTAAGATTGGACCAAAAACAGTAGATTGTGTGTTTATTGGTTATGCTCAAAATAGTAGTGCATATTAGTTTCTGACTTATAAATAAAAAAATACCTGATATAAATGTGAACACTATTATAGAGTCAAGGAATGCTGTGTTTTTTGAACATGTCTTTCCTTAATAGAAAGGACAGGAATTAAGTTCATAGAAAAGAACTTATGATTGTACACAAAGTCAAGAGACTAATGACAATCAAACACAAGAGACTAGTAATGGTCTTGACCAATAGGATTTAATTGATGATGAACCAAGATGAAGTAAGAGAGCGAGAACATCAAAATCCTTTGGTCCAGATTTTCTGACATACCTGTTAGATTATGAACCTCAAAGCTTTAAGGTAGCAATGACAGGTCCTGAAGCACCTTTGTGGAAAGAAGCTGTTAATAATAAAATTGAATCCATTATGCAACATCATACGTGGGAATTGGTGGATCTTCTACCAGGTTCTAAACCTCTTGGATATAAGTGGATGTTCAAGAGAAAAATGAAAGCAAATGGTTCAATTGATAAGTATAAAGCAAGACTTGTAGTAAAAGGTTACAGACAAAAGGAAGGTCTGGACTATTTTGACACATATTCCCCTTTAACAAGAATAACGTCCATTCGCAAGCTTATTTCTATAGCATCGTTGTTTAATTTAGAAATACATCAAATGGATGTTAAGACAACTTTCTTAAACGGTGATCGAAATGAAGAGATCTATATGGAGCAACCCAAAGGGTTTGTAGTGTCGGGGCAAGAAAAGAAAGTTTGTCGGCTTGTAAAGTCTCTTTATGGATTAAAATAAGCGCCTAAGCAATGGCATGAAAAATTTGATCATGCTATGCTTACTAATGCGTTTAAGATAAACGAATGTGACAAATGCGTCTATGTTAAAAACACTGACCAAGGATATGTCATCGTTTGTCTTTATGTGGATGACATGCTTATCATTGGAAGCAGTCAAAACATGATCAAATCAACTAAGCAAATGCTTAACAAAAGATTTGATATGATAGATATGGGGATTGCAGATGTTATATTAGGAATGAAAATTATTAAAACATCTGACGGATATGCATTATCTCAATCATATTATATTGAGAAAATTCTTAGTAAATTTATCAAGGATGATATTAATTTAGCTAGAACACCTGTAGACATCAATCTTTATTTATCGAAAAATAAAGGTGATGCAGTGTCTCAATTAAAATACTCCCAAATCATTAGAAGCCTAATGTACCTAATAAATTGTACTCGTCCTGATATAGCTTATGCTATCAGTAAATTGAGTAGGTACACTAGTAACCCCGGAGAAGACCATTGGAAGGCGATCATTCGGGTTCTTAGATATCTAAGATTCACCTATGATTATGGTTTGAACTTTACTCGATATCCAGCAGTACTTGAAGATTATTGTGATGCCAATTGGATATTGGATACTAAAGATTCAAAATCCACTAGTGGATATGTCTTTATTCTGGGAGGCACTACTGTTTATTGGAAGTCCACGAAACAAACTTGCATTGCACGATCCATAATGAAATCCGAGTTTATTGCTTTAGACAAAGTAGGAGAAGAAGCAGAATGGCTTCGTCACTTCTTAGAAAACATTCCAACATGGCCAAAACCTGTGCCAGCTATTTGCATTCATTGTGATAGTCAATCTGCAATAGGCAGGGCACAGAGTCATATATATAACGGTAAGTCACGACATATTCGTCGTCGACATAATACCGTTAGGCAGTTGTTGTCAAATGGAATAATCTCGATAGATTATATAAAATCTAAAAAGAATATTACGGATCCGTTAACAAAAGGTTTGACAAAAGAGTTAGTGTATAGTTCATCGAAGGGGATAGAATTAAAGCCTATTACATAAAAGTTGTCATAATGGTAACCCTACTTATATGACTGGAGATCCCAAGAACTAAGTTCAAAGGGACAACTAAGTTATGTATGGCTCACCAGAAATCACCAAGGAATTAAACTTCCCTACCCATTCCTATGATGAGAGTGATATCTGCAACATATGTTGTCTGCAGGGGCATAAGGATAAGCTTTGCTTTTAATGATTACTTATATCTTGATTAAGGCATAAAATCAAGACGAGTATAAGGAGATACTCACAATAAGAATCACCTATATAAGTGTTGAACTGGGGCCGGTTCTATGAGAATGAAAGGGGCTAAATTCTCTAGAAACACTCATGAAAACCAGGAGCGTTCAAGGACAAAATGAACACAACAATGAGAACCACGATATGTTAGAAGATATTTTGTGTGAAATCTACTGTCTTAGCTTATACAAACGGTTGAACAATTCAAGGCATCGTGTCCATTGGTTAGCTAGTAAGTCTGATAGATTATCACTAGGGAAGGTTCAAGGCCGAATGCTACCTATCCTGATGCAAGATATTTTCGACTTATACTCTTTCGATAAAGTCTACATATTGTTGCATTTCTGTTGTCATCAAATTCCATTCATGTGAGGGATTGTTGGAAATGGTTATAAAATTCTCGGCAAAACCAGAATTTTTTCCTAAGTTTGGTCTATTTTTTAGGTGGGCCCCGTGCGTCGATTTTCCCGGGTCAAAGTGGTAACGCGTTCTATGCCGCATTGTGATTCACATGGTATATTTGGTTGCTCAAAACCATTACCGAGTGAATAGAAAATTGAAGCCAAAGTATGCTCCATGGAAATGGAGTTTTGGTGGAAAATCCTTAAAGGATTGAATAAGGCTTGTCCCACATTGATTTGGTAGGAAGTTTTGAATGGGTTTATAAGGCATGGGATTGGAACTTGAGGTGTGCCCCAAGGGGTACCCAAGTGTTTTACAAAGGGAGGTTATGGGCAAAATGGGCAAGACCCATTGGACCCAAAAATCACCACACGCGCGCGCCGTCGCCACCATCCATCCGGTCAGGCGAGCTGGGTTGGGCCTGGGCGCGGGTGTGTGGTTGGGTTGGGCTTGTTCGGCCCAATACCTATCTTTTTGGGGCAAAAACATTTGAATTTAATTTTATTTTTTGGTAAAATAAAATCCAGAATTCAAATTAAACCTGAAATAAATTGGTCCGGTTTTTTGCTGGACACCCAAACAGGTCCCTTCCGTTTTTTAACTTAATAGATTTAAATCTGTTTAAATTCAAAACCGAACAAGTTTCGACCTGTCCAAACAGTGCCTATCTGTTTAAATTGAACAGGTTTTGCACCTGTTTAATTCAAAACTAACAGCCACAATTTTGCCTATAAATAGACTAGCCCCCCATTTGGATTTTTACTCCAATTTTCGTACTCCATCTTCTACTATAAATCCCTGTATTTTGCTGCATTTAATTTCTGAAAGAAAGAGTGTAAACACTTAGTGTGTTCGTTAGGCAAACAATTTGTAGTGCTACTATTGTTTGTAGTTGATCATTTCATCCTGGGAGATAGACGTTCACATTCTGAAAGCACCGTGAAGATGACGAATATGTCTTAAGGACATAGTGTCAAACACTGGACTTGATCAGAATAATATTCAAGAATTAATCAAGTAAGTTATTTAATTTATTTTCGGAGTTATTATTATTTATTTAAAATCAGTTTTTAATTTTGTTTTTGTAACAAAATAAAATCTGTTTTTATTTATTTATTTATTATTTCGAGTTCAATTTTTGTAATCAAACAAATTCTCTCCTTTCCTTTATTTCTTTTTTCTGGTTGTTGTTTAGTACACAACAGAATTTAATCTATTTAAATACAGTGAAGATTGTCCAACAGTAACTGCCCTACTGGTAATCCAGGAGCAAAACTTCCATCAATGTCCATGTTATCTAATGGTTTGTCAAGAACCATCTTTTCTACAACATAGTTAATAACCTACAAAAATAATTAAATAAATAAGAACTTGTTCAGACAAATGTTTGCTCTGCATCTTTCTTATTAACAAGAGAAAATAAAAATTAAAGCTTAAAAGTTACACAACAAACTAAAACGCAACACCAACACAGAGCCAGACTTCAAAATTAGGCCTAAATAGAGATCAAATTCACAATAATTAGAAACCAGGACCTCTAGTAGGAAAACAAACCAATATAAGCTGGTGGTCAATATTGAACGAATAATAACTAGCAGTAGTATCTCTTTCTACAGGTGCATTATTCCATGCAAATGAAGCACAAAGCTTTAAAATTTATGAAACTACCAACAAAACTAAATAAAATCATACTTTTCGCGTTCTCAATATACGAGGTGCACTCAGTTTCCCTTGCGTAAGAATCTGGACAGCTAAGCCCTCACTTAAATGTAAATAAAAGCTGCATCTATAGAAATTAGAATAAATTCAGACAAAGATCATCCTAAAATTGGTCAATTCAAAAAGTAGGTAGTAACTAAATGCTTTTAACAACATACTGAGAATTACTTTGTTAAGAAGTTTTACATCTTTGTACTTCAGGAAAGCTAATTTTGTCCATTGAACCATGCAAAAAACAGTACAACACCAAAGAGAGGGAGGGGAAAACAAAGTAATGGAAGGAAACCATAAGAACATACATAAAAAAAAATTTAAAAAAAATTTAGGTTCATATGGAATAGTTTTTCTCCAATCGCTGAAGCTTGATATCCAAATCTCTGTCTTCTTTTGGTTAACCAATGAGCCGACAGCTCTTTAAGAGTTACATGAGCCAAATTAATCTGCAAAATTACATAAGGTCAATCCAATAAATTAGTCTGATACTAATAAACCTACAGAAAGTCAAGATTTTGCATACAGCCCCTTTATGTTATCGAAAGTCAAGGTTCTCTGCATTTTTTTTTATTATATATATATATATAACAAGAAAACACAAAAATAAACACAAAAGGGAGAACATAAAGAACATGGAACTTTTTGTCTACCTATTATGGTCTTCAAACATCTACAACACCCCAATTCTTTTACACCATATATACATTGTTTAACTACATTTTGTAAAGGAACTTTGAGGCTAGAGATGCTGAGACTTACCCCAGTGTAAGAGACAAACACCTCTTTGAAGCTTACCTTACAGAAGCGCAAACACATACAACAACCAGATTTTTAATTAAGTGTAAAGATTCTCAATAGTTCGTTGTCAAATTTAGATTGACCTACATTAAATGACTGGAGGAACAAATTTGATTGAATTTAATGACACTTATATCTTAATCTTTTTTTTCTTTAATATTTTCCATCCGTTGTATTTAATATATTGACGTATACACAAAGAAACATATATATGAAGATACGTAAACACAATTTCATAAAACATCATCCTCAACCACATTTTCAGATGCACCACCCAATGAATTTTATTTAATTCTCCCAAAATTTCACTTATTTCTATTATAGTAATGTCATTGAGAAAAACAATCTAACAATTTATAAAGGCCATTTCTTTGTCAAACACAAATTCAGAACTAAAAATTCCAACAATAACAATAACAAAAAAAAGCTAAAAGAAATTCTCGCGTGAATCAGATAAGCAACAGTCCAACACTAGAACACACTTGAATGCATAAATTGCTCAAAATTTCAATCAACTTGTCGATTCCTCGTGCGAAGCTGCGAATGCGAAAACCGACCGGTTCCTGAAGCCATGATGACGGAGAGGAACTAGGCCGAGACGGAGCTCCTTGGGACAAACAGTGCTAACTGATATAGAGATTTTGTGAGGTCGTTGGAGAGATTCAAAGGGGAGATACTTTGGGAATGGTAATGAGGGACACAATGCCATTGAAGGTCGAAGAGTAGAGCTAGGGTTAGGAATTTTATGTGTGAAGAGGACTTGAGCGTAACACTCTGATGCCTGACTGGTGTATGTAAACATATATATCTGTCGCTGCCGTGGCTCGACGCCATCGTCTGCCATGCTCATAGTCGCGAGAGAGAGAGAGAGAGAGAGAGAGAGAGAGAGAGAGAGAGAGATGGGGATATTTGGTAGAAAAGATTAGGGATTTTGGTTCTAAGAGATTGGGGATTTTTGGATTTTTTTTTTGGGGGGGGTTCGGGCGGGAATGGAAAAAAAAGGGGGGAACCGAGCAAGACTGGGGAAAAAAAAATTTAGTTTCCATCACAAATGAATATTTAAATAATAAAACGGTTATTTTATTTATTTATTTTTTTTATTTTTTTTTTTTTTTTGCGACGGAGGTTACCGTTGCCAAACAAATTTATTTTTTGTTAAAATAAATTTTTTTATAGTTAATGAATTTTTTTTTATTTTTGATTTTCTTTTAATTATTAAAGTTGAGAATTTATTTGTTTCATTTTTATTTTAATGAATAAAAATTATTGTTATTATTTTTTATTTGGTAGAAGTAGGAATAATATTTTAATGAAAAATATTTCCCATGAAAATAAAGTTATTTTTTTGTGCTCAATGATGGATAAGAGGTGACGGTGGTGGTGGTGGTAGTGGTGGTGGTAGTGGCAACAAATGAGATTTAGTGGTAAAGTAGAGGAGATAGAGTAGCGGTGGTGGAGGAAAGGTAATGGTAGTAGTGGTGTTGGTAGTGGAGTGGTAGCGATAGTGGTAGTAATGATAGTCGTAGAAGTGGAGTGGCAACAGTGGTAGTAGTGGTGGTGAGAGAAAGATGGGTGGTGAGACAGATAAAGAAGAGAGATAGAGAGAGACAGAGACAGAGTGATGAGAGAGAGAGAGAGAGAGAGAGAGAGAGAGAGAGAGAGAGAGAGAGATAAAATGGTCAATAAAAGTGCATTTTCTTGTAGAGGAAAGCTCGGTAAATAGAGAAGGGAGGAAAAAGTGAGCAAAGTGAACACAATGGAGGAGAGAGACAGACAGACACATAGAGAGAAAGAGAGAGAGAGGGAGAGAAGAGTGAGAAATGCAGATGCATACAAACATACAGAGAGAAAGAGATAGAGAAAATTGATGAGTGAGAGATATAGATATATAGAGACAGACAGACAGACAGACAGAAAGACAGACAAAGATAGAGAGACAGACAGAAAATGAGAGAAAAACAAGAGATGAGCAATAGATAGACAAAGAGACAGAGAGAAAGAGAGCGAAAAGAGTTGATCGAAAGAAATACATAGAGAGAGAGAGAGAGAGAGACAGAGACAGACAGACAGACAGAGAAGAAAGATAGATGAGAGAGACAGAGAGAGAGATAGAGAGAAAAGAGATAAGCGAGAGAAAGAGACAAAGACAGACAGATAGAAAAGACTGATGAGTGAGAGAGAGAGAGAGATAGAGAGAGAAAAAGATAAAGAGTGAGAGACAGAAAAAAAGATAGAGAGAGAAGGGAGATGAACGAAAGAGACAGAGAGAAGAAAGATGAAGCGAGAGAGAGACATAGAGAGAAGAGAGAGAGAAAAAGAGATAGAAAGAAGAGAAATAAGTGAGAGAGATGAGAGAGAGAAAAGATATGAACGAGAGATAAAGAGAATAGAGATGAAAGAAGAGAGAGAGAGAAAGAGATGAGAGAAGAGATAGATGAGAGAGACAGATGCATGACAGATGATGCAGAGAAGAGTGATGAGTGAGAGAGATAAAGAGAAGAGAGAGAGGAAGATGAAAAATGGGTGAAACGATATAGACAAAGAAAAAGAGGGAAAAAAAAGCGAAAAGAGATAAACAAGAGAGAGACAGAGAGAGATGAGCGAGAGAGTAAGAGAAATAAAGAGAAGAGAGATAGACGAGAGACACAGAGAGAAAGAGAAAGACAGACAGACAGACAGAGAAGAGTGATGAATGAGAGAGAGAAAGAGAAGAGAGATAGAGACACATAGAGAAAGAAAGAGACAGACAGACAAAGAAGAGTGATGAATGAGAGAGAAAAAGATAAGAGAGACAGAGAAAGATGAAAAAAAATGGGTGAAAAGAGAAATGCTCAAAAGAGTAAGACGTCGTTTTTTTTTTTTTTTTTTTGTAACAAAAAAATACCGTTATATTTATTTAAACCATTTTGTGACTATATATATGAAGCCGTCTTAAAGCCACAATATATATATATTTTACTTTTTTTTTTTTTGCAACAGTACCTATTACAGTCGCAAAAAACTCTTTTCTTTTTTTTTTTTGTGACTGCAGCTGGTTTCGTCGCAAAAACTCTATTTTTTTGCGATAGCAATTTCTGCCATTGCAAATATATATTTTTTTTTCGATAGCAATTTCTGCCGTTTCAAAAAGTCACATTTTTTGGCGACGGCAAGTTGTACCATTACAAAAAGTCATTTTTTGCGATGGCAAACGTGCCGTCGCAAAAAGTTCCGTCTTTTAAGCCCCATTTTCTTGTAGTGAGAGTTCTATCTATACATCATTTATTAAAAAATTAGATTGTTTTTATAATTTTAGTCATATAATTTTGAGCAAATTATACCGATAATTCTTACATTTTACTACTTGTACCATTTTAGTTCTAAATTGTTTTTATAATTTTAGTCATATAATTTTAGACAAATTATACCGGTAGTCCTTACATTTTACTATTTGTATCATTTTAGTTCTTATAGTTTTAATTGGCTCAATTTCGACTTTTAATTTTAGATTTTGCATCAACTTGATTCAATTAATAACGCCATTAAGATTTTTGATAGAAAATTTTAATTGAATAAATTGAGGTTAAGTCACTAAATTGATCAAGTTTATAATTTTGCTTCTAAAAGTATAAAACATGACGCTCATGATTTATCAAAAAAAATGTAACAATTGAAATCAATCGAACCAATTTGAGACAGAGACAAAATTTTAGGATCAAAATTGATTCAATTGAAATTATAAGATAAAATGATACAAGAGTCTAAGTATAGGGACTAATAATTTAATTTACCTCATAATTTATAATGTTTGTTTTTAAATATATAAGAAAAAAAATGATGAATATGCTTCTAAAGAATAAATATAATAAAATTATTTGTCTACTATGGTGAGTGGCAGTCACAAAATCAAAAAATTAAATTAGAGAGGACACTTATTAATTACAATATCGAAAAATTTTACAAAAATATTTCACACAAGTTTTTACGATTGATTTCGAGAAACATAAAAAAAAATAATGTTATTTGTAACTAGTGTATCATGGACAATACAAAAAAAAATATGGATATAAATCTCAAAATAAATTATATAATGATAAATTATTTTTTTATACAAAATTTGATTAAAAATTCAATATAATGGTAATATCACGTCATCATTGATATGTGATATCACCCACTAATAATAAATAAACACATCAAGAATGAACCTCACATGTCAAATGTAATTAACAATCCAATAAATTTCATATCTTTATAATAAGATTACTTATATTTGCATATCACTAATAATGACATCACTGTTATATTCATAAAATTTTCATAGATAATATCGTTTATTGTGGTCTCTTCATTTTCAATCAAAACAACTATTATTGTTCTCATAATTTTTAAAATGTCATTGACATTTCACTCTAATACTATTTTTATTTAAAAGATTTTCTTTATGTTTGCAAAATAAAAATAAAAATAAAAAAATTCCAAAATCCAGGGGGGCACGTGACCCTCTGGTCCCTTACTCTCTCCGCTACTGGTGAGTAGCGGAGCCACATAGAGGCCAGGGGATCACGTGCCTCGGGTTTTAGATTTATATATATATATATTTTTTGACATATGTATATAAATAAAATTTTAAACAAAATAATATTTAGAATAAACTGTCAATGGCATTTCTAAATTTATGTTTTTTCTAAATTTATGAGAGCAATAGTGATTAATTGAAAATGAAAGGATTATAACAAATTATACTTTTATGTATGAAAATTTTGTAAAAAAAATCTCAATATAAAAGTAATATCCATCATTATTGATATAAATATAATTAATCTCACTATATATATGTAAAAGTTACTAAAATGTTAGTTATATTTGTATGTAGAGTTCACTCTTCATATATTATTTTACTATTCGTTGGTGATATCATATGTCAATGATGACGTGATATCACTATTATATGAAATTTTTACTTAAATTTTGTAAAAATTTAATTTATCTTACCATTATATAATTTATTTTAAAACTTAAATATATTTTTTTCAGTGTCCATGATATATTAGTTATACTCAATACATTTTTTTCGATTTTGCTCAAAGTTAATTGTAAAATTTTATGTGAAATACTTTTGTAATAATTTATTCAAGCTTTTGTGCTTAATATTAATTTAAAAATTATTATTTTCTTCTTATTATTGATTATAGAAAAAAAAAATATAATTAATAAATTTTCCTTCTGATTTAATTTCCTATTTCCGCCACAGATGGTGACTAATCTGTAATAAGTGATTATCAAGCTGACTATAATTACGAATCAAACATATCGTCTTTGTGGACTTTGAATGAATCATGAATGCTGAGTTCATAGGACAAACTTTGATGTCTGGTGATGAAGTTTTGAATATGCATTATGCAGATTGGACCGTTGTCCATTTTTCAATATTTTTTATTTTTTTGTTGTTTTCTCCGTTTCTTTTTTTTTCTTTTTTTTTTCTTTTTTGTCAATCAAATTTAAGTGGTAATATCCTTTAGTCGCTACACTTTAACCCACCAAAAGCTAACTTTATAAGGGAAAGGGAGGAGGCGAATCTTTTTATTGTAACTATAATACATTTTGAAATGTCAAATTTATCTTCATTTGAAGGTATTGTTAAGTCTAAGGGAATTCACAGTTTCTATTTTGATAATTTAAATGGTTCGTTTTGTTAAGTTTTATACATAAATCATTCATGAAAAAAATCAAATTAATTTGATAATCATAACTATATAATTTGATTATATTTATTTTCAAAAAAATTAATGATTTTATTTCAAATGAATGATTTAGTTTTTTTTTCTTTTCTTTTCTTTTCTTTTGTGAATGATCTACACATAAATCTCAACAAAAAGAATGGTTCTAATTATTGAAATAGATCATGTGGTGTGTCCCTCCAGGGTTCAACAGTATACTCTAATTCATTGTAGACTAGAGACAAGCCTTTCTCAATTTAGAATCTTTTAGGCGAGAAAATGGTTTTGCTTAACCACAAATTTAGTATATAGTAATAGAACTAGTCCAATTAATTAATTCAAAAATGAAAATTTTCTTACTATATAAAATATGATTTTAATTATTAAATTTTTTGAGGTGTTGTGTTCCAAAAGTCTTTAGTCATGTTCAGATGCTTTGAATTGAATGAAAGTTATTTGATTTTGCAAATGGTGTCTCTCCTAAATTCAAGGTCAAGTCAGGTGGGAATAGGAAGATGACAAAACTTTATGTCTAACCCAAAACTAATCAAAAAGCTAGAGTTTGGTATTCCAAATTACTCTCAAGTGGAGAATGTGGGGGCATTTCACAGCCACGTGCCAGGGTCGATTCTTAGAGAGGGAGTGTTTGAAATTACTTCGGTGAACACGTTTTGTAAATTTCCTCGGCTCCTGTCCACTACTGTGGCGTGTGTTCACACTCTATTAATTTGTGCCCTGGTGATGGATCCCTCACTTGGTAGGGGTTAATTTTTGGCTGGCAACTAGTTACTCCGGAGTCAGGGCCCAACGGGACCATGATGACACCACAAAACCCTTTTTTTCCAGTTCAAAAAAAAAAAAAAAAAAATTACTCTCAAGTGAGAATACTTCCATTCCAAGCACCTCAAAATGTATATGTTAATGTGCACACATGTCCATGCCAAGATGTTTGCATATTGCATCATGAACTTACACTTTTCCCCATTTAATTATTGCCTTCTGTTACTTTACTACCCTAAAATAAAATTGCAATATTTAATGCATTTCATTTATTAACTTTTTGCAATTTAAATTTTTATGACGTAAATACCATTTTTAGTTATAGGAAAAATGCTACATTGTTATGTTGAACTGTTAATTTTTATCGATGTGAACCTTATATTAAGGATCTGTTACATAATTTGATAAAAAAAATTAACTTGCACATGATATCTCATATTTTGTAAATTACTTAAAGTGAGCTTAATATCTTCTCTTTCCATTATTTTCTCTCTGACTCTCTTTCCTGCATTTGTCCTACTGATATCAACCGCTTTTGTTGCCGACACTATGGCTGCCATTGTTGCTGCCTTGAATAGAAGAAAGGAAAGAAAAATAAGAATAATGTTATTTTAGGCACTCCATGAAATAAAAAATTATAGTGGACTTCATAATAATTGAGATATCATATACAAGTCATATGTTAAATTTCCATATATTTATGTATCAAATTCTTAATAGAAAGTTTATATCAATATAAATTGATAATTCGATGTGGCAAAGTTCAGTAGTTTTTAGTTTAGACATAAAGTGATATTAAATGATAGTTTAATGAGGTAAAATGTAATTTTTTTTATAGCAAAAATGATATTTTCATCAGAAATGTCTATATTGGAAAAATTTAGTAAATGAGGGAAGTGAAGTGTTGCAATTTTTAGTTGAAGGGGTTAAAGTAATACGGTTCAATATTAATGAGTAAAATGTAATTTATTCTTATATTTAGGTATTATTTAATATGACAATTTTTATAATGTAAATTATATTATTTAATGTGTCTCACTTTTTATTTAAAAAATACGATCATTAATATTTTGTAATGCGGCATGACGTGGTTAATGCAATATTGCAATGTAAGGTGGAGAAAATATTTTATTTAAGACTAAGCTTAGGTGTATTTTTTTTATTTATTATTTGTTATGTGATAAATATGTGATGTGATAAGTCACTTTGAACTTGGCTCAAGATAAGTGTTTCACAACATTAAACATTCGAGTATTTCTATTCAAGATAAAACATTAGATTTAGTTTTCAAATTGAGTGATGTAGTAATTAATTAGGCTATTAAAGGTAACATTTTTTTTATATCTTTTTTAATTATCAATTAATTATATCACTTAAATAACATTAACTTTAGAAAGTGAATTCAAAAAATGTATTTATATATTATTTTTTAAAAATTTCACATCTTATGACGTGACAAATAATAACTAAAAAATACACATCAACCCAGCCTACACAAATACATGCTACATAAAAATAAAAAAATCATATATATAATGATGCGTAAATTACTAATATCTAATAGTTAGATTTTAATTTCCATTAAATCCTGTTGAAAATAAATTATAATAAAATCGTCGCTAAGAAAAAAAATTTGTGATGATTTTTTAAATGTCACTAAAAATTGACGATTAGTGACTTTTTTTATCATCATTTTTATAAATTGTTGCTGAAACTTACAATTAATAACGTTTCTCTGTGACAAAATTTTCAAGATATTGCTACAAGTTAAAATTAAGAACATTTGTTGTGACAATTTTTTTAAACTATCGCAAAAACTTATAATTAATGATTTTTTTGTAACAAAATTTTCAAACTATTACTGAATATTAACGATTAGTAATATTTTTTATTAGATAATAAATTCACCTATTATGACATAGACGTAAAAGGTCAATTGATCAATGGCAACTTCGAGTAAAAAAAAAAATTTTACAAAAAAATTCAAAATATGTAAAAAAATAAAGAGCCGATATGATACAAAAAATATAAAAAGATAAATAAATATACGTTTTTAGTATACTCCCAAACAAGAACGGAACTAGAAAAAGAATATACGGGGCCATGGCCCCCTCTGTTTCTATAAAAAAAAATATTGTTTGCCATATTATTTTAAAAATATATATACTATTTTATACATGAAATTGCCCCTAGTATAAAAAATTATATCTCATTATTCTCCTATCTTACATTCTTTTTTTATTTTGCACTAAAAAAACTTCTTCATCCTATATTAAAGATTGCTTCTATGGTATATAATTTTTTTTCTATGAATATATACAATCTATATATTACACATGTATATTTGTGTATATGTTGAAAAATTATTAATATTCTTTTAACCTATCCAATAATAAAATTTTAATTTCGTTCCTGCCCCAAACAACCTCTTAATCTTTTTTTTAACCTTATTATTTTTGTTGACTTTAAATTAAAGTAATATGGTAGCTTAAATCGCAAAGGTAAGTTGTTGCTAATCAATTGGTATTCATTTGGAAAATGTCATGCACGTGGCCAATACTTGACCAAAACTCTCATTATTGAGTTTTATATTTCTAACGTACATCAATAATGATTTTTTTTTAAATAAATAATTAAAATATTACTTTTAAATATATGCATATGGATGTGTTAAGTAATTAAGTCTTATTTTATTGATTTTTAAATAAATCAACAAGCCAAATGCAACAATATATGTTAATATTTTTAAAGGTATTAAGTAATTTTTTTTTTTTTTTTGTGTGTATTTTACATCTCTAACATAAGTCAGTAATGATACAGATTTCTAAAATATTATTTTTAAATATATTCACATTGATGTGTTTAGTAATTGAGTTTTATTTAATTTATTTCTAAATAAATGAACAAACAATATGCAACAATTTACGTTATTAATGGTCATTTAAGAAAATATATTTTAAAGGTGTTAAGGTTTTTTTTTCTTTTTTTTTAGTTAGACTTGTCTCCAATCCACTGTGGATTGAAGGGTGGGGTGGGACCTTGTGGATCTTACCACATGACACGTTTCGATGATCTAAAATATTTATTTTTATTGAGTTTTAGGTGTACATCATTTTAAAAAAATTAAAATGATCTAATAATTATAATTATATAATTTGATTATATTTATGTTTAAAAATAATGAATGAACTATTTTTAAAATTATAGTTATTGATTTTTTTTTCCCAAGACAAATATAGTAAAGTTATATAGTTATAATTATTGAATTTTTTTTTCTTTTTCTTTTTTTTTTGCGGATAATCTACACACAAATCTAAAAAAATAAAATGTTTTAATCATCAAAACAGACTCTATTATGGGTCTCGCGAGAAGCAACAACACTCTCTAATTCACACAGTGAACCACAAACAAGACTCACATTTTTTTTTTTTTTTTTGGAGGAAATTACTAAAAAAAATCCTACAGTTTAACTCTTGTAACAAAAGATACCATGAGTTTTTATTCTTGTCAACCTTTTAATTTGTTTTCAATATAAATTATAAATCTATTTTTAAAGTAAAATTGACACAAAAAAAAAGATATTTTAACAATTAAATTTAATATAGATTTACATAAAATGTCTGAAATATCATTTTTCATTAAATTTAATCACAAAAATATCATTGTTTTCATCAATTTTACTTAACAAACATAACCGAATAGTTTATATTGAAATAAATTTAAAAAATAAGATTTAAATTAATAAAATTAAAAACTCAAGTATTTTGTTACAAAGATCATACTTGAATTTTTTATTTTTTATTTTTTGTAATTTATCTTTTTTTTAGGGTGAACTATCAATAGATCCTAATAGTTGAACTTAATTCCCATCAAAATTCTAATAAAAATAAATACTAGTAAAATCATCACTAAAAATAAATTTTTATGATGTTTTTTTACATATGTCGCTAAAAATTAACAATTAGTGACTTTTTTTATCACGATTTTTATAAATTGTCGCTAAAACTTATAATTAGTGACTTTTTTCTGTGACAAATTTTTCAAATTGTCGCTGAAAGTTATAAATTAGTTACGTTTTTTGTGATGATTTTTTAAACTGTCGCTAAAACTTATAATTAGTGACTTTTTGTGACAATTTTCAAATTGTCGCTAAAAATTAATAATTACTGACTTTTTTAATAGTATTTAATGAAAAATATCATTAATTATCATAGGATTTATTAGACAATAAATTCACTTATTAGGACTTACACGTCAATCGCTTTTTTTTTTTTTTATCATTAATACTTAATCAATGGAAATATAGTAGATCAATTGGTGAATACAAATATAATAAATAAATAACACTCCATTTGGAATGGAATGTATATCATATGCACTTTTAGTTATGACCTTTGTATATTTTGCCATGACATATTATTTTAGTTATGATCCAAGAATAGTTTAGTTATACCTCATGTGATATTTGGTTTTAACTCAATTTTCTTTTTAGTTATGATATTTAGGTATGTTATTTGTGATAATCAAACTCACAAATGACGTAATTTACATATGATACACACCATAATATTACCAATATATATATATATATTAAATGTATATAGCATAATCAGTGCTGACTCCATAAATTTTTGTACATGGGGTCACTTCATAAGTTTAAATTTTACAATTTTTAAAAATAATTTTTGTATAACAATCCCAGTTTTGACCCGACACTTGTGGTAGTTCGGACTCGGGCTTATGGTTTCTAAGTGTCATTTGTTGTCTTTTACTCTTTATTCCTCATTAAATTTGGTTATTTGGACGTGTTGAGTGTGTTTGGAACAGGTTCATTGCTTAGTTTTCAAACCTTGTGCTGCCTAGAATTTTGGTTCTCAGCTTACGCAGACCTTCTTGCACTTGAGCGGAGTTTGCAAACCCTCGATTTTGCGTTGCAAAAATACTAGACGGTGTTTTCCACACTCGGCAAAGATTTCTTACGCCGAAGGGTGGGCGCCGGCGTCCTTCTGCGCGCTCTAGCGGTTTGTCTGTTGTCTGCAAAAGTACTGAAGATGTGTATCATGTGCTCGAGCGGAACAACTTATTGTGTCTGACGCTCAAGCGTCAACTCTTCCGCTCGAGCGGACTGTGTGTATATCAATTCGCGAAAATAACTTTTTACATCACTTTTTTAAATCTTTTCTTCTAAAAACCCTAAAGTGAGACATTCTCTCTCTAAAATACTCTCTCTCTCTCTCTCTACTTTTTCTCCTTGATCCATTGATCTCTCCGCCCTAGTTTCTTTGGAAAAATGATAGAGCATCTCTAGATCTACACTTTGATCCGAATAGAGTTGAGTTTGGACATCTTTGAAGTTCCTCCTTTGCTTGGCTCATCTTCTCTTCTTGAGGTAGAGATTTTTTACACTTTCATATGGGTTTTAACTTAGTTATCTGTCTTTGTACAATAATAGTGGAATTTGAGAGTGGTTTGAGCAAACCTAGGGTTTTGGTGTGAAATAAAAAGAAGAATTTCTAAGTGAATGTGAAACAAATGGTTATGAGGTTGAATGTGAGGTTGTATTTTGGCCAAATACTTGATTTGGGCCATTTGGGTTAATATTTGGAAGAATGAGAGTTTTACCCTAAATGGGTCAAAGTGTTATTTTGTATAAATAACTAAAATTGGTAATGATAATGTGAAATTGGATGATTGTTGATGTAAATGGTAAAGTTAGACATGAGTTGTCTCTTACCTATGAAAATTTGAATAATTTATCTATCGAGAAGATTTTATATCTGTTTAGAAATATCTGTAGTGGGCTATCAGTGAAAGATAGCTATGATTGTTGTAAAAATTGCATGAAAATTAGGTAAATTGAAACTAATCTATTGTTGATTGTCATTGAATATGACTATGTTTAAATACATTGTATATGTATGATGTTTGAAAGGAGAAAGATGATGTACTTTATTGTTTGGGAGGAGATAGGAGATGGATTCCATTGAAAATTAAGTTGGTCGGAATGTCCAGGGTGACAGTCTCGAAATATTATGTATACATGGGTGCCAATCCCACGGGCGAAATTTTCGTAAAATGGCATATTTGAAGTGTTTATATGGTAATGTATTGAATTGGAAAATCACTGAGTTGTAATCTCAGTTGGGTTATCGAAAAATGATGAAATTGACTCATGAATTGAGAATACTGGATGAACTTGGAATGAGTTGAAATAAAACGTATTGGGATATGAACTTTGGTGTCCTTTGGTTATATAAATGTGGAGATTTTGTCATCGGTATTGTATATGCGCATTATACTTATATCTTCGTTAAATTTCATATATTATGTTAGATTATTTCTATTGGGTTTTAGCTCACTCCATTTGGGAAAAATCATTTTCAAGTGTTGGTGACATACCTCCGTCAAGGCAATAGCTTGGAGGAATACATGAGAGTGAGTGCTTCTTTATTTTGTTGTATAGCCAAGGACTTTAAATTGTATCGAGCTAAGCTCACTTTTGTATAACCAAGTAATGATTTGGAAAGATGTAAGCCCATAGAGCATCTATTTTGTCAATCATTAACTGGTATTACATGCTATAGGTTCATGATGTATATTTATGAATGTATATCGCATGTATTATCTTTTGTAACACGAACTCTGATGAACGAATGCATATCTTTCCTGTTATTACTTCTCTTATGAGTTTGATTCATTATATTATTTTGGGGACGTGAAATTTTGAGTTTTGTTGTCTTTAATGAATTTATTTTAATATTTTAGTCTTTTTTTAAAAGCATTTAAATAAAAATATTTGTGAAAAATGTACTGAATTTTTAGATTAAGTGAAATAAAAGAACTTTTTAAATTTAAAAATTTTACCAAAGACACAAAAAATAAAAACTCAAATACTATTTTTAAAAACTATTTACCAAACAAAAAGTAAAAATTGAGTGTCACGGTAATAACATATCACTATGGATACATGGTATTACCTATCAACAATAAACTTAGATATGGAGAGTGAATCACAATCTCAAAATATAACTATATTTCACCATTCTATTGAATATTTTTCTTATTTGATGGGATGCTTAATTTTTTTAGATGAATTAAAATATGTAAAATAAAATATTTACAATATAAATCACTGTGTTTGGTTTTAATTTTTTGAATTCAATTTACTGAAAATTGAGTTTTTTTTTTTTTTTTTTTTTGTTCTTGGTTAATATTTTTCAAATTTTAAACATTTTTTTTAAAACTTTTTTAGATACACCTTATTTAGATGTATTTAAAAAGTAAAATATTTGTAAAAATATTTTAAAAAATCAATAAATACACAAGAATATGAAAACTTTACTAAATTTTCATTTTTTTTTTGTCTTTTTGGTATTTAGTAAATTTTTTCACAAATATTATACTTTTTAAGTGTATTTATGTTAGGTGTATCTAAAAATTAAAAAAAAACTGCTTAAATTATTAAAAAAAATAGTAAAAACAAAACAATACGAAAAATAAAAAAATTTAATTTTCTGAAAAATGAATAATGAGTTATGAAACCAAACAAGTTGAATAATTCTTATTTTAAGACCTTGGGCCACGTTTGTTTGGCTCCATAGGATGGAGATGATTAATAGTACGATAAGATTAGGTGAGGAGATTGTTAATATAGTGGTATTAGGTTAGAGATATAGGATAAAGAGTATTTATTTATACACTACCGGATTAGTAATACTATAGATAGTATTAATATATAAAATTAATATTTTTAAAGTTTTAGTATTTTTTTAATATTATAATTATTTTTTTATTCTAAAAAATATAATTTTTGTTTTAAAATCATTTAAAAATTCACTAATCTCCTCACTTAATTTCTAATCTCAATCCTCTCATGACTTTATTAGTTCTATCACATGGAAAGATTACTAATTTAAGGAAATAATTAATCTCCTCACTTATATTCCCTATCAAACACTATTTTCATAAATTTTACAAATTATTAATTTAATCTTCCTTTCACTTAGAGTTTTTACTTAAATTTTATTTAAATTTAGTGAAATAAATGATATATGCTAGTCAAACAAGTATGTCCTACGTTTGTTTGATGTGGAAATGGGATTATGGGACCATCAGCAATGGGCTGGAGTCGCCCCTGAGCCTAATGGGTGAAAACATAGGTAGGCACTGTCAGGCGCGTGACTGCCATATATTTTTCTACTCACATTCGACACCATAATTCAAAGCACACCTCCATTCTTTATTGTATTTTTTTTTTAATATTTATTTAGGCTTTGTTTGGAAGAACTTTAGAAATGTAATTGTACCTCTTAATTAGCAAGTGGTGTTTAGTTACAGTTTTTAAAAATTAATTTCACATTCACTTTTGAAAACTTTTTCAAAGTTTCGATCGGTTAACAGGAACAGTGTAATTTTTTTTTATAACAATTAGCACCTGTTATTTTTTATATTTTAAATAAAAAAAATTCAAAATTTTTAAAAAAATTTTATGAAGTTTGAATAGAATTTGAGTTTTGTATTTGGTTATGAATTGTAAGTTTTTGTATCAAATATCGTATGTCACATTAAAAATTTCCCATTCAATTCAAAATTCTTTTCAAAACTCATTCATCAAACAAATTTTTCACACTCAAATCATAATTCTAAAACTCACAAACTCAAAATATAACTCATATTCTTAAATCATATTTAGAAAATTATACCAAACGGTACCTTACAGTGGCTTGTCTTGTCTTCAATTTGAAATAGTATTTGAGCGTACTGTTGGATCTCTATAATTCAAATATTAGATTATTCGAATTGTTTAATGCGTAAAAATTATTAATTAGTTTATTTTTTATAAAAAATTATGTTGATTAGATATCGATAATCAATCATATCGAATATATATCAACGGTAAGTTTAATTTTAAAAATAAATTATTAACATAAATGTAATCTGATCAAGTGATTATTGCTATCTGATCAACGTAAATTTTTACATAAATGAATTAGTCAACAATCCCTCCACATTAAACAATTTTAATTATCGAAATAAACCCAAAATTGGTTCAAAATCGATACTGAACTGTCTAATTAAAATACTAAACTAAAAAAAGTCCCATTTTTTTTAGGGGTATTTACACACAAATCCTAATTTATAAACTTATACTCCATTAAATCCCAACTAAAATTTTTTAGACATTCAAGTCCTATTAAATTTTTAATAATTGAAATTGTCCTTCAAACAATAATTGTTCATTATTTATGATTATCTATAAAGAAACATGATAATTTGACATTTATTTTGATTTTTAAAACTTTAAAATATCAACTTTCAAATTTTAAAAAAAAAAAATTATGTGCAAACAAAAAACTATACAAATCGAAAAAATTGAATTATTTTTTTTTTGTACAAAATTAAAAACAAAACAGTTTACTCAATCTAGATACAAATGAATACAAAACAGTTTCCCCAGATACAATAGTTAAGGCAACAAGTCATAAGTCTACTCAGTCTAGATACAAATGTAAGAGACACAAAGAATGTATCGAGTGCAATTAATTAACATCCCACGCAAAGGTATAGGCATATGTAAGTCCAAACATGTTCCATATCCAGTCAATAATAGTGTGTCACAGGTCAGTCACGATAGTTCATATCAACCAGTAAGTCTCTAAGTGTGCGTTAACCACGGTTCAATCCCATCAATTCTAATAATATTACAAGCATGGAAACATACAGACAGGTACGAGTCCAAAATCAATTAGCATTTAGGCATTCATTCACAATTCATAAGCAAAAGTTCGTTCTTCTAAACTGACATAGGTTTTCAATTTCAGAAATTCCGTACGTGGCTGATTCATGTATATAATTCGAGATCATGGGTCTACTCATTCGATGATGTCAATCAACATATAGCAGTTCAATTCAAGTCGTGGTCGTACAAATTTCCCAAACTATAGTCAATCATGATGTGTTCCCATGGCCAATAGTTCTAGCATAGTTCAAAGATCATACCTAACAGTTCATATTAAATTTTGCAATATGCTACAAGGATTTAACCCAGCAAGTTCTCGTTGTCCATAAGTCTCAACAATTCCCAAAACTCAGGTGATTCGTTAAGTTTATAAGGTTCCGAGCATCTCACATAAAATTTAACAAGTTTTCGAGGCAGTCAATAACTAGAGGTTTATAATTCTCATAATTCAATTGGTTCAATTAACATGTCCATAATCTATATCAAGTTAAGGAATGTACACTCCCACACAAATTCCCATATAAACAATTGCACATAGTTAAGGTAATACCTGCGTCAGTTGTTTCAGTGTTCCGTGTATTTTCTAGAGCTAGGGTGTAGGAACAGAACCAGTCGTACTAGCATTAGGCCTAGTGTTGTTCGGACGAGTTCGCGAGCAAGATTTAGCCAAGTGCCCTCTGACCACATCTAAAATAGGCTCCTGATAGGCGGCGACAAATGCCCCAATATTGTTTCCCACATTCTTTACAACTAGGTATACCATTGTTCACATTGCTTCCCCGACTTTCTTTGTTCACAGTTTTCGCCCTAGATTTTTCATTCGCAGAAGTTATCGAATTACTAGTCATTTCAACCTTCTGTTTCTTCTATTTCGCTCTTTCTGATTCAGTTGATGATGTTGATTTTGATATTTTCAATGCTACTATGTTTGCCTCAGACATTAATGCTCTATCGAGGACATTTAAGTACTTTGACAGTTTTAAAACACCAACTCGGTCAAACACATCTAGGTCAAGCCTACCTTCAAATTTTCTAGCCTTTTTATAGTCAGTGTCTATCATGTGGGGTGCATACCAGGCTAATTCAGTAAATTTCGCTTCATATTCGGCCACAGTCATATCACTTTGCTTAAGTTGTTCAAGCTCAAATACTTTTCTATTTCGGATGCATTGGGAAAAATATTTTTCGAAGAAAATTTCTTTAAATCTATCCCATGTCACATCCTCATTATTATTTCGTACTAATATCCACCATCTCATAGCCTCCTCTTTGAGCGTGAATGTTGCCAGCAAAACTTTCTGTGCCTCAGTACACGGAAATACCTTAAATATTTTCTCAGTTTCTAAGACCCAAGCCTCAGTTTCAACGGTTCAATACCCCCCTGAAATTCTGGTGGCTTCAGTTTATTATATTTCTGTGTCAGTGTTATCATATCATAATTAGTTGGTTCAGGTACATGTATTTGCCCTTGTTGCTGTTGTTTCAGATTTTCAGTTAAGGCTTCAACCATTCTTTCTAACCGGCTAATTCTAGCGTCACAAGATTTATATTCATCTATATTCCTTATCCTTTCCATAGGCTACACACAAACAAGGTGCTTATTAATATAAGGAAAGCCTCACTGTTCTCACATTTCATTTCATATCAGACGCGTTTATACTTTCATTTCAATTCAGATACAGTCACATGATTCCTTACTTTCATACGTTCATGTTCACATAGATTCCACATTCGGTATTGAAATTAACATTACATGTTATTACACTTAACTTCTTTGATCATGCACAAAGGTTTCATTTCAATTCATTTTCAATAAGGACATGTTCATAATAGCTCGCATACTTACACATGATGATGCGATGCCCCTATTTCATTTCTAGGACATCCTATAGCTCATATGGACACGTGTGTGCGGTATAACTCGTGCTCTGATACCACTCTGTCACGACCCAAACCCGCCCCTATAGGTTTAGCATCGTAACCGGCCAGTAATCTTTGGATTACCGAAGGCCTCTGAACAGATTAACAAGATTAAGGGGCTAGCGGAAGCAAATACATAAATATAGTTGTCCAATGAGCTGTGATGACTTATATGAAACAGAATATTTAAAACTTTATATACATAACCGGTAATCAACCATACATTATACCCACATAAAATACAGTATTTTAAGTACAGCCAACGACATCAAATCAAGTCTTATATAAATAGAAACCACAGAACTTAAACACAGGACGCTTCGGGAACCTCCATGTGAGGCACAATGGTTGGCTGACAACGGAACACAGATCCAGACAAAAGCCTTCAGATTCGAACTCCAGAATGCTCACCTATACATACATATATATATATATATAAACAGTGAGCTAAAGCTCAATGAATAACATTAAGGTAAAGGGGTTATTGAACGAAAACCGAACATATCATAAGCAGAAAACAGATCATAGCATAATCATCCTCATATCAGAACATAATAATGGTACATCCCATAGAACACATCACAGAACGTCTTCCGACTAGAGTAATCAGTTCCGGATACCAATTAAACATATATCACCACAATGAAGTGGCTAACAAGATCTCGTAAACTTGTATGTCATGGACCCGCATTTTTATGCCGTCCCCTATGACTTGGGACTTTCTATGGATGCCGTAATAGATTTCAAACTTGGGATGTTCGTTCACGTAAACAGATATCATTTCAGAAATCATAGCTTATCACATTTCATTTGGAACATAATTCATATGAACATATCTTTACAATAACGTTACTCACAGTGCTTTCCTGCAATGGTCAGTCAACCCTCGAGTCTTGACCTACAACCACAAAATACATAACACAAGCATGTCTTATCATTACACATTCAAGTGGCCATTAAGGCTTAGCTTTCATTATATTGGTTCTTATTCTTTCTTATCACATTGTCTAAAACACACACACTTGCAGTCTCGGAACTTAGTACATTCTTTTCTTAGTATGTTTCTAATCCATAACCTCATTATCAAAGCTTAATTAGGTCTTAGGAATGCCTAAGATGCAATGAGGATGCCAAAGCATGAATCGGAACACTAAGTCAAATTTTTTGAAAATGACGCCTACGCTCGAGCGTAGGTTTCCCCGCTCGAGCGGACATGCAGACAATGAAGCTCCGCTCGAGCGTGCCTTTCCCTGTTCGAGTGGATTGTAAACTCTAAAAAGTACTAGGTGCAAGATTTTCACGCCCGGCAGGTGCTCGACCCACGCTCGAGCGTGGTGCATGAATTCAGGGTTCACGCTCGAGCGTGAAAGTCCCCGCTCGAGCGTGGGTCAAATTTCTGGAAAATCCAGATTGACCTTCCAAGCTCAAAACTCGAATTCAACCAACCAAAACACATCTCTCAGGTCCCAAAACTAGAGATAACAAAGTAAACTTGTAAAACATAAAGAATTTAAGATCATTTCATAAAATCATGGCCCAAGAGTTTGTTAAAAACTCACAATTTCAACTTAAAACATGATGAATGTTCATGAACACAACATGCATGAATTTTTCTTGTATCAAACTTCTTAAAACATGATCAAACACCATGAAACAACTTGAAACTTGCTGATTTCCCCAAATGAAAATGAATTTCAAACATGCAAGAGAGAATTCATGAAAATCATGCTCAATCTATAAGAAAATGTACATGCATACATGAATTAACTCTAAATCTTCCATCTTCTTGACCAACATATGTAAATTACATGCAATGGTCCTAACAACTCCATGAATTCATCTCAACAACACATAACTCTTTGAATTAGTAGTCAAAAGCTTACCTAGAGTCTTGAATTACTCTTGTTCTAGCACAATCTTGGCGAATTCAACACAAAACCTTCAATGCTTCTTCAATCTCTTCCTTTCTCTCTCTAGAAATGTGCTCCCTCTCTCTCTAAAATGTTTCACCAGATTTTTCCACTCAAGGGATAAAAGAAAATGAGCTCAAAATGAGCTTATGTCTCATATATATGGCTTATGGTGTTAAAACACATTAATTAGAATATTAGGCTAACCAAACATGACTTAATTAATTGTTCTGAATCAATTTTTAATAAAACTTGCCATATGGTTCTTAAAATTCCAAATAACATATCGGTGTAGTCAATTTCGGTCTCGGATGCCGATAAGACTTTCAATTTACATATTAAAGTGGAATTCCAAACAGATATTCTATAAGTAACAGATAGAAGGCCAAATATCATACAATTTACATATTAATCTCATAATTCATTTGATCCACTCAATTAGCATCTTTAATCACTGATTAGTAGCTAATTACGGGTCGGGGTTATTACAGTCTCCCCACCTTAAAAAGTTTGGTCCTACAAACTCAAGTTATCTCATATCAAAAGAAATGATGTTCATCAAAAATATAATTGCAATTCTTTACAAAACAGAAGCATAACCATATTCATAAATATGCTCATAACCCAATCTCGACCTTAGCTTCGTACAGAAACAGAATCACAAATCATATACAGAGATTAGGATTCGTATCGAAACAGGGTCTTATACACATCCAGATTTTAATCAGAAACAGATTCATATACATGTTCATATTCACATTCTTGTCCAAATCATAGACAGACGTCATAAGTCTTGCTTAAACATACGTGATATATCCTTTAGCATTTATAGAGCAGATACAGACACGTGAGGGTTACGAATAACCAGTTCCATAAAGGAACCTTCGAATCCAGGTACAGAGAACAAATAAGTTGAGCCCCCATGACGGGGCCTCCGATATGGGTAACAGAGTGCAGACAGATATAAGTTCCTTAAAGGAACCTCTGATACCGAGTAACAGCCAACAGATTTCGCATAATATCAAGAATCACACAAATACATATCAGAGATTGGACAATTATTCATTGCACAGTGCACAGAGCATATCATTTCGAAAAATAGATCTTATTTTATCATATAGAAAATAGATACAGTTGAACATAACTTTACTAAGTTATTACTCACATTACTTATATCAAGTACTTATCGGGTCATAGATTCGCACTGTTTCCATTTTTATAAATAATTTCCCTTGTTAAGTTACAGAGATTTGATTTATTCATTTCCGAGTCATTCATCCGGTCTTTGTTCAACTTGGTTTTCAATTCGGTAATCCATTACAGTTAGTCCAGGTCATCCAAAGTATAGCAAAAATACAAGGCAATTTCGTACATTAACCCCATAGCAGTAAACGAAATTCCGAAGTAATCATCTATATACTTTTTCATCAGCCTTAGTTTCCACAGATTCAATCGTACTATGTGTCAATACAAAAGCAGTCATACTGATTACGTACCTTCCCAGGTAGTTAGAGTTTATGATCGAACCAGTCTGCTGTCAATAAATTCCATCAGTTTTGAAGTACAGTAACACAAAAGCAATCATTCTCTCAGTCAAACAAGTTCATGGTAGTAACGGTAATACCGAAGTAATTAACCATGTGTCATGTATACGGTATTCCCATATTTCCCAAGCACAAGTTACCAAATTTCATAATCTCATTCACGTGTTTTCCCAATCGGTTACAGGCATATAGTAAGAAGGTATTCGCAATCACATAGTCTGCTGTTAATGGTTCACATTCTTCCTAAGGGTTCAAGATTGATTCCAGTTCGCATTCGGTTAGTTCCCTTAGCAATACGACCTTGTTACTCAATCGTAAGTAATTCACACTCCCCCATAATGTAACCAAATCAGATAATAGCTCTCAATAAGGGTCTCCACGGATCAAATCAATAAAAATTCAGTCAGGTCATATTAGATGAAAGTTCTACCCAATCATATCAAATAAAAGTTCAAAGCGTGAGTCATCAAACAGAAGTTCCATCAGTTAAACAAAGGTCTCATCAAATCACGGTTCTATCAGGTTAGATTAGGTGAAAGTTCTATCCTTATTATTTCCAAGCGAAGCACGTTTGGTTCTATAGTTCATACTCCATTCGCTTAGGTTCATAGTCAGTAGTTCCACAATTATTCTAAGTTCCTCGGTTCTCAAATCACATCAGAGTTATGTATCATAATAGTTCATATTAAAGAGTTCAGGTTACATATAATGTTACATTCTCCAAGTAGGTTCACATGTGAGTGCACAGGTATGTAATTGTTCATATCAAGAAGTAAGCATCACAGTCAATATAACAATTTCCTAGAGCCATAGTCCCAACGATCAAGTTATCAACAAATAATCATATCAATCAATCTTAGCAAAGGTATAATCATATATGTACATGTCCAGAGTCTAATAACATTCCCAATACAGATTCACGAGGTCTATGTACAGATGAACACAAAACAGTTTCCCCAGATACAATAGTTAAGGCAACAAGTCATAAGTCTACTTAGTCTAGATACAAATGCAACGGACACAAAGAATGTATCGAGTGCAATTAATTAACATCCCACGCAAAGGTATAGGCATATGTAAGTCCAAACATGTTCCATATCCAGTCAATAATAGTGTGTCACAGGTCAGTCACGATAGTTCATATCAACCAGTAAGTCTCTAAGTGTGCGTTAACCACAGTTCAATCCCATCAATTCTAATAATATTACAAGCATGGAAACATACAGACAGGTACGAGTCCAAAATCAATTAGCATTTAGGCATTCGTTCACAATTCATAAGCAAAAGTTCGTTCTTCTAAACTGACATAGGTTCTCAATTATCAGAAATACCGTACGTGGCTGATTCATGTATATAATTCGAGATCACGGGTCTACTCATTCGATGATGTCAGTCAACATATAGCAGTTCAGTTCAAGTCGTGGTCGTACAGATTTCCCAAACTATAGTCAATCATGATGTGTTCCCATGTTCAATAGTTCTAGCATAGTTCAAAGGTCATACCTAACAGTTCATATTAAATTTTGCAATATGGTACAAGGATTTAACCCAGTAAGTTCTCATTGTCCATAAGTCTCAATAATTCCCAAAGCTCAAGTGATTCGTTAAGTTTATAAGGTTCCGAGCATCTCACATAAAATTTAGCAAGTTTTCGAGGCAGTCAATAACTAGAGGTTTATAATTCTCATAATTCAATTGGTTCAATTAACATGTCCACAATCTATATCAAGTTAAGGAATGTACACTTCCACACAAATTCCCATATAAACAATTGCACATAGTTAAGGTAATACCTGCGTCAGTTGTTTCAGTGTTCCGTGTATTTTCTGGAACTAGGGTGTAGGAACAGAACCAGTCGTACTAGCATTAGGTCTAGTGTTGTTCAGACGAGTTCGAGAGCAAGATTTAGCCAAGTGCCCTCTCTGACCACATCTAAAACAGGCTCCTAATAGGCGGCGACAAATGTCCCAATGTTGTTTCCCACATTCTTTACAACTAGGTATACCGTTGTTTACATTACTTCCCCGACTTTCTTTGTTCACAGTTTTCGTCCTAGATTTTTCATTCGCAGAAGTTATCGAATTACTAGTCATTTCAACCTTCTGTTTCTTCTGTTTCGCTCTTTCTGATTCAGTTGATGATGTTGATTTTGATATTTTCAATGCTGCTATGTTTGCCTCAGACATTAATGCTCTATCAAGGACATCTAAGTACTTTGACAGTTTTAAAACACCAACTCGATCAAACACATCTAGGCAGAGCCCACCTTCAAATTTTCTAGCCTTTTTGTACTCAGTGTCTATCATGTGGGGTGCATACTGGGCTAATTCAGTAAATTTCGCTTCATATTCGGCCACAGTCATATCACCTTGCTTAAGTTGTTCAAGCTCAAATACTTTTTTTATCTCGGATGCATTGGGGAAAATATTTTTCGAAGAAAATTTCTTTAAATCTATCTCATGTCACACCCTCATTATTATTTCGTACTAACATCCACCATCTCCTAGCCTCCTCTTTAAGCGTGAATGTTACCAAAAAAACTTTCTGTGCCTTAGTACACGGAAATACCTCAAATATTTTCTCAGTTTCTAAGACCCAAGCCTCAGCTTTCAACGGTTCAATACCTCCTTGAAATTCTGGTGGTTTCAGTTTATTGTATTTCTGTGTTAGTGTTATCATATCATAATTAGGTGGTTCAGGAACATGTATTTGCCCTTGTTGCTGTTGTTTTAGATTTTCGGTTAAGGGTTCAACCATTCTTTCTAACCGGCTAATTCTAGCGTAAGAAGATTCAGATTCATCTATATTCCTTGTCCTTTCTATGGGCTACACACAAACAGGGTGCTTATTAATATAAGGAAAGCCTCACTATTCTCACATTTCATTTCATATCAGACGCGTTTATACTTTCATTTCAATTCAGATACAGTCACATAATCCCTTACTTTCATACGTTCATGTTTACATAGATTCCACATTCGGTATTGAAATTAACATTACATGTTATTCCACTTAACTTCTTTGATCATGTACAAAGGTTTCATTTCAATTCATTTTCAATAAGGACGTGTTCATAATAGCTCGCATACTTACACATGATGATGCAATGCCCCTATTTCATTTCTAGGACATCCTATAGCTCATATGGACACATGTGTGCGGTATAACTCGTACTCTGATACCACTCTGTCACGACCCAAACCCGCCCCTATAGGTTTAGCATCGTAACCGGCCAGTAATCCTTAGATTACCAAAGGTCTCTGAACAGATTAACAAGATTAAGGGGCTAGCGGAAGCCAATACATAAATATAGTTGTCCAATGAGTTGTGATGACTTATATGAAACAGAATATTTAAAACTTTATATACATAACTAGTAGTCAACCATACATTATACCCACATACAATACAGTATTTTAAGTACAGCTAACGACATCAAATCAAGTCTTATATAAACAGAAACCACAGAACTTAAACACAGGATGCTTCGGGAACCTCCACGTGAGGCACAATGGTTGGCTAACAACGGAACACAGATCCAGACAAAAGCCTTCAGATTCGAACTCCAGAATGCTCATCTATACATATATATATACAAACAGTGAGCTAAAGCCCAGTGAATAACATGAAAGTAAAGGGGTTAGTGAACGAAAACCGAACATATCATAAACGAAAAACAGATCATAGCATAATCATCCTCATATCAGTACATAATAATGGTACATCCCATAGAACGCATCACAGAACGTCTTCCGACTAGAGTAATCGGTTCCGGATACTGATTAAACACATATCACCACAATGAAATGGCTAACAAAATCTCGTAAACTTGTATGTCATGGACCCGCATTTTCATGCCGTCCCCTATGACTTGGGACTTTCTATGGATGCCGTAATAGATTTCAAACTTGGGATGTTCGTTCACGTAAACAGATATCATTTCAGAAATCATAACTTATCACCTTTCATTTGGAACATAATTCATATGAACATATCTTTACAATAACGTTACTCACAGTGGTTTCCTGCAATGGTCAGTCAACACTTGAGTCTTGACCTACAACCACAAAATACATAACACAAGCATGTCTTATCATTACACATTCAAGTGGCCATTAAGGCTTAGCTTTCATTACATTGGTTCTTATTCTTTCTTATCACATTGCCTAAAACACACACACTTGCAGTCTCGGAACTTAGTACATTCTTTTTCTTAGTATGTTTCTAATCCATAACCTCATTATCAAAGCTTAATTAGGTCTTAGGAATGCCTAAGATGCAATGAGGATGCCAAAGCATGAATCGGAACACTAAGTCAAATTTTTTGAAAATGACGTCTACGCTCGAGCGTAGGTTTCCCCGCTGGAGCGGACATGCAGACAATGAAACTCCGCTCGAGCGTGCCTTTCCCTGCTCGAGCGGACTATAAACTCTAAAAAGTACTAGGTGCAAGATTTTCACGCCCGGCAGGCGCTCGACCCACGCTCGAGCGTGGTGCATGAATTCAGGGTTCACGCTCGAGCGTGAAAGTCCCCGCGCAAGCGTGGGTCAAATTTCTGGAAAATCCAGATTGACCTTCCAAGCTCAAAACTCGAATTCAACCAACCAAAACACATCTCTTGGGTCCCAAAACTAGAGATAACAAAGTAAACTTGTAAAACATAAAGAATTTAAGATCATTTCATAAAATCATGGCCCAAGAGTTTGTTAAAAACTCACAATTTCAACTTAAAACATGATGAATGTTCATGAACACAACATGCATGAATTTTTCTTGTATCAAACTTCTCAAAACATGATCAAACACCATGAAACAACTTGAAACTTGCTGATTTCCCCAAATGAAAATGAATTTCAAACATGCAAGAGAGAATTCATGGAAATCATGCTCAATCTATAAGAAAATGTACATGCATACATGAATTAACTCTAAATCTTCCATCTTCTTGACCAACATATGTAAATTACATGCAATGGTCCTAACAACTCCATGAATTCATCTCAACAACACATAACTCTTTGAATTAGTAGTCAAAAGCTTACCTAGAGTCTTGAATTACTCTTGTTCTAGCACAATCTTGGCGAATTCAACACAAAACCTTCAATGCTTCTTCAATCTCTTCCTTTCTCTCTCTAGAATTGTGCTCCCTCTCTCTCTAAAATGTTTCACCAGATTTTTCCACTCAAGGGATAAAAGAAAATGAGCTCAAAATGAGCTTATGTCTCATATATATGGCTTATGGTGTTGAAACACATTAATTAGAATATTAGGCTAACCAAACATGACTTAATTAATCGTTTTGAATCAATTTTTAATAAAACTTGCCATATGGTTCTAAAAATTCCAAATAACATATCGGTGTAGTCAATTTTGGTCTCTGATGTCAATAAGGCTTTCAATTTACATATTAAAGTGGAATGCCAAAACAAATATTCTATAAGTAACAGATAGAACGCCAAATATCATACAATTTACATATTAATCCCATAATTCATTTTATCCACTTAATTAGCATCTTTAATCACTGATTAGTAGCTAATTACGGGTCGGGGTTATTACACGTCACGTTTGTAACGCCCCCGAAATAATACAATAACCTTGTCTACCATGCAGGAGAATATAACAGAAATACAATACTTGCATTCATCAGAGTTCAGTTTTTAACAAACGGTTAAATACCATGAAGGCTTACATCTTTCCAAGTCATTGCTTGGTTACACAAATTGAGTCTCGCTCGTTACATCTTAAGCCCTTGGCTTTGCAAATAATAAAAACATACACACAAGAAGACATAATTAAGAAGCTCTTACTTCCCAAAACTCCATCCACGCTATTGCCTTGGAGAAAGCATCTCACCTACACCTGAAAATGGTATTCACATATAGGGTGAGCCAACAGCCCAGTAGAAATAATCTGACACAATTTATGAGGTTTAGTAAAGGTATAAATACCACGTACATAAACAATACCGATACGGAAGTATCCACAAGGCCTGCATATTCATATGCTACTAAGACCAAACCTCATTTCCATTTTCCTTCAATTCATTTCAAATTCATATATGCTACTGAATTCATGAGTTAAATTCATTATCTTTCAATAACCAAAATAAGACTACAACTTAATGGTTTTCCAACAATGCAAAAATATACATAAACACTTCAAATCTCCCATTTTACGGATATTTCGTCCGAAGGAATCGGCACCTATTTATATATAAAATTTCGGGTCTTTCACCCAGGACACTCTGACCAACTTGCTTTAGATGGAGTCCATTCCCTTTCTCTTCCCAAACAAATATACATATGCAATGTATTTATAAACATAATCATATATGGAGTACTTCCCCTATCCCCTCCCAATAAACATACATATACAATGTATTTATAAACATAATCACATATGGAGTATATTCCCTATCTCCTCCCAATAAACATACATATACAATGTATTTATAAACATAATCACATATGGAGTACATCCCCTTTCTCCTCCCAATAAACATACATATAAAATGTATTTATAACACAGTCATATTCAATGACACCAACAATGGATTAGCATTAAATCGGCTAATCCTCATGTAATTTCTACAACAATCATGGCTATCCTCCACCGATAGCCCAATGCAATTATTTCTAAAGAGATGTTCAATATCAAAATAAATAGTTTATTCAAAACTTCCATAGGTGGGATAATACATATCCAATATCACCATTTATAATCACAACTTTCAAATTTCACGTTTTCAATGTTAATCCTAATTATTTATGCAAAATAATAGTTTAATCAAAATTAGGGAAAAAATCCCCCTTTCACCAAATATCAACCCAAACACCAAAATCAACTATTTTGGCACAACATGATCTTATATTCAAGCTTCATACTCGTTTACCTCATATTCATCAAAACCCCTCTTTTCATTTTACACCCAAATCTTAGATTTGTCCAAACCATGACCAAATATCATCATCTATACACAATAGCAAATAACTAAGGTAAAAATCATATTAGAATGTAGAAAATTCCTACCTCAAGTTTGAAGAAGAAACGAGTTGAAACCCTAAAAATCAATGATGCTTAAATTCGATCTCCACCGCACACAACGTAGCCCTCGCCTAGATAACCAACTTTGATAAAGGACTTGGCTCTAAATCCCAATGGATTTGGAAAAATCAAAGATCTTGTGAGATTTTTGGTATGAAATGTAGAGAGAAGGGAGAGGAAATATTTTTAGAGAGAGAGAGATATACCGAAAAGTGACATTCAATTAGCCCAAAGAGAAAAGAAAAGGAAAAATTCCGAATCTACCTAACTTCCCGCATCTCTAGCCGCACTTGCCTTTTTAGCATTAGCCTCTATTTTTCTCGCGACGTGCGGCCTCATTCCCACACGTGGCACGCGTCTTGGACGAGCAACTTCGAATGCGTTTTGCATTTTTGTTTTGAGGAGCGCTCCTCAACCCTCAGAGCAGTGCCCTTGGACCCGCCAAGGGGCGCTGCCTCCTCAATCCCCGACCGGCCCAGTCGAAGTGACAAAACATAAAAGAATGATCGAAACCAGGATTGCTACAACGTTAGAGTGTCACATTTGGAAAAAGTATATTAAAGAGTTTTTAATTTTTTTATAGTATCACGTCACACCCGCCACGTTGGAGTGTCACAAGTCACGTTTGGAAAAAATACAGTAAAGAGTTTTTATTTTTTTTTAGAATGTCACATCATACTCGCCACGTTGTCACGCTTGAGAAAAGCATACTAAAGAGTTTTTATTTTTTTTGGAGTGTCACATCATATCCGTCATGTTAGAGTATCACATGTTATATTTAGAAAAAGTACACTAAGGAGTTTTTAATTTTTTTTCAAATGTCACATCATACCCGCTACGTTGTCACGTTTCAAAAAGTACATTAAGGAGTTTCTATTTTTTTTGAAGTAAAAGTTTTTAAGTGTCACATTATACCTGTTAAGTTGTCACATTTATGAAAAGTACACTAAGAAATTTTTAATTTTTTTAGAGTGTTACATCGTTGAAGTGTCACATCATACTCGTTATGTTGTCACGTTTGAGAAAAATACCCTAAGGAGTTTTTATTTTTTTTTGGAATAAAAGTTTTTAAGTGTCATATTACACCCGCCATGTTGTCACATTTAGAAAAAGTATGCTAAAGAGTTTTTAATTTTTTTAAAATGTCACATTAATATCTATCACATTGAAGTGTCACATTTAGATGGCCACCAAAACACTACCAAAATAAAAAATAGGACCACATGGAAATAAACTTTCCACTAATAGGACTCAATAAATCAATAGAAAAAACTTGAGACTAATTAGAATACTTGTTTGTGAGATAAGATTTATTGATAAATATCACTTATTTGTATAAGTCATTTTTAATCATTTTACTTTCTCAAAGTTATAAGTTAAATTAAATAAATTAAAATTATTTTTTATATTATCATATCTTATTCCAATTTCAATCTTCTCTTCCCTTATGTCAATTTAAGTTAAATTGTAATTGCAGAAATGTGACGTTATTCTTCTTTCTCTAAATTTGTAATTGACTTTTCCAATATAACTGTGGAACACCCTTCAAATTGAGAGCTAATCTCAACTTATCCTGAGTTAATTACCTTCTAAGGTTGGCTTGTTTTTCTGGTCAAATAATACCCATCACTAAAAATTACCAAACTGCCAAACATAATAGAAATTAAATAAATTTTTTTTGAAAAAAAAAAACCATTAAAGTGAATACAGTAGAAGAAGTTAAATTTATTTCTTTCATTTTTCTTTCATTTGCTAAATCCAAACATTCAAACTTGTAAATGCACTTTTATTCCAACTTTCAAAATTTGCATTACATCACTATCCTATCCTGTAAACGGTCAATAAGGGCTACTCCAATAAAAGCTTTGCAACAAAATATGAGCTTCTATTAGAATGGAAGTAGCAAAAGAAAACAAAATGAGAAAATTGCAACTTTGACATATATATAAGGACTGATTCATCAATAATGTTGCTTTGCCATTTGTCAAACAAACAAAAATTTGAAATGAATATCAACAGGAGAGTATAGAATAGACAAGCTTAGATCAAACATTGAAGGGTCTACAACATTGATCAATTTAGAATATATATTGAAAGGATCTAGAAGTTTAGATACATGGATGATAAAAGCAAAGCCCTCATAGAGGAGGACATCTTTGGTACAGCATTTCACAAGTAAATAATTGATAATAAAAAATACAAGTCAAAAGTCTTTCTTGTCTATTTCTCAGTAATTAATTTATTTAAATTATTTCTACATTATAAGCTTTAAGGAAATGTTACACTCACTCCAACAAATTAAAATTTTACAGATAAAAATTTATGGATAAAATTATTTTTTAAGGATTAAATTTTTTTTGTTGTCAAAAGTTTCATTATTATATTTTTAGCGACAGAATTGGACATTTAGTAATGAATTTATATTTTTTGGGACTAAAATTTTTGTTTCAAAAAATATAAAAAATCTGGACCAAACTATTTTATCCTTAAAAGTGCATCCATTAGCAACATTTTTAAAATTTTGTTACTAAAGGTTCTTATTTTAACTTTTCGAAACGATTTTTTGACGACTATCCATCTGACCATAGGAATTGATCTCAAAATATTTTTTACAATAAAATTGTCACTTTCAAAAGAAAAAAAAAAATTTATTTCCTAAACCTCTTATTTGTTATAGTGGCTAACGTAATTTTTTTTCAATAAAAAAAATTATAGGCAAGTAAACTGCACCAAATATCCCCTAGGTCTATTTGTCACGTTTTGGGGGGGAGGAAATCAACTTATTTCTTGAAATAATTATAAAAAAATAAGTCAATTATCAACAAACTTTACTCTTCTTGTTATTTTCATCAAAAAAGCAACCAACAAACTAACAAAATTACTGAGCAACATCACTGACTGCTCAAATCAAAATTAATCTCAACAACATCATCATCATGATAATGCTAAGCTCGACAAAAACATTTGTTTTGAATTTTTAAATGGTGGTTAAATCTATTTTAAGGGGACTATGAAATCGACCATTTGATTAGATTATCTAAATTAATAAGTTTATAGTTTAACCCATACGGCGATTCATTGACCAAACTACACATCAACGCTGAGGAAATAAAATAAAATTTAAAAATAATTCATGTACATACATCAATGTTTGATTAGCTCAAGGAGGCCTGCAGAAAATAAAATAAAACTGACCGAAGGCCATTTTTGGACGTGACAATTGCTGTCAAAATAAATTAACTAATTCAATTTTGTTTTACTTCACATAAAATGATGCAGTTAACCATATGTCTTGCCAATCAAAAAATTAAATAAAAACATGTCTGTTTATTTTATTATCTTTTTTATAAGTACAAATTAAACATATGGTATAGACACGCACACATACATATATTTGTTTATTGTTAATCGTGCTAGCTTAGTTCAATGAACTAATTGAAAGATTAGCAACATAACACGTTTGACACAGGCTATATTTGACATATTCATTTGGGTTAAAATAGTCATATAGGATAAAATTGACTATTTTAGTCAAAGAAAATAAAATGTCACATTCAAATCATAATTATTTTATTTTTTCTCTTACAAAAAATTAAAAAATCAAAAAATTTATCCCAAATAAAACTTTTTAATCCCAAACTCAAACAATTTAGAAAAACTAAAAAATCAACCCGCAAACGAAGGCACATTTTAAGCTATACATGTAATAAATTAAACTTGTGTCATTGTAAGAATCCACCTTATCAAGGAAGCATGCTCCAATAAATAAGTAATAATAACAAGTAAGCATAAAAAATTGTTTGTTTTCTATTAGATACAATTTTTAATAAAAGTCGGACACTTCTTTCAAATTTAAATTTGAATTTACGATAATTATTTGTATCCATGTGGCACATTATGGATTTCGTTTCAATAATTTATCCTCCATGTATATGATCCATAGAAAAAATATATGATTTGAACCATTCATTTTGTAGGTTAATCTGATAATCATAATTTTTTCATTTATGACATTTGTCTAAAAAAAATAAATGATCTATTTTTAAAAATGAAAGGGCTATAGTTATTCAATCAACCAAATTTTTTTCATGATTAATATACACGAAGAACTTTACAAAATAAATTATTCGGGTCATCAAAACAGGATCTATTGTGGACCCTATGGGTCCGAACAATTCTCTCTATCAGACCCACCCTTTCAATAATGATATTATTACTATCTTTTTATACCACATTTGATGCACCATTTCATGTGTTACAATTACAATCACCAAGTATTATTAATATACACGAAGAATTTTACAAAATAAATTATTCGAATCATCGAAACAGGATCTATTATAGACTGTATGTGTCTGAACAATCCTCTCAATGAAACCCAACCCTTTCAATAATGATGTTATTGCTATCTTGTTGTACCACATTTGATTCACCATGTCACAATTACAATCACCCAGTATTAATGCAATTTGTGTAGAATTCATTGAATATGATATAAAAAAAAAATAATGAGTGTAATATTAGTATACAATTGTTTATTTAAACCTTAATTGCAAACATAAAGTTGTAAGACATAACATATTGTCGATTCTTACATAAAAAATAAAGAAATAAAATAAAAGAAAAGAAAAAATTATAAAAAAAAAATTCTAAGGTTTGACCGTTTTAACAAATTAACTTTGAATTTTTAAGTTTATCAATTTAAATGTCAAACTTTTAATTTGATTTCAATATGAACCATTTACCTATTTTTTATTAAGTAAAATTAATAGAAAAATAATATTTTACTTATTAAACTCAATGAAAAATAGTATTTTAGACATTTTATGTATACTTACATTGAATTTAATAATTAAAATATCATTTTTCTGTCGATTTTACTTAATTAAAATAGACGAATAATTTGAATTGAAAATAAATCAAAAGATTAGAGTTTAAATTGATAAAATTTAAAATTTAAAATTTATTTTATTACAAGTCTAAAATCTTAAGATATATATATATATTTTTTTTAATTGTCTCAAAATAAAAACATTAATAATGAAAATTAAATAATTTGTCTAAAGAAGTCATAGGACAGGACATATTGCAAATCAAATAAATGAGATTTGACTGACCTTCCTAAAAGAGCTTACATCATAGCATTGGACTTCACGTGAGTACTACAATAATTTAACACAATAATCCTAATATCAACACTAGCATAAGGTCTGTTTGGTATGGAGTTTTTTTGTTTTTTTTTTTAATTTTAGAAACAAAAACAATAAAATTTCCAAAATTCCAAAACAACCAATGTTTTTGTTTTTTTTTAAAGAATAAAATTGAAAAAAAAAATAGTTTGTAAACAATTTGTGAAAAAAGTTCAAGTCTCAAAGATAACCCCTCTAAAACTAGAAGTAAGGTTAAAGTTGGGTAAGTCTTATCCTCTTGGACATCGACAATAAATGTGTTAAAGTTATGTGTTAAAATGTGTTATATGACAAAAAATATTAAAAGTAAGACCTAAAAATATGTGACATCTACGGTGGATGTGTTGCAACTTATCCTTTACAACCCACTTTAACGAAAGTCTTATGTATTGTGTCATTCTTTTTAGTGTTAATTACATTTTCTTTTTAGTGTTAATTACATTTAGTATTCTAATATTTTTATCAAAATTTTACTTTCATTTGTTCAGTTTTAATTGTGACAATTAACATTATTGTTAGTGTGGGGACATAATTTTTGAATGGCAACACGTAGCCGAGGTGGCACTGAAGTGTCAACCGAGGTACCATGTGTCCCGATCATGACGCCGAGGTGATCTCAGTTAGGCCGAGGTTATCTTCGAAGATACGGGAGTCCGGGATAAGCGAATAAGGGACAAGAGTCCTAGAACGAGAGAAGGCTTCAGTTTGGATAAAGATAAGACTCTTAGAGAGTTTATCTCAATCCTACTGAGAGTCTAAGATTAGCAATAATCCAAAGTCCATTGAAGTTAGGCTTCTATTGGGACCATGATTGTGTTGGCTATAAAAAGGAGGCACCCCCATGAGTCTAAGGTACGCTTTTTGTATTTTGAATAGTGAGTTAAGCACTTTTGCTATCTTTGAGAGATAACTGACTTGATCGCCGGAGTACCTCCGGGTGGACGAACCACCACCGGAATCTCTTCTTTCTATTACAGGTCATTCAGGCGTCATCTATTCTGCCAGTGCTCTCCAGTTGAATACTAATTTGGCACTGTGGTCAGAAATCTACTCACACAATTTGGCGTCGTCTGTGGGAAAGAAATGAGAATAGATAGCCAATAACAGACAGAAGAAGAAGGTTGGAGACGACACTCCTACTGGGAGTGGGAAACTTATTGACCTTGACGTCGAAGAAGACAACTGTAACAAAGAGACCCGTGATAAGAATCACTACAACAAAAAGCACAAATGGCGACTAAAATTCAGAATTTCGTCGCTGAAAGTTGCCCAAATGGCGACTAAACTGGATTTAGTCACCAAAAATGAAGACTTTTGCCGACTAAAATGAATTAGTCATCACTGTGCGAATAATGTGGTTTTAGCGACTAAACTGTTTGTTGGTCGCCGAATGTAGTAGTTTTACCGACTAAAGGTTGTTTGGTAGCCAAAAGCGACGGTTTTTGGCGACAAAAATAATTTAGTAGCCAAAAGTGATGGTTTTGGCAACTAAAAACCATTTTAGTCGCCGATTATAGGTGTTTTGCCGACTAAAAAAAGATTAGTCGCTGAAAATGAAGGTTTTTGGCTACAAAAAAAAAATTAGTAGCTAAAAACAGTGAATTGGCGACTAAAATTCAGGTTAGTAGCCAAAACGGGACGTTTTTGGTGACTAAAAACAGATTTAGTCGCCAAAAGTGCTATTTTTAATTTAAACATATTTTTTTAGCAACAACAAATTAATTAGTAGCCCAAAAATCATAGAATTGACGACTAAATAATTGATTTAGTCGCCAAAAGTGGCCTACATTTTTTTTGAATAAATAATTTATTTTTTACATAAATTATATTCAATAAAAATAATTATATTTACATATATGGTTTTGTATGAATATCGGTCAAAATAGTATATAAATAATATATATTGCATATATAGTCATGTGATGTTCAAGTGGCATAGTGGAGGGAGTGTGTTGATAAAGGTGTTGCCAGTTGGAATGGTTCACGGTTCGAATTTCAAAAAAACCAAAGAATTTGTTTTTTTTTTTTTTTTTAAGGAAGGACCTTTGGCGACTAAACTTTTAGTCGCCAAAAGTGTTATTTTGGGCGACAAAATAGTTTATTCGGCGATTCATGGACTATTGGCGACTAAAATATTAGTCGCTAAATGTGTGATTTTAAAAAGTGTAAAGCACCAATGGCGACTAAACAGTTGGTCGCTAAAGAGCTCTTTTTTGCCGACTAAAAAAAGTTTAGTCGCCGATACCTCTCGCGACCACATATACGCGACAAAAGGGGCGACTAAAAAAATTAGTCGCTGAAAGTTAAAACTCGACTTTCAGCGACTAAAAGTAGACTTTTGGCGACTAAAAATTTAGTCGCCAAAAATAATTTTTCTTGTAGTGAATCACGGAGAAAAAGGCATTGGCAAGGAAGGCGACATAACAAAGAAATCAGACCGAGGCGGGTATTACAACGAGGACGACCTCCAGGTATGGAAAGATAGATACCTACGGAGGGACGAAGAGATGAAAGAACTGGAAAACAAATTGGCAGACCTGCAATCAGTCTTTAATTTCATGATGCAGAACAACATTATGCAACCACCATTCCCGTTGCAAGATACGCCAATTCCAGCGGCCAAAAAAGATGCCCAGCTAGGGCGGCAAAGGACAGTTCTTGCGACTCCTCAGCACGATAAAACCGAGAAACACTCTCACCGGCCTTCAAGGGAGGTCGGGCGAGGAGAATCAAGGAGGGGAGATTCACGGAGGACGCACCGCACCAAGGAAGCTGACCCCAAAAACATCGGCATGTTCAGGGGAAGGAGCTATGTTTCAACGTAACCAATGGAGAGAGGTTCAAAAAGACTCACAACGATACTGGAAGTAATATACCAAAAAGACTAAAATCCGTTGATAGCCGAGCTCCCGGACGGTCCAAGGAGGATCTGAGGGGTTACTACCAGAAGAAGTAACAAGATATCGAGGTAACCTCTCCGGTCAAGCAAAGAACACCGTTCTCGGTGGAGTTGGAAAAATTTGAGGCCCCGAAAAGGTTCATTATACCGAGGTTACAGATATACGACGGTAAGTCAGACCCCAACTTTCACGTCAGCTTGTACCTAAACTCAATGGCATTGTACACTGGGAACGAGCCGTTGCTCTGCAAGGTGTTTCCCTCTCCCTTCGGGAAAATTGTATCAGATTGGTTTCACAAGTTGCCAAAAGGAACTGTGAAAACCTGGGAAGGCCTGGCCGAGATGTTTGTGGTCAGATTCGTGACAAACAAGTTATAACCATTGAGGGTGGACGCCCTGATGGCCTTGAGAATCAGTGAAGATGAAAGCCTTAGGGCCTATGCCAAAAGGTATTATGAGGTGTTCAACCGTATCCCCGAATGCAACCAGGAGGTGGCATTCGTATCTTTTAAGAACGGCCTGAAGGATGATTGCCTGCTTCGAAAGTCATTGGCAAAGACATTGCCAAAAAGCATGGAGGAGCTTATGGCCAGGATAGAGAAGTATGCCAAGGCCAAGAAGGACATGCCGGGGACAAAGGCGTTGAAACCAAAAAAGAAAAATGGCTCGCCGAGGTGATAGTGGATACAACAAACCAGAGACAGGACTAAGGGCCGCACAGGTAGTCACAACCGTATTTCGAATCCCTATCGACAAAGTCTTGGAAAAAAATCTGAAATCAGCCCTATTATAGAGCACCAACAAGGGTACCGGGCGAATTTATGGGAAGAAGCCTTGGCAAGCACCGTGCTTGCCACAATGAGGCTGGATATCTGACTCAGGGATGTAGAGCCCTGAAGACACATCTGGAAGACCTGGTAAGACAGGGCCATATAAGGCCAGGACAAGGGAAGAACAGACAAGACTGTCCCAAGCACCAACAGCACCACCCCCACCAGCACCACAACCGCAGGAAGGCGGACCTCGAGTGATCAATGTGATTCACTCAAAGGTATATGAGAATGAGATAAGGGGGGAAACCCAGAAAGTGAAACACCTACAGTATGTGTATCAGGTCGGGAAGAAGAGACCTAAGGCAGACAAGAGCCAGGGACCCGTGGTGTCCTTTACTGAAGAAGACCTGGAGATAGTGCAGCATCCGCACAACGATGTCTTGGTAATATCCCTCCAGATTGGAGAGTGCCAAGTGAATCGTATCTTAGTTGACCAAGGTAGCTCTTGTAACATCATGTATGTCAAGTGTTACAAGGAGCTTGGCCTTCACTAAGATGACTTAAAGCAATCCAATGGCCCAATGATTGGGTTCAATGGAACACTGACGTGGCCCCTAGGAGCAGCAAGTTTGGAGGTGCAGGCTAGTACCAAGAAACTAAAAATAGAGTTCACCATAATTGACACCCCCTCCCCTTACAATGCTATCCTGGGAAGGCCATAGCTGCATTCAATGGGGGCTGTTCCCTCAACATTGCATCAGCTATTGCAATTCCCAACAGAGCATGGAATAGAGGAGGTCAGAGGGGATCAGTTGCAGGCAAAGAATTGCTTCATGGCAGCGATGAAGTCAACTTGCAACATACGAGAAGCAGAAACAGCGGAGATCGAGAATGAGAATGTGGAAGTCCTGGATGACGTCGGCAAAGAGCCAACCGAAAAGAGTGAAGAAGCTCTGAAGAAAATTCTTGTCTAGCAAGGAGATGAAGAGCGCTTCTTCCTTCTCAGCTCGGGCTTAGCCAAGGAAGAGGAAACAGAGTTAGAGGCATTCCTGAGAGCAAACCTTGAGGTGTTTGCATGGATACCGTACGAGATGTCAAGCATTGACCCCGAGGTCACTTGCCACAGACTGAATGTAGACAGGTCAGCCAAACCTGTCATCCAGCAGGCAAGGAGGCCAACACTAATGCATGTTGAGGCAGTAGAAGAGGAAGTAGATAGACTTCTAGAGACCAGAGCCATTCGAGAGGTAAATTACCTGACATGGCTATCAAACACAGTGGTTGTGAAGAACAAGAATGGTAAGTGGATGGTCTGCGTGGATTTCACCAGCCTGAATAAGGTTTGTCCTAAAGACAGTTTCCCATTACCCAAGATTGACCAATTGATGGATGCCACTTCAGGGCATAGAAGGATGAGCTTCTTGGATGCCTACAAGGGGTACCATCAGATAGCTATGTACCCCCCAGATAAGGAAAAAATTGTATTCATCACCCCAAAAGGGCTATATTGCTACAGAGTAATACCTTTCGGGTTAAAAAACGCAGGAGCAGCTTACTAGAGGTTGGTGACAAAGATGTTCAGACATCTAATTGGCAAAACTATGAAGGTATACATAGATGACATGGTCGTGAAGACCAAAGAACCCGAAGGTCATCTGGAAGACTTGAAGGCAGTCTTTGACATCCTTAGGACATATCGACTCTGACTCAATGCATCAAAGTGTGCATTTGGAGTAGGGTCTGGTAAGTTCTTAGGATATTTGGTTACCAGAAGGGGCATTGAGGCTAGCCCGGATCAGATTAAAGCCATCTTAGAATTGAAGAGCCCAACATCGGCAAACAAGTGCAGATGTTGACTAGAAGGGCTGCAGCCCTAAATAGATTTATAAATAGAAGCTCTGACAAGTGTAAACCTTTCTTCAGCTTAGTAAAGAAAGACGCAAACTTCTTATGGACGGAAGAGTGCGAAGCGGCCTTGGCCGACTTAAAGAAGTATTTGACCACAGCTCCAGTCCTTTCAAATCCAATATCTGGAGAGAAGCTGTTCTTATACTTGGCAGTGTCAGAGCATGCAATAAGTGCAATAATAGTCAGAGAAGAAAAGAGAGAGTAAAAGGTAGTTTACTACGTGAGTAAAATCCTGGTAGATGTAGAGACTAGATACTTACCCTTGGAGAAGTTAACACTGGCTTTAGTAATGGCTTCCAAGAAACTGAATCATTACTTTCAAGCCCACAAAATTGTGGTGTTAACTGAACATCCTTTAAGGTCCCTGTTGCAGCAAGGGGATCTGACAGGCAGAATAGCCAGATGGGCAGTGGCCTTGGGCCAATATGACCTGGAATTCTGACCCTGGACAGCAATCAAAGGACAAGTCTTAGACGACTTCGTGGCCGAGTTCACACCAGACACCGTCATACATCGGGCTCCGTTAAGCCGAGGTATACAACGTCCAAATGAGCATGAAAAAAACCAGTAGGGGACAACAGAACAAAGAAACAAAGAGAAACTCAGGCCCTGCAGTATTTACATCGGCAACTCCTTCCGATTGTTTGTTTATGAAAGTTCAAACCAACAAGGAGCGGAAGCAGGAGTAGTGCTAGTATCTCCAGATGGGCAGGTACTGGAGCAATCCATTCGTCTGGGGTTTAAGGCCTCAAACAATAATGCAGAGTATGAAGCACTAATAGTAGGATTAAAGCTGGCAGCAGCCATGGAAGCTGACGAGGTAATAGTCTTCTGTGACTTCTAGCTTATAGTCAACTAGGCAACAGGTGAGTATACAGCACGAGATGAAAGGATGTCGGCCTATATAAAGGAAGTGGGTAGACTGATGACATTGTTCCAAAATTGTCGGCTACAGCAAGTCGGCCGAGATGACAACGGCCATACCGATGCCCTGGCCAACCTGGCTAGTGCAATGAAATCAGGAGAAGCAAGAACAATAATGGTTGATTACTTGCCAGGACCAAGTATAGAAACACTGAGCACAGAGCATAAAGTAATGTGTGTGGAGATGGGACCAAGCTGAATGGATGCAATAATAGTATTCCTTCGAGATGGGAAGCTATCAGATGACCGAAAAGAAGCGCACAAGATCAGACTAAAATCGGCAAGGTTCTATTTGACAGCAGAAGGACATCTCTACAGAAGATCTTTTACTAGACCCCTTCTGAGGTGTGTGCATCCTGCACAGGTTGAAGACTTTCTGTACGAAATAGATGAAGGAGTATGTGGAAGCCACACCGGGAGTAGGTCACTTGCTCATGGGGCCATTACTCAAGGGTACTGGTGGCCCTACATGCAGAAAGATGCTGAAGCCTATGTCAAGAAGTGTGAGAAGTGCCAGAGGTTTGCACTTTTGATACATCAACCAGGAGCAGACCTAAACTCGGTGTCCAGCCCTTGGCCATTTGCCCAATGGGGCATGGATCTTGTTGGAAAACTGCCGCAAGCAACTGAACAAAGGAAGTACCTACTGGTGGCAATAGATTACTTCACCAAATGGGTAGAAGCTGAACCCCTCGCCAAGATTCGGGACATTGATGTAAAGAACTTCATTTGGAAGAACATCATCACCAGGTTTGAGATCCCACAAGCAATAATAGTTGACAATGGAACACAGTTTGACAATAAGCTAATCAAGAGCTTCTGTGCAAAGTTCAAAATTAAAGAATTATTTTTCCACCCCAAGTTTTCCTCAAAGTAACGGACAAGCAAAAGTATCCAACAAAATCATCTTAGATGGGATTAAGAAGAGGCTGCAAGCAACAAAGGGAAAGTGGGTGGACGAGTTGCCCAGTGTACTCTGGGCATATCGAACTACGCCGAGAAGATGAACAGGGGAATCCCCATTTGCCATGGCTTGCGGCACAGAGGCAGTAATTCCATTGGAGGTCGGCATCCCAGGGATCAGAACCAAGGCAGTAGAAAATGGAACCAATGAGGCATTCTTAGCCCGAGATCTAGATTTGCTAGAGGAACGGAGGGAAAAAGCAGCAATTTAGCTGAGGGCATACCAATAGTAGCTTGCCAGGGCTTATAACAAGAAGGTGAACCCGCGAGAGTTCCAAATTGGTGACCTCGTCCTAAGAAAGGTCGTCGGCAACAAAAAGGATCCCAGAAAAGGCAAGCTTGGCCCGAATTGGGAAGGACCCCATAGAATCATCTCGGTCTTGGGCAACGAGGCATATCGGCTTGAGGATTGTGAAGGCAAAGAGCTACCAAGACCTTGGAATACTTGCAATCTGAAGTTTTTTTATCACTAGATCTTATTGTTTTTCAGGCTTTCTCTTGTTATTAGTCGAAGTATTAATAAAAGTTTTTAGATTGATTTTTAAACTTGTATGGTGACTAAATAGGTACTTGACGATGTTTCTAAGTGAAACATGACGAATAATTTAGACTTATTATATGGCAGAGTATAAACTTTACTTGCATATAATAAAGTTGAACTAAGTTGGCGATATTTCTAAGTGAAACATGACGAATAACTTAGACTTATTATATAGTAGAGTAAAAACTTTACTTGCATATAATAAAGTTGAACTAAGTTGGCGATATTTCTAAGCGAAACATGACGAATAACTTAGACTTATTATATGGCAGAGTAGAAACTTTACTTGCATATAATAGAGTTGAACTAAGTTGGCGATATTTCTAAGCAAAACATGACGAATAACTTAGATTTATTATATGGCAAAGTAGAAACTTTACTTGCATATAATAGAGTTGAACTAAGTTGGGTTAACCTAGACTTGTCATATCGGCAAAATCAGACACGGATTGGAGCTAAGTGCATGCCAGTCAGATTAACAAGGAGACCAAGGTTGGTAACCTCGGCCAATCTTTGTTTGAATCTGACCTCGGCAACAAGATCAAAAGCCACATGCTTAATGAGAACCCAAGTAGAACTTAAGTTCACATTAGGGGGCAGAGGACTGGAGAATAATGTTGGGGAGTTGGAATTTGCAAAGAAGATGGTTTAACACTTGTTAAAATTTTGAGAAAAATTTACAAGTTGAAGTTAAGCCGAGGTTATGTTAAAGGAAGATGGTTTAACGCTTGTTGAAATTTTAAGAAAAATTTACAAGTTGAAGTTACCCTCAGATCATGTTATAATAATAGAAGACAGAGGTCTTGAGCGAAGTGGCAAGTTGAAAATAACACTTGTGAAAATAGTACGAATATTTTCAAGTGTCAGGTCAGAGCTGAAATAAGCTATTAATGGGAATAGCCAAAGTATTCCACATGAAGAAGATTACACAGTTAAGGTGTATGTTGAAAACATGGAAATTATTCTAAGTATAGAATCATACAAGACAGTAAAAGGAAGACAAACATACAATCACATTGAGGGAATAAAGTTATACTTGCATTCAGATAAGGAAGTTCAAATACAAAAAGGCATTTCGGCCTAATATTGGGGATTACTTGTTCAGAATAGATGAAGGAACATCGGCCAAATAAAAGCTTACATTGTTTCAAAAAGAAAGAAAAAGAGTACAAGGTACAGAAAAAAGAGAAAAACATCAGACTAAGACTCATCGGCGTCTCTGGCTGGTTGGGCCTGGAGTTCAGAAGACAGCTGAGAAAACATCTCGGCGGTCCTCTTCGCCGCGAGATCGGCATCGATTTCTTGAAGAGTTTGATCAATGCTCTTTTCAGCGATAGGCATGTCCAATGTTGTCTCAGGAGTGGCATCTTTGGAGACCTCGCCCTCCTCATCTTGAGACAAGTCTACGACTTGCTCATTGAGAGTAGGGGACTTGGCCCCAGCAGCGTCCTTCATCTTCCTAACCAAAGTTTCCTCCTCGGACTCAGAATCATCTTCGAATGGGCTTGGAGTAGGGGGAAATGGCAGGGGAAGGTCACCAGCATTCTTGAGTGGAGAGTCCTCGGGGACATCAAGCTTTTTCAGGGCAGCCATCCAACCAAGGGTAAAACCCTTGTTGCATACCTGCCTCACTTGCTTTTTATAATCCTCCTTGACGTCGACCGCCCCCTCATCATACGCCTTCTCATCGGCCACTTTGATCTCGGTTGTTTTTGTGGCCAAGGCAGCCCGAAGCTCGGCTTGAGCCTCAGCAGTTTTTATCTAGCCTCATTCTTTTCGGCTTCAAGGACCTTCTTAATGGCTTTTGCAGCATCTACTTTTTCCTCGGCCGCGTCCTGAGCTTTTATGGCAGCCTCAGCCTTCTTCAAAGCGTTCTACAAGCTAGCAGCCTCTTTGGTTTTATTCGCCAACTCCTTCTTGGTGGCAAAGGCTTGCATTGCAAAAGAGTGGCCATGCTGGATCACCTAGGAGAAATGGAGAAAACGAGTTAACAAAACTCTCTAAGTATGAGGTCGCAAAAAGAAAATGAAAAATTACTAAGTGTTAAGGGCTTACTTGGACAGAGCGTTGCAACATCAGAGCAAAGTTCTCATACTCGCTCATCCCGGCGTTGCGCTCGAGATCGTTGGGAAGGAGCAAGGCGGTAACGAGGACAACGACGACTTCAATATTATCGGCACTGTCGCCAACTCTAACCGGCTTGTCCTCAATTGTAATGGGGGGAGCCCAGGGGGCATCTGATTTCATAAAGCCCGAGGTTGTTGGGGGCTCGAACCTCGGCCTCTTTGACCAGGTTGATTGGGATGTTCAGCCTCAGCGGGCCTCTTCTCAACAGCAGAAGTGGTCTTCTTGCTCTCGGCCAACTTTGAAATTGGCAAGGTGTTCTCAGTGTCAATCTGAGTCACCGTTGCCTTAGGCTGGGCCTTCTTTAGTCTTTTGGTGGTTTTGGTTGAGGCTGTGCTAGTTGAGCATTGACAGTGTCGGGGATGTCAGCCAGAAGGTCTTCTGCGACTGCTTTCTTGTGACCCATCTCGGCAGCAATTGCAGTTCGGCGACGGCATTTGCGTTGAGATAGAGGGATCAAGTATGGAGCCAAGGTTGATGGTTGCTCAGCTGGATCGAAAGTTGATCCCTAATTTGGCCGAGATGATGAGGTTGCTGGAGGAGTTGTGGTGGAAGAAGGAGACTTGCTCTTCTTCTTTGGGATATCAGGGAGGACCGACTTGTATGTTGGGATGTAGTTGAGCAGTAAGGGAGCTCTCCGCTTGTGAATTAGTAGATCCAACAGCTTCTTCAAGCCCTTGCTCAGGAAGAAGGACTTACGGAAGTTTTTTGCCAATTGTGGAAGAGTTACAAGAAAAACATATGTTATGACGTATAGAAAGAACAAAGCATTAAAGACTTAAACAAACAAAGTGTAACACTTGGCTCTTACCATTACCCTCTACAAAAACTGTTCAGCTAAGAGGGTAGAGGTGAAGGTCCTCATCTGGAGCAAACTCCCAGTTGCCCAAGACAATGAAGTAATCGTCCCCGGTTCCCTTGTTAGAGTCTGGGAGGTCGGCAACAATTTTGTATTCTGTGGACCTCGGTTTAAGGTAGTAGATATAGCCTTTTTCTAACCTGAGGCCACACATGGTGTAGCAATATTGGATATCGGCTAAGGTTACCCTAGCTTTCTCTTGTTTGGCTAAAGCTATTATGCTGTTGATAACTCGGTAAGAATTGATAGCGAGTTGCATTGGCTTCAACTTGTAGTAATGGCGGATTTCTTGGAAATGGATGTCAAGTGGGAGCCTAAGTCCACACTCTATGAAAGCTACAACCGGGAAAGGCATGGAATCGACTGTGGGCATGATGGAGTCATCCTCCCCAGCCAACCTCAGATGGACGTCGACTGGGATGGAAAACTCATGCCTGAAGTATTCTAACTTGGTTGGGGTGTCTACCCTATGCCTCCACACACCCATGACATCGACTTGGAGGGAAGGTGTTGGATTTCAGAAGAAAGTGTTTAAAGGGTTTAAAGGACCTCGGCTAAAACCTAAGTGTGTAATGTGGTAAGAATTTTTAAGGATCTAAGGGGAATTTGTTTCAGTTCTTCCTAAGGTTCGTAAGTTCTACACACAAATCCCAAACCTAAGTCTAGGCAAATGAAGATTGAAGCAGGAATCTGGAAAATACACAACAAACAGAAACATGAGCACAATTCAGAATCAAAAACAGTGATGAATCATTAAGAGCACAGTGATAAAGTTTGTACAGGTGTGAGGCCAAGAACAGTAGCAAAAATCGAACAGATATACAAGCAGTATGTGTATATTCAAGAATAGATTGGGTAAAAACAGAGCCATAAAACGAACATCCACGAGTACATGAAAGAATCCAAGGCACAAATTAACGATCAAAGACATGAGTAGACACGCAAAGGCAGCGAGTACAGCAATGGAGTTCTTTAAAGTAAGACAAGAAATTTAAATAAAGGAATAGTGGCTTACCAGAGGAGTAAAGCCGATGTTGAGTATGTCGGAGTCAGGTAATGGTTGCAATCGGAAAAGGTCAGCAAAAGCTTCATCAGATGGAAGAAATGAAAGCAGTTGCAAAGCTTAAAGGTCTGAAGCAATGGCGGATTTGGGAGAGTAGAGAGAGAGAGTATGCTGAAGATGATGGTAAAAAAGTGAAAAGATGAAGAGATAGGGTGGTTTTGATCGAACGCGGAGAATGGCGGCAAAATACCATCAATGCGCCTAGGGCGACGTGCTTGTCAGACGACGCACCCAGACGTAAGAGGACTTGAAGGCATGTATCAAGTACGATCCAGTGAGGGGAAGACGCATGGCTAAAACAGTTGGGTTGCTGTGCGTGATAGCTTTCACGCGTGATAAAACTCTTGAAGTTCTTGGGTTAAAGAAGCAAAGACCTTGGCTAGGAGGATGATCTCGGCTAAATAATTTACACCGACGTAATTATTTGCTCTAAAGGCATTTTGGGGAAAACAAATTACAGATCTTGGTCATATTGAGTCGACGAATCTTGACTTCGACAATAAATAATGGAGTTAGCTTAGCCGACGTGCTACGAGATCAAAAGATATAGGTTTTATCACCTTAGTATGCCGAGGTAATAGAACCTAGGGGGCAGTTGTGGGGACATAATTTTTGAATGACAACACATGGCCGAGGTGGCACCAAAGTGTCAGTCGAGGTGCCACGTGTCTCGATCATGACGCCGAGGTGATCTCGGTTAGGCCGAGATTATCTCCAAAGATACCGGAGTCCGGGATAAGCAGATAAGGGACAAAAGTCCTAGAACGAGGGAAGGCTTCAGTTAGGATAAAGATAAGACTCTTACAGAGTTTATCCCAATCCTGCTGGGAGTCTAAGATTAGCAATAATCCAAAGTCCATTGCAGCTAGGCTTCTATTGAGACCAAGATTGTGTTGGCTATAAAAAGAAGGCACCCCCATGGGTCTAAGGTACGCTTTTTGTATTCTGAATAGTGAGTTAAGCACTTTTGCTATCTTTGAGAGATAACTAACTTGATCGTCGGAGTGCCCCCGGGTGGACAAACCACTGCCGGAATCTCTTCTTTCTATTACAGGTCATTCAGGCGTCATCTATTCTACCAGTGCTCTCCAGTTGAATACTAATTTGGCAGTGTGGTCAGAAATCTACTCATACAGTTAGCACCATAAATTTTTAATTTTATTATTTATTATTTATATAATTACAGGACATGTGACATCCTCCTCATAATTTAGAAGTTATGAGAAGTTATGAAATGTAAAAAGATGATAGAGAACAAAGTGGAAAATATGGAGCATGAAGTGGAGGTTAAATGAAGTTATGGAAGAACATAAAGTATGAAATGAAGGAGGTGGAAGAGTGGGTAGTTTTAAGTAGTTTTTTCCTACAAATGCTTGCCTATAAATAGTCATTCATTGCTACATTGTAAAGGATCCAGAACTCAAATCAAAGGCAATTGATTTCTATTTTTCTTATCATTTATATTTCCTATGTTTTATTTTACGCACTTACTTTTCAAAACATTTATTTTCTGCACTTCCTTTTTGAAATATTTTATGCATGTCATTTTCAAAGTAAAGAAGTAAAGGTAAGTAATTGTTACTTTAATTGTTCACTCAATCACCTCGATTGTTCACTCAATCATCTTTCTCTATCTCCCTCATTCTTCTGTTAATTTTTCTTTTCTCTACACTTGGCAATTTTAAAGTCCTCTTCATTCAGGCAAAAGAACCATCAACATAATCACTTGATAATTGGATTGAATTTAATTGGCACGCTCGCATTTATGATATTTTTCTTTGTACAAAAACTAAGCCAACAATTTTTTGCACGCCCTGTAATGCACCATTCCTTCACATGTCATTGATATTGTCCGCTTTGGGTCACGCTCGCACGGATTTGTTCTTCCCAGTAGGTCACCCATTCCAGAACTACTCCAGCCTAACCACGCATAACTGGGGAGTTCTGTTATGGGTGACCCATTCGGAAGAACAAATCCATGCAAGTGTGGCCCAAAGTGGACAATATCGATGACATGTGAATAGTTGGGACGTTACAAATGGTATCAGAGCTGACTCTCTAGAGTACCGAGTGTGGGCCCCTGACGTCTCTTGGTGCATGTGAGTGGGCTTATGAGCTGCCAAGCTACTGTACGGGGATGTGTAGCCCTAAAGGAGTGGATTGTAAGGCCCCAATGTCCCACATCAGGAATGGAGGGGGAGTTCTTGGACTATAAAAGTAAAAACCTAGACCCTTATATAGAATCCAGGCCTCTTCTTGGGTAATGAAATCCCTAGCAGAACTCCTAAGTTAAGCGTGCTTAAGCTGGAGTAGTTCTAGGATGGGTGATCCACTGGGAAAAATAAATCCTTGCGGGCATGACCCAAAGCGAACAATATCGATAACATGTGAAGGGTTGGGGCATTACAAGCTTGGTGGGACATCAAGTGTAAGTAAAGAAAAATAAATTGGATTCATCCATTCTAAATAGCTTAGATGAAATCTTTTGGTGTAAACAAAAAAAATTGGATCTTCAAGAAGAGATCCATTTTCTTGATAAAACAAACTTCTATCCATTACAATATTGTTTGGTAGAAGAAAAAATCACCATTTACTTGGAGTAATTCATCAACTTAATATGGAAATTTACCAATGGAGACATGAGTTATCAACTCTTCTTGTCAAGTCTTCAATAACTGAATTTTGTAGGGTTTTACAAAATGTTTTAAAGTCATTTGTGACTGAAATTAGTGAAAATATAATGTCATCAATGGCTTGGGGGTTCAAGAGTTCGTTTTAAAAGACTCAAACTATTGAATTAATATAACGAAAGAGCATGTTCTTAAGCCAAATTTGGCTAAGAAAGATGTTCCATGCATGGCTCGAAGGGTCCAAAAACCAATTTTAGAGAGTCAAGTCATGAAAATAACATACCTAGGAGGATTTTCATAAGCCATTAATGGCTAACATGGAAAAACAACCCACTTTGACAAATAATTATGAAAATCAATTCGGCAAAAGTCATGTTTTCAAACCAAACATGGTCAAGAATAATGAACAACCCACTGTTCATGAATTCAAAATTTTTTGACATTTTTCAAAGTATCAAAAAGTGTGAATTTTCATGATCACACTATATCATGACTTTTGTTGTTCAAAATCCATTTTAGATTTGTGGATCACATCAAACGTTGACTTTGATGGAATGGCTAACAAATAATATTTCGTTATTGCAATATATTTGGCCAAAAATATGATTATTAGTTGATCCATAAAACCATCACCATTTGGTTTTGTGGTTACCTTCGAAGCATGTCCTAAGATACTTCATATAGCGATTCCGATTTTGACCCGACTTCTATTGTAATCTGGACTTGGGTTTCGTGGTTTAGCGTTGTTGTTTATCTCTTATTCTCCTTGTTTTCCCTTAAATTTGGTTATTTGATTATAGTTGTGTGTTTGGAGCAAGTTGGTTACTTGTTTTTCCAAACTTTTGTTGCTCAAATTTTTGCTTCTCCGCTCGAGCAGCCATTCTTGCACTTGAGCGAGATTTGCAAACTTTCAGTATTTTTGCAGACCTGCAAGTACTGGAAGAATGTATTCTACGCTCGAGCGGCGTTTCCTACGCTCGAGTGGGTAGACGCTCAAGCATCACTTCTTGCGCTCGAACGAAACATTATGTCTGATGCTTGAGCGTCACTTTTCACGCTCAAGCGGACTACATATATAATAGATACGAAGAGGATATTTTTCATCACTTTTTCATTCCTCTCTCTCTCTCTAAAACTCTCCAAAACCCTAGATTTTGAGTTTCTCTCTACTTTTTCACCTAGATCCATTGGGATCTTCACCCTAGTGCCTTTGAGAAAAAGGTAGAGTGTCTCAAGATCTTCATTTTAATCTGAGCAAAGTTGGGTTTGAGCATCTTTGGAGTTTCATCCTTGCCTTGCGCATCTTTTCTCTTTCAGGTAGGGATCTTCTACACTTTCATATGGTTTTTAACTTAGTTATTTGATGATTGTGTAACAATGATGGGTTTGGATGTATTATAGACAAACCTAGGGTTTGGGTTGTAAAATCAAAAGAGGGGTTTCTAAGGATATATGATATAAATGGTTATGGGGTTCGAATATGAGGTTACCCTGTGTTAAATAGTTGAATTTGGCCTTTGGGTCGATATTTGAGAAAAATGAGAGTTTGCCCTAAAATGGTTTTTAATATTTATTTTGTATAAGGAAATAGAATTGGTGTTGTAAAAATGAAATTGGATGAATATTGGAATAAACTGTGGAGTTGGAAATATATATGTATATATATATATATCACCTCTCACCTATGGAAATTGAATAATTATCTATCTTGAGATTGATTATCTGTTTAGAAATATCTATATTGGGCTATCGGTGGAGGATAGCTATGAGTGTTGTAGAAATTGCATGAGAATTAAGTGAATTGAAACTAATCTCTTGTTGATTGTCATTGAATATGACTATGTTTAAATACATTGTATATGTATGGTTATTTGGGAGGAGAAATGGGATGTTCTCTATTGTTTGGGAAGAGATAGGGGATGGACTCCACTGAAATTAAGTTGGCCGGAGTGTCCTGGGTGAAAGTCTCGAAACCACGTGTATACATGGGTGCCGATCCCACGGACGAAATTTCCGTCAAATGGTAGATTGAAGTGTTTATGTGATAGTTGTGTTGATTTGAGAGCCACTGAGTTGTAGTCTCAGTTGGATTGTCTGGAAGATAATAAACTTTGCTTATGAATTGAGATAAAATGATTTAACTTGAAATGAATTGAAGGAAAATGGAATAAGACATGAACTTGGTACCTTATGATTATATAAAATGTGAACGTTTTGTCACTGGCATTATATATGCACTTTGTACTTATATCTTTGTTAAATCTCATATATTATGTTAGATTGTTCCTACTGAGCTTTGGCTCACCGTATTTTGAGAAAACCATTTTCAGGTGTTGGTGACATGCTTTCGCCAAGGCAATAACTGGGAGGGACTTTTAGGAACAAGAGCTTCTTTCTTTTGTTGTATTCTTTGTATAGCCAAGGGCTTTAATTGTACTAAGCTAGGCTCATTTTTGTTATAACCAAGCAATAACTTAGAAAGATGTAAGTCTATAGGGCATATGATTACTTGTTTAGTTTTAGTTCTCTTATCATTGTAACACATACTGTAGATTCAGGATGAACATTTGTAAATGTATATCGTACGTGTTATCTTTTGTATTCAATCTTAATGAATGAAAGCATATTATTCCTATTATCTTTCTGCTTATGGATTATATTTATTGTATAATGTTGGGGGCGTTACACTTCTAAGCATGTTATTAAGAACATGTGAGGGTTGTTAAACATCTTTTCAAAGGATAAATGGTTATGTTGTCATATGTATTCATTGAAATATCATTTTATAGCCACTAATGGCTAATTAAAATGCCAAACTAATCTTATAGTAATCTAACACTTTAGATTTGGTTCGAAGAGATGTCGTGAGCTCTTTCGAAGTACGACTTTGATCCTTTAATAACATATATAACTTTCGAATGATAGTTTTGTCATCAATAAACACCTTCAAAATGTTACATGGGACGAGAAAACTTTCAAAATGTATTCCCTCCTTCAAATATATGTAAAATGACAATTAATTAAATGTCAAATAATGCCTATTTTTTGCATGATAATTAGTGGTTTTATTGATAAACATTTATAACCATTTATTACATAAAAATGTAACTAGTATTCTATAAAAGTTGGTTCGAAGAACAACGATTTTAGTGTCTTTGGAGAAATAATAATTAGTTCGAAGCACAAAATTAATATTTTCATTAATTATGTGTGAACCAGAACATACAAAATTTGAATAACCACAATGTTGGCCAAAAGTTGCTTCGAAAGTCCTTTGTTCATAATTTTGTAAGCTTCAAAGAACTCCATCTTGCATCAACAATAGCTTCGAAGAAACATTATGGTGGTTGTGAACCTTCGAAACTTTGCCGAGTATTTCCAAGGATGTAATTCGTCCTTTGTCAGCACCTTTGACCTTCGAAGGATGATTTTGGTCCTCTATACCACCTTTGAAGCTTGTTACTAGTCCATAATAGCTAGCATGTGTAACAGCTTGTTAAGGTTAATCATGTTTGGATATTGGCTTTGCCTTGAAAATATGAGGTTCTAAATGATTCTAAGTGCAAGCAACATCAACCAACTTCAAAAGGTTCCAAGTTTTCTAAGTGAATTTGAAATACGAATAAAATAAAATTGTTTAATTTCCTTCAACGGATTGATGCTGATTCGAAGTACATATATAATATCCTTTCAAGGCGTACATAATGTTAGAAATTAGGCCCGGTATTGGACCCGAATTTGGGCGCCCATGTAGCATGACCCATGACCCATTTAAACTTATTCATGTAATTTCAATTTCAATTTGAATCCTATTTGGATAACCTACTCTTGATATATATATCTATCATATCAACTGATATGGATAGATAGGATACTCAGTCTATATATCTTATACGATATATGGGATATAGAATGTATCGAATAACAAATGATTTTTTCCCATACTCTCTAACTCTCTCCCATTAAAATAACGATCAAGCTTTTTGCACTGTGACTGTGACTCGTGTGAGTGATACTCATATTGTGGTATCACTCCACTGCTAGGTGTTCGTTGTTTGTAGTTTGTAAAGTACGTGATTTACCCACAAGGTTCTTCGCTTCAGGTTCTACCACCTTAGGTATGATCTGACATTTTTACCCGCTGCATTATACTTGATTTACATTAGTATCAGAGCATTAATGGGTATTTCGTGCTTATTTTTATGCATTAAAATATGTGTATAATTTTATATAAATATATACACGATATACACATGAAAATTAATAATTTTTCAAACTATCTCCGATCAACCTGAAATTTATATATGTTGTAGTATATTTAATGTAGAACATATCTATAAAGTTTCATGAAAATTCAACGGTTAGATTTCAAGAAAAATGGAGACCCATTTTATATTTCTGAAACTTTGCATGCATGATGGTTTTACATGTTTTAATTTCAGTCTGTAAATCTTACATATTTAGAATCCTTGTTTCGAGACTTTCAAAACGATATATTATTTGTTAGATTTGGATTTACGGTTGATGAGATACATCAAACCTTAATTTGGGTTCGTTTTAAATTTTTGATAGCCTAAGGAGGAAGATGAAGTGCAAGTTTTCTACATTTACACTCTCATTAGAGAGAGAGTGTAATACATCTCATCATTTATATTTATTAAATGTCATTTTTGAGACCACAAATATTTTTATTTTGGAAAATGGATGTAGTACCAAAATTAGATCAGAAAACATCCTGGAAGGCGGCACGTGATCCGCGCGTGCCATCTGACGACGTCAATACCGCCACGCGCATGCCACGCATCAGCCATATCTCACACATGCCAGGCACGCTTCGCATGCACGCACCGTCCACGAACTCCACACACACGCTGTACGTTGCGCCCAGCCGCACCGTTTTCTCCGCCGACTTTGCTGGCTTGGCTACTAGGTGCTAAGGCGCTGTTTTTTTTTTTTTTTTTAAATTCTGAATCGCGTTAGATGGTCATAAAGAATTCATTATAGCTTTGCTTTTAGCATGGTTGGTACTGTTGGATTTAGAATTAAAGTTTTTTATCTTTTGTAAAATTTTCAAAATTTTATGAAAATGAAAAATATTTTTTCTGAGATAATATTTCATTATTTCTGCTTTAAAATACTTCTAGTGTTGCATGACTAAGTTTCTGGGGCTGAAATTTTTTATTGTAGACTACTGTAATGGTTTACTATTTATTGGTATAATTGTTGCAGTTTACCAGATTCTGGAATATTTATTTCTAATTTTATGTGTGTTTATTAGTTATTTAAAATTTCAGAAAAATTCAGAAAAATTTCAAAAAATTTAAGAATGATGTACTTTCTATTATAGCATAATCTAAATAGTAAACATAGCATATTATTTTTTTTGGGTTTGTAATATGTTATGATTAGAGAAGCATGATTTTTTTTTATTTATTTAAATTCCATTATTAAATGAATATAGCATGAGTTAATTGTAAATTTACATTAAGATGTTATTGTATGGAATTTATCATGCTTTGTACATGCCATAAGTAGTGGGAGGTTGATTGTTTTTTTTTTAGCATGGAATTATATTAAATTTTGATAATTGTCACTACAGGCGCAAGAGATGATTACGAGCATAGCAAATTTTCGATCTTGAGACATGTGTAATATTATCATTATTTAATTTAGATTCTTTTGCTGCAAAATAATTTTTTTGTTGCTATCATTAATGTCCCATGCGCATTTGTTTACTCTGTATGTAAAAATGGCTACTAAGACAGTGGTGACAAACTTAACTAAGGGAGAGAAATTGGATGGCGACAATTATGACATATGATGCCGTAAGATCCATTATCTCCTCAATGAGCAAGAAGTGTTGACCACACTTGAACAAGTGATGGTTGAGCCTAAGTAGGGCAATACAACTCAACATCGTCGTGATTTTGAAGTCTTTCAGACTTGGCGTAACAAAGATCGGTATGCACGCTTTAATATGTTGAGCAGCATGCACAATGACTTGATTAGTGAGTTTAAGCATTGGCCGACTGCATTTAAGATTAGGAAGCTCTTAAGCAAAAGTTTGGTATTACCTCTTTGACAAAGCTACGTGAGCTGACTATGAAGTTTGACTCCTATCAGAAAAGGGCGCATCACTCGATGAAGCAGCATTTGAGGGTCATGTCAGCCATGATACGTGAGTTTGCGACTGCTGGGCACAATTTGACTCAAGAGCAGCAAGTACAAGCTATGATTCGCTCTCTACCAAATTCTTAGGAGCAGATGAAGCAGAACATGATGCATAATGAGAGTGTGAAAACATTCGAAGACATATTGCGTCATTTGAAGTTAGAGGCTGAGCGCCTTGAGGCAGCTAAGTCTGATGGTTCTGCTATGGTGGTTGAGTCAAGCTCATGTAGGACTTCTTAGTTCAAGCGTAGAAAAGCAAAAGGTGCTCCTAAGAAGCAGGCAGCAGCTGCGCTAAAGCCTAATAGCGCTAGAAATTTCAAGCGTAAAGGCAAGAGAGGTGGCAAGAAGGTAAAGGCTAAATTGACATGCTTTAACTGTAACGGAGAAGGACACTTCGCTCGAGATTGCCTTGAGCAGAAAAAGGTACTCCCTTACTTAATTTCTCGCATTCAATGCTTTGTTTCTAGTCAAGCATTAATTGCTCATTCTCCTCATTTTTTGGGTTGTAGACTCCGGAGCAACAGCCCATAACGCGAGCGACAGAGTAGGGCTCGTTGAGTATCACCGAGTACCTGCTGGGAGCAGAAAAGTTTACATGGGGAACGAGTCCCGTGTGAAGGTGCTTAGCATTGGCATATACAAGCTAGAAATACGACGAGAGCGCACCTTGTATTTTCATGATGTTCTTTATGCTCCGGATATTCGACAAAATTTAGTTTCAGTTATTAGCATGATAAGCCTTCGTTTGAACTTTTGTTTTGAGAATAATGGTGTTAGCATTTATTTGGGAACAATTTTTTATGGTTTTGGTTATCTTTTAGATGATTTTTTAGTTTTGGATGTGGATGATTCTAGTTTTAATAAAAATGCCAATGGCTCTGTTTATAATATTGCATCTTTTTGTGATAATAATTCTATGAGATGGCATGCTAGATTAGGCCACATAAGGCAAGACAAGATGACTAGATTAGCTAGAGAAAGTCTTTTAGGCCCACTCACTAGAGTCACTTTGCCTACTTGTGAGCACTGCCTTGCTGGAAAGGCAACAAGGAAACCATTTGGGAAATCCAAAAGGGCATCTATCCCATTACAACTTATTCATTCTGATATATGTGGACCAATGAATGTGAGGAAAAGGCATGGTGCCCCTTATTTCATCACATTTATAGATGATTGCACGCGTTTTGGCCATGTCTATTTGATTTCTCACAAGTCATAAGCATTAGATTGCTTTAGACAGTATGTTAATGAGGTTGAGAATCAATTAGACAAGAGCATTAAGGCTCTAAGGACTGACCGGGGACGCAAGTATCTATCTGAGCAATTTAAAGTGCTCTGTGAGGAAAAATGAGTTATCAGGCAATTGACAATTCCTGGGACTCTGCAGCAAAATGGTGTAGCGAAGAGAAGGAATCACACATTGCTTGACATGGTTAGATTTATGATGGCGCAAGCTAATCTTCCCATTTCCTATTGGGGAGATGCTTTGTTGACTACTGCCTACATCCTTAACCGTGTGCCCTCCAAATCAGTTCCTTCCATCCCATATGAGATGTGGACTGGTAAAAAGCCTAATATGGGCAATTTGCGGCCTTGGGGTTTAGCAGCTTACATACACAACACTTCTCATAAGTTTGGGAGGTTGGGCCCTAGAGGAAAGAAGTGTATCTTCATTCGCTATAGTGAGCATTCTAAGGGCTATGTATTTATTGGGGAGCATCCGGATGGAAGTGTAACTGAAATTGACTCACGAGATGTGGATTTCCTAAAGGAGGATTTCCCTAGCAGAGGTGAGGTAACTAGAGATGTAAAACTCTATGAAATGGATGATCTACTTGAAGGCGCACCTAGTAGCCTAGTAGAGAATGAGGAGATAATCCCTCAAGCTCCTAGGGACAGTGGGAGCGATCTACCTGCCCATGGATTAGATCCAATGGATGAGGATTCTCAGGATTCTCAACTTCGTAGAAGCAAACGTGGAGCTATACCTCGTCGTCGTTTTAAGATTAAAGGGGAAGCATTCATGATTGCTCTGAGTGATGATATGGAGCCAAAGAATCTCAAAGAGGCTCTCTCATCCCCTGCTAGTAAAGAATGGAGCGCTGCAATAGATGAAGAAATAGAGTCTATAAAGAAAAATCATGTCTGGGACTTGGTTGATTTGCCGCCAGGGCGTAAGACTATTTGGAACAAATGGGTTCTCAAAATCAAGCGCAAGGTGGATGGTTCCATAGAAAGGTATAAGGCTCGCCTAGTAGCGAAAGGTTACACCCAACAAGGGGGTACAGACTATCAGGAAACTTTTTCACCAGTTGTGAGTTTTGCCTCTATTCACCTAATTTTGGCCATAGTAGCTCAGTTGAACTTAGAGCTATATCATATGGACGTTAAGACTGCATTTCTCAATGGAGACTTAGATGAAAAGATCTATATGGATCAACCAGAAGGATTTGTGGTAGTAGGTTAGGAGCGCAAAGTTTGCAAGCTTCAACGATCAATTTATGGCCTAAAGTAATCATCCAGACAGTGGAATCTGAGATTTCATCGAGCCATTGTTTCTAATGGGTTTTCGATGATCAATGAAGATCATTGTGTGTACGTTAAGCGGTCTAAGGACATTTTTCTAATATTGTCATTATATGTGGATGACATATTATTGGCTGGAAATGACAAGGAGATGATTGTCGCCACTAAAAGGTGGTTGTTCTCTATATTTGAGATGAAAGACATGGGTGAAGCGAGCTATGTGCTCAGTGTTAAAATCCTTAGGGATCGCTCTAGAAGACTTCTCGGTTTGTCTCAAGAGACTTACATTAAGACTATCCTAGAGCGATTCGAGATGCAGAGCTGCAAACCCATTGACACTCCTGTTGCGAAAGGCGAGAGCCTAAGCCTTGATATGGATCCTAAGACTCCAGAAAAGAATGAAAAGATGGCCCGTGTTCCCTACACAAATGCTGTTGAAGCTTGATGTATGCTATGATGTGTGCACGCCCTGATATTTGTTATGCAGTCGGATTGGTGAGTCATTGCCAATCTAACCCAGGACCAGCTCATTGGAAAGCAGTTAAGAGGATATTACGATATCTGAGAGGGACTACAGATTACACACTTTACTACCAAAGTTCAGATCTACGTCTAGTTGTGTAACGACCCCATCACGTATAATGATTAGTACTTGATTAATTAAGAGGATTTGAAATTGAATTGCCGAGTATTATAATTTAATTTGGGATTTATGAGAATTGTGGGATCTGACTCGTATATGATTCTATTGAAGATTTATTTTGGAATTAGAAATTAAAGGTCCAAATGGCTTAAGGAAGTGAAGTTAAGAAGTTGAATCAATTTAATCTTAATTATGGACCCATTTGGGAGTTTAATTAAATGTTCGTTTCAGTTTAGTAAAATTGAGATTCGATTAATTAGATCTTAATTAGAGTTAATCAAGTTAATTAAATTATGAAGATCGAGAATTATAATTATTACGAATTAAATTTATTTATGGGGTGTCTAATTTGAATATGTAATTTAATTGACAAAAATTTGGAATCTAATCAGAAGTTAAAGGCCTAGATGATTTAAAAAAACAAAATTGAGGAAGATAATAAGTTCAATTTAATAATTAGAGCCTTTTGGGATATTGATTAAAAATCTGATTCAGATTGATAAATTTAGATATAATTAATTAGGTCTTAATGGAAGTCAAACTGATTAAACTATGTGAGATTTGTAATTAGTTACGATTGATTAAATTATGTGCTAATTGAAATTATTAAGATTAAGTATTAACTATAATTAGTTAAGATTAAGTGAAGTTAATTAAGTTAACACATAAATTAGTTTAAGAAAAGCTAATTCTAGAGCCTTCTAATTATGTGCACGTGTATATGAAATAAAGGAAAAGAATGTAATGTTCATCTGGGCTAAAGGAGTTCAAAACATAGAGTTAAAGAGAGGGAGAGAGAATCGTACGGAAGCAAGAGGAAAGAAAGGGGAATAAAGAAATGAGTGTAATGCATTGAAGCTATTCACCATCTGTTTTGGCTGGAGCATGAACAGCCGAGAGAGAGAGAGAGAGAGAGAGAGAGTGAGCTTGTTCCTTTATGCTGGTGGGTTTTGAAGGAATTCAGGGAAGGAAAAATGGAAGATCATCCAGAAATTTATCAAATTGAAGATTAAAGGTAAATATTTCAAGCTTGAATTTTGTAGAATCGTTGTATTACACTTGAATTAAAGATGAGTTTGGGTTCAATTTCATATAATTTGGAAGAAATTAGAAAAACAAAGATGAAGAAATTAAGGTAGGTTCATGGTTATGGAAATCAATTTAGAAATTAATTACTTTGCATTTAATTTTTGTAATCTTGCATGAATTTGGGCCTTATTTCTACATGCATGTAATTTGGAAGAATTAAAGAATAGATGTGGGTTTTGATTTTAATTATTAACCCATGCATGTAATGTAATCTAAGAGTTTGACTCAAATTAAACATATTTTGGAACATCTATGACTATGAATTAAATTAAGGTTAAAATAAATTGAGTTAAGCTTGAGATTATGGAAATGAGTTTGGGAAAATTTGTCAAGTTTAATTTGTATTATTCCTCATGAATTTGGACTTCATCTTTACATGCATCAATGAATCTTTAAGAAAGTTGGAGAATTAATTTCATGTTTGGGTATAAGGAGAGCAAGTTTTGGGAAATTATGAATTCATGAACATTTTGAACTTAATATTGAATTAAAGGAATTTTGGATGTAATTGGTTTGAATGTTGACCCTAATTTCACACATGCAAATATTTTCTAAGAGTTTTATAACTTTAATTTCATGTTTTAGATAATCCTCCATGCATCATGAATTAAGAAAGTTATGGAATTAGTCTCATGGATTTTGTAAGAAATAAGGTTTTAAGTAAGAAATTAAGTAGACTCATAGTTGTGGAAATTAATTTGGAAAATTAATTGTTTTGATTTGATTTTGTAGTATTTTCTTGTAATACATGAGTTTTAAGGGAATTGAGCCATTCAAGTTCATATTTTGAAGAGACAAAGGAAATGTTTTAAGAAAATCAAGTTTATGGAAATTTGGAATTAATCCTAAAGTTTTGATTTTATAATTAGATTTTTATTTAATCCATGCATGTGATGTGATTTAAGAATTTTATTCAATTTAGATACATTTTAGAACACCCATGATTATAAATTAAGTATTTGGTTAAAAATTGAGTTAAGTTGATTTTGTTATTAATAGTAAAATTGGATCTATTTGTATTACATACATCATGAAATTTCAAGAAGTTGGGAAGTCTAATTTATATTTTAGAATTGTGGGTTGATATAAAGAAGATGAATTAAAACTAAATTTGGGCAATTGGAGCATGATTTTGAATGAATGTTTTCTAATTGAAAGTGTTTACTAAATCATACAATGGTTCTCCATTTTTGTGTGCCAAAAATACATGTTTTGAGGCTTTGAATATCAAATTTGAACTTCAATTGCAATTCTGGAAATTTCAAATTTTACACTGTCTGCTCGAGCGAGGAAAGTCTCGCTCGAGCGTGAAAATCGAGCTCCCAGAAGTTTTTCAAATTTTACAGTCTGCTCGAGCGACCAAAGTGGCGCTCGAGAGAACACCCCATTTTCAGCATATTTTAAAAAATTGCATTTAGTTTATATTTTTATTCTCATCACTTTCCAAAGCGTTCTAGACATGATTTATGACTCAATAAAAATTAATAAGCTACCAATCAACATAAATTAGTTAGTTAAAGAATGAATCATTGATCTAATAGTAATTGTTTAAGAAGCCAAGTAAAAGATCAATCTATTTGGAAAAGAAGGGCTTAGTAATGAAAGAATATGTGAAATAAGAATTCGGTTTATTTAAATGAGAAAGAATAAGCATAGTAGAACTTCGGACTATTTAGACGAAAAAAGACTAGAAAAGCCAAGTTTGATCAAGGGAGTAATATTGTATTTCAATGTATATATGCTATATGCTTGTGTAGGTCACGCGCCATTGTCTGCCTGATTTATCTGATATGTCCAGTCCGTCTGATTTGTTTATGCGGCTATCTGTGAGTAATAACTTAGTAAAGCTATGTTCAACGTTATTTACTTTCTGTATGATGAATTAAGATTTGTTTTCTGAAATGCTATGTTCTATACAATGAATGATTGTCCAATTTCTGACATGTATTCGTGGCATCCTTAGCATCATGTATCTGTTGGCTGTTACCTAGTATCGGAGGTCCCGTTATGGGACTTATTATGTCTGTCATCTGCTATCCATATTGGAGGCTCCATCATGGAGCTCAGCATGTTTATTCTTTGTTACCCGGATCTGGAGGTTCCTTTATGGAACTGGTTATTCATAACCACCATATGTCTGCATCTGTTCTGTATCTGCTCTGTTAGCGCTAATGGATGTACCACGTATGATTAAGCATGGACTTTGATTTCTGTAATTGCTTTAAGCAAGAATATGAATACGAATCTGAATTATGATTTTTGAATCTGGTATGGATATCATTCATTAAAACCCTTTACTTTGTTATTATTCACTGGGCTCTAGCTCATTGTATTATTTATGTATGTAGGTGATCAGGTGCGCGATCAGGCTTAGAGGCATCTACCTAGAATTTATTTTTGTCAGCCAACTTATGTGCCTCCCGTGGAGGTTCCGGATATGTCAAGTGAGTATCGCTATGTGATTTAAAGTTTAAGTTATATTTTCTTGTTTGGTTAAGCAAGTCTTGTGTATTTTGAAAAAGGGGTCAAGTCCTTTTTGTCTGATCTGTATATATATTATGACGTAGGGATGACGTGTATATATATATATAAAAAGTTTAAAATTTTTCTATCTCATATAAGTCTGCACAGCTCAATGGACGTTGTATATTTGTTATTTGCTTCCACTAGCCCCTAATATTATGTTAATTTGTCTCAGAGGCCTTCAGTAATCCTAGGATTACTGGCTGGTTACGATACTAAACCTATAGGGGCGGGTTTGGGTCGTGACAAGTTGACTATTGTGATGCTGACTGGAGAGGAGACTTAGATGAGCGTAAGTCTACTTCAGGATATGCTTTCATGCTTAGCGATGGTGCTATTTCTTGGAGCAGTAAGAAGCAATCCTGTATCGCCTTATCGACTATGGAGGTTGAGTTTGTGGCTTGTTCATCTGCCGTTCAGGAAGCCATTTGGTTGAGAAGATTCTTTCAGCATTTGGATATTATCACACACACTTCAGACCCTGTGACTATCCATTGTGATAGCATGGCTACATTCGCTTACGCTAAGGATTCTAAGTACCACAGGAGAACCAAACACATTGATGTGAGGTTCAACTTTACTAGAGACATTGTGGCGTAGAAAGAAGTGATCTTAGAGCACATCCCTACGAGTCGCATGGGGTTGGACCCTTTGACTAAGCCCATTGCTAGAGATATTTATCTTACTCATGTTAGGGCTTTAGGACTACGTAGGTGGTGATATATATATGTACATATATATATGTGTGTGTGTGTGTGTGTGTTTGTATTCAGTTGAACTCATATTTTTTGGGATATTTATGCCATTAGTATTCATATTTGTTTCTATTACACATTTATGTTTACTACTTTTTGCAATGGTTTGTGAATTAGCATACATAGAATAAATAAATTGATGTTAGCAGGCAAGATTGGCTCACTCACACGAGCAATTGCCCTTAGCGCTAGGTAGCAAGCAATGATGAGATTAGTGGCTTATTGTATTTGGAGCCAATAGAGAAGCTAAAATTATCCACTAGCTATGTCGCCTTGGTTGGAGCCAAGATGAGGTCTTGTTAGAGACCGACAATGGATATGAGAGTACCCACTTTTCCATGATGTGCCTATTATGGACAGCCAGATGCAAGATCTCATTTGATGCCTTAGAGGCGAGCAAATAGAGAATTCGAGTTAGATGCTAAGAAGCGACTTGTGCGCTTAAAAGCGACTAGACTAAGATCTATATGGTGTGTGAATTTAACATCACTCTTTGGAAGAGTTACTCCACTATAACATGCATTCATACTGCATGTGCTTATCGATCCGTTAGCGAGGTGAGAGAATGGCTCCCTGCTTCTTCACCGTGTGAGTCCTAAAAGTCATTTTTTCCTAAATGACTTCACTTTGTGCCTTTTGTGACCTTTGACTATGTCATAAGATGAGGAGTTGATGTTCAGCTACTTTGGTATGTTGCTTGCGGTCATGTATGATTCGGCTTTAGGGACATTACTGGGAAAGCGGTCAATTTTGAATTAAATGATATGAGGGTGAAGGGAAGATCATCTAGTTCTACATTTCTACTTTATATTCACTGTCGACAACTCACATCGCTCTCTATGGGATGCTGATTGGATGTGAATATAATGCCGGACCTAGGAGGATCAAACATGCTCTTTGAGGGGTTAGAGATGTTTTTGGACCAATGTAGCTAGATAGGTCTAGGTACATGAGACACTATTTCTGTTCATTTTGGGTTGATGTCTCTATGTTGACTCATATTGAGTTTCTAGTATAGAGCTCCCACATGCAGGTGTTCTCAGCGGTTGCATGGTTCATTGGCTAGTATGAGATTGTTCATTTTTTGGGAGAGATTAAGATAGAGCTGTGGCAGTGTCATGCCAACTCATATGCGAGTGGGAGATGTTAGAAATTGGGTCGGGTATTGGACCCGAATTTGGACGCCCATGTGGCATGACCCATGACCCATTTAAACTTATCCATGTAATTTGAATTTGAATTTGAATCCTATTTGGATAACCCACTCTTGATATCTATATCTATCATATCAAATGATATGAATAGATAGGATACTCAGCCTATATATCTGATACGATATATGGGATATGAAATGTATCGAATAACGAATGATTTTTTTCCATACTTTCTAACTCTCTCCCATTAAAATGACGATGCTTTTTACACTGTGACTCGTGTGGGTGATACTCATACTGTGGTATCACTCCACTATTGGGTGTTCGTTGTTCGTGGATTGTGAACACGTGATTTACCCACAAGGTTCTTCGCTTCAGGTTCTATCACCTAAGGTATGATCTGAAATTTTTACCCGCTGTGTTGTACTTGATTTACATATATGTATAATTCGAGACACTAGTCATAATTTCATGTTCATTCGAAGCACTTTGTTGCTTAGATTAGTCATATGCGTAGTTTGGCCCTTCAAAAATGCAAATAAACATCATTTTTAATGGCCGCAGGGAGTAATGTCGGGACTATAAATCTGTAATTTTATTATTTATTATTTATATAATTGCAGGACATGTGACACCATCTTACTTATTTTGAGGTTATGAGAAGTTATGAAATGTGGAAAGATGATAGAGAACAAAGTGGAGAACATAGAGCATGAAGTGGAGGTTGAAGGAAGTTACGGAAGATCATGGAGTATGAAATGGAGGAGATGGAAAACTGGGTAGTTTTAAGTAGTTTTTTTCTACAAATATTTGCCTATAAATAGTCATTCATTGCTACATTGTAAAGGATCCAGAACTCAAATCAAAGATAATTGATTTCTATTTTTCTTGTCATTTATATTTCCTGCATTTTATTTTACGCACTTCCTTTTCGAAACATTTATTTTCAGCACTTCCTTTTCGAAGCATGTTATGCACGTCCTTTTCAAAGCATAGGAGTAGAGGTAAGTAATTGTTACTTTGATTGTTCACTTAATCACCCCGATTATTCACTCAATTATCTTTCTCTGTCTCTTTCCTTCTTCTGTTAATTTTTCTTTTCTCTATACTTGGCAATTTTGAAATCCTCTTCATTGAGGCAAAAAAAACCGCAAACACAATCGCTTGATAATTGGTTTGAATTTAATCTGTAAGGATTTTTCAATCCTTACTGGCACACTCACATTTATGATATTTTCCTTCGTAGGAAAAATAAATCAACAATTATACTTTAAGTCAAGTTTCAATGTTATCTTTTTGTTCATCAATTGTTAATGAGGCTGATGGAGATTAAAAGGGGAGAGACTAAAGTGATATTTTGGTGAAAATGCAAGGACTAAAATAATTTTTTTTAGTAAGGTGAGAAAGATATAAGTATTACCATCAAATGAATAGAAAGATGCCGATCAAAAAACAAAAAAAAACAAAAAAAAAAAATTGAATGAAAAGATAACATTGTAACATAACTCAAAATATAAGAGGTTAACTATCACAATTGATAGTGAATGTATCAAATGTAAGATTTTGGCGAAGGTATAGAAATGCTAAATATAAATTACTCATTTTTAATTCAAAAACATTTTATTAAATAAATTTTTGGTGTTGGATTATTATTATTATTAATTTTTTTTAGTGCAAAAGACCCAAAGTAACAACCGTGTTTCAGACCCCCACTGGGGCTCGACCCCCAGTGATGTGGCACCGCCCCATTCGCTGAAATCCAAAAAAAAAATAATAATTTTTTTTTGGACCAATCACCTTCCTACACGCACGACCCCCAGTGACCCCCACTGGGGGTCTTAGGCATTTTTCCCCAAAGTAATATGAGATCAATCCTCCAAGAGTGTTTTTGATTGGATGGACTGGATAAAAAGGGATTAGAATCTATCGGACTTGAATCTTGGGACTATGAATTCCCTGGACTATTTGGTTGGATTAGATATGTATCCTATGTTTGTTTTTTTATGGGATTAGATGTCTGGAAAGGACTGTTTTTAGCGAATCTAATGTTTGGTTGGACGGACTAGATAGGATAAATGAACAAAAGACTATTTTACCCTTTTTTAATTGTTTACTAAATAATAGCAATATTAAACATATCGTTAATATTTTAATTATTTTTAATTAGATTAAATAAAAATTTATTTTATTTTATTTTTTACACAATTAAATAAATTTATTTTTTTTAAATTAAATAAATAAAATATCAATAAAAATATATGTTATTTTTTTAATTAAAATTTTAAATAAATTTGTTTTTAAAAATGATAATAATTAAACAATGAAATTAAATAAAACATCTATTAACATTTAAATAATGAAATTAAATAAAATATAAAATAAAATTTAAAATAAAACATCAATAAAATATCTATAAAAAATTATTTAAAATAAATAAATAAATAAAAAATCAATAAAAAGTTAAATAAAATTATTTTATTTTTAAATTGAGACATTTAAATTTTATTGAATTTTACTAAATACAATACATAATTAAATAGTAGAGGGTCAAAATGGTCATTTCACCACCTAATTCCAACAGTAAATAGTCTCTGCAAAATTGTCCTACACCCCCTCTCCCCAGGATATGTCTGGCGAACTAAAAAATAAACAAATGTCGGATTGAATGCTTCTTTTAAATTACAATTTGCACAATAAATAATCTCTCCCTTATCCTCCAATCAAACACACCCGAAGTGTACACTTATGGGTGGGCTAACTTGAAGGATGCAATCCGCAGATGTTCAAGTCATTGATGCATTATTCATTTCCGTGACAGCCTAAACAATTCACTATCAAAAGTACATGAATTATTTATACATGTGACAGATGAGAGGTTGTTTATTTCATTTGAGTAAATTGCACTATTAAACGTAGGGTCACTTTAATTCTCATAATTTATATTTTTAATTTTATTATAATGTGATATATTCATCATACGTCATTAATAATTTGAACAAAACACAAAATTTATACGTAAAATTAGAGAGATGAAAGTATAATTTAAAAGAAAATCACAAGGACTACACTAATATACGTGGTCTTTATCGGTTTAAAATTCTAACAATAAGTGAGAAATGGATTAAATTTTAACGAAATTGAAAGTATAAAATTCAAATTATTTAAATTATAATTATGAAAATCAAAATAAAATTTCACTACAATTAAATTGAGCAATGATATAGTTCACCCTTTCCTTTTCCATACAAATAATTGTCCAATAATGTTTACTCGGCGTGCAGTCAAGAGTGTAAAATGCAAATTTATCCATGACTCTTCACAACAATACAAAAGTATCAAAAGAAAACAAATGGGAGAAAACAAAAAGGATTGGCTCTTCTCCATTTATTTCAATTATTTGAGTTATTTATTTTATAAATTTTGTGTGTAAATTTTTTATATAAAAATTTCAATTGAATTCGTAATTGTAGTAACATAATTTAATTTATTTTTAAAATTTGAATAAATATTTTTTTAAAAAATAAATTTGATAAAATTATATAATTATGATTATTAAATTAGTCTTGCATTTTGTCATGAATAATCTATACCTGTCTATAAAATAATTTACTTGTGTTACTAAAGTTATTAATCAACTAAACTAGCTCAATTGACCATTCATGTATATTTTTAAATGAGTAATCAATGGGTCAATCTTGCCAAAAGTAAAGATTGATTATTTACTCCATATTAATGGATGCTTGATTTTTTACTCCATATTAATGGATGCTTGTTTAGTTTAATTCTTCCTCATTAGGAGTCATTTCTTGTAATAGTTGTTGGTGTTGGATTTCCATTTATCTTGTTAGATTTCCTTAAATGTTTAATTATCCTAATTAACCTTTAAAAAAATTATTATTGAAGTGGAACTCGTAACAAGTCTCATGAGTCCAACTAGACTAAACTACACGTCACTCTAACTGAAGCAAAGCTTTTACCAAACTAAAAAAAAAGTAAGCATATTAGAGATACAATAATGCTACAATCTCACAAGAAACAAACCAAAAAGAAAAATGATATATAAGTCTACTTTCTAAGCCTATTTTCTAAATTTAATGATGTGTATGATTGGTTGATAATTGTTAGTGTTGTGAAAGGTGCGCTAAGGTGCAAGGTGCATCCAGGCGCAGCTTCGGCAACTGAAGAGACCCAAGGCGAGGCAAGGTAGATGAGTCGCGCTCCTTGGCCGAGCCTTGGGCCAGGCGTGAACAAGCGCAAGGCGACGCTTAAGCGTGCCTTTTTTTTTTTTTTTTTTTTTTTTTGCCCTCTGATGCTTATCGATGGCTCTAATCTGAGTTTGAATGGGTCCAACACATACGATTGCAACTCATACAACGCATCCGAGAGTCGAAACCCTAAAATTTTTCAATGTCATCTCTTCTCTTCGCGTAGACTGCATCTCAATACGATTGCGACTTCGTCTTTGATTGAAGACTTCGACTTTGGCTAGAGGTTAGTCTTCTTCTTCGTCTGCTTGTTGTCGTCTCGTCTCTCTCTTTTTTTCTTTTTTCTTTTTTCTTTTCTTATGCTTCTTCATCACTGTGATCCTAGGTTTTTTTTTTTTTTTTGTTTCCCTTCTTCTCCTTCGTCTCCTCTTCTTCTTTGTTAGGTGCTTGCTATTGTCTCTCTATTTTTTTTTTTTTTGCTGGGTGAGTTGGACCTTTTTTTTTTTTTTTTTTGATCTGTTCATCACTTCATGATCTATTCATCACTTCTTTTTTTCCTTTTGTTGCTGGTCTTTTTTTTCCTTGTCTATGTTAGGAAAGAAAATTACAAATAATTAATTAATCACACATTTTTTTCCTTCTGTTGTTGGTTTTTTTTTCCCTTGTCTTTGTTAGGAAAGAAAATTACAAATAATTAATTAATCACACATTATATTACACTAGCTGGAATTATTTTTCATTTATTAAATTTATTGCGTAGAAAATGACATCTGAAAGTAATAGAAAAGATTTGGCGTGGCAACATGCTCATTTGGTAGAGCCCAATAATTTCAACAAGTTTGAGTGTAATTTTTGTGGTAAAGTATCAAATGGAGGTGTTTATCGGGTGAAACAACACCTCGTGGGAGGTTATAGAAATGTCACTGCTTGCCCGAAGTGTCCAGCTCATGTAAGAGAAGAGATTAGAGAGTTCATGTCAAAAAAGAATACGCAAAAAGAAGAAATGAACATGTTGCCTGATTTCGATGACATGGACATGGAAGATGAAGATGAAGATGATGATGATGTTGTTGAGATCATTGTCAATCAATGCCGTAAGTTGACAAGTAGCAGCCAAGGTTCATTCAAATCCAACTCAAAAATGCCAAAGAGAAAAGGGCCTATGGATGTTTACTTCACACCCAATCCTGAATCAGTGATGAAAAATCGAAGAGACCAAGCAAAAGGGAAGCAAAAAAAAAAATTGATGAGAATAATCCTTACAAAAAAGAAATGAGAGCTCGGGCAGTGCAAAGATTTGCAAGATAGATGTATGATGCTGGTATCCCTTTTAATGCAGTAAATTATGAGAGTTTTGGACCAATGATTGAAGCCATTGGGCAATATGGTCCCGGTATGAAGCCACCAACTTACCATGAAGTGCAAGTTATCCAACTCAAAAAAGAGGTGAAACATACTGAAGATTTGATGAAGAATCATAAAAAGGATTGTGCAAAATGCGGGTGTTCCATAATGGCTGATGGCTGGACTGATAAGAGAGGGAGGACATTGATTAATTTTTTAGCAAATTGTCCAAGAGGAACCATGTTTGTTGAGTCGGTCGTTGCTTCTAGCTATTCAAAGGATGGGTAGAAGCTATTTGAATTACTAGACAAGTTTGTGGAGAAAGTTGGAAAAGAGAATGTGGTGCAAGTTATCACTGATAGTGCTGCAGCTAATGTGTTGGTGAGTAAGAATCTTTCCTCCTTACTTCAAAATTGTTTTCTCATAGTTTGTTTTGTAGTTAAAATTTAAAAAATTAAAAATAATAATTCTTGTAATTGTTACGTTATAGAGAGGTTTTTGGAAGCCAAGTATGAATACTTGTATTGGACACCATGTGCTGCTCATTGCTTGAACTTGATGTTAGAAGACATTTTCAAGATACCCCGACTGAAAAAGACATTTGAAAGGGACATTGCAGTACATGGCTACATTTACAACCGGCCTACGTTGCTAAACATGATGAGGCGCTATACAAATCTGAAGAATTTGATCAGACCTGCAAAAACTAGATTTGCAACCGCCTTTCTAACTTTGTCTAGAATGCATCAACAAAAAAACAATTTGAGAAAGAAAGTCACCTCCGAAGACTGGACCTCAAGCAAATGGGCAAAGAAACCACAAAGTAAAAGAATGGCACAAACTTTGTTGATGCCTTCATTTTGGAATACTATTGTGTTTGCCCTTAAAGTCTCAAGTCCTCTTATCAAAGTGCTTAGATTGGTTGATACCGAAAAGAAACCTCCCATGGGATACATTTATGAGGCAATGGATAGGGCAAAAGAATGTATTGCAAGTTCGTTTGATCATAAAGAAGAGAAATATAATGAAATCTTCGAAATCATCGACAAAATGTGGGATATCCAATTGCATCGGCCTTTACATGCAGCTGCACATTTTCTTGACCTAGAATTCTTTTACCCAAAAGCGTTAGAGGTGCAAAAAGATCATGAAGTGATGAATGGGTTTTATGAATGCATGCAAAGGTTGGTCCCGGATGTCACTAATCAAGATTTAATCACTAATGAGATGAGTATTTATACGAAGGTTGAGAACCTTTTTGGCAAGCCTGTTGCGATTAGGCAAAGAAATACAAGAGCACCAGGTATTATACTATAGACTCATAGAGTTTATTTTTAATAATACTTTTAGTAAAACTCAATACTTGGTAATAATTATTTCTAACTAGTGATTATTGCAGCTAATTGATGGGCATTATATGGTTCTAAAACTCCAAACTTGCAAACTTTTGCCATAAAGTCCTTAGCCTAACATGTAGTTCATCAAGTTGTGAATGAAATTGAAGTATATTTGAACATGTGAGTATTTAACATTCTAACTAATTTTGGTGAATTCAAATATTTTTTATTCTCATTATATAGAATTTAATATTTCTTTAATGCTTGCAGCTTCATAGCAAGTAAAGAAATAGATTGGAACAACATCTCAATGATTTAGTATTTGTCAAATATAATAGAACATTGAGATTTAGATATGAAATGTGCAACACTCTTGATCCCATATCTTTGCAAAATATTAATAAACGTAATGAGTGGTTGTTTGGGAGGATGGATGGAGAATCAGATGAAGATAATGAGCCAGTGTTTGATAATGACGATGGCTTGACGCGGGCCACTATTGCTAGAGTTTCTGGAGTAGAAGAAAGTAGTCATGCAAGTAGAGCAACAAGTTCACGCTCAAAGGCACAACCGAGGATATCTAAATCATCAAGATTAACTCCACTTTAATTAATAGATGAGGAGGAAGCGGGCTCAGATGACACGGAGGATGAAGATGTTGGGGGATATAAATCAACTGATGGAGAAGAAGATGATAATTTGCTTGCCATTGATGTTGAGGATGATGATTGACTGACCTAACCTACCCTTGCTTATGATATTGATATTTTGAAGTGTTAAGACATATATGAAGAACTTTGAAGTGGATATTGCACTTAAGAAGATGAAATCAAATAAGGCTTTAGGACCCGATGATAGTCCTATTGAAACTTGGAAGTATTTGGGTAAAAAGAGAGTTGCTTGGTTGACTAGGTTGTTTAGCAAAATTTTATTGACTAGGAACATGCTAGATGAGTGGAGGAAGAGTATTTTAGTGCCAATCTATAAGAATAAAGGTGATGTCTAGAATTGCAATAATTATAAAGGAATCAACCTAATGTGTCATATAATGAAAGTGTATAAGAGGATGATAGAACGCCGATTGCGAGATATAACAGAGGTGTAAGAAAATCAATTTGGGTATATGCCTGGCAGGTCAACAATGGAAGCAATTTATCTTTTGAGGAGAGTAATATAAAAATATAAAGAAAAGAAAAGAGACATTCATATAGTGTTTATCGACCTTGAGAAAGCATATAATAGAGTGCCCCGGGATATAATATGGTGGGTGTTAAAGAAGAAATGGGTAACAAAATGCTACATTGATGTGATTAGGGACATGTATGAAGGGGTGGTGACCACTATTAGATCGCCAGCTGGAAAGACAAATGAATTTCCTATCACTGTAAGGTTACACCAAGGATCTATCTTAAGAAAGCATATAATAGAGTGCTCCGGGATATAATATGGTGGGTGTTAAAGAAGAAAAGGGTAACAAAATGTTACATTGATGTGATTAGGGACATGTATGAAGGGGTGGTGACCACTATTAGATCGCCAGCTGGAGAGACAAATGAATTTCCTATCACTGTAGGGTTACACCAAGGATCTACCTTAAGTCTTTATCTTTTTGCTTTAGTTATGGATGAGTTGATGAGAAATATTCAGGATAACGTGCCATGGTGTATACTTTTTGCAGACGATATTGTGCTAGTGAATGAGACTAGAGAAGAAGTTAACACAAAGTTAGAAATTTGGAGAAAAGCTCTTGGATCTAAAGGATTCCGAATAAGTAGAACTAAAACAGAGTACATGGAGTGTAAATTTAGTAACAATAACAACGAATGCAAAGGAGAAGTGAAGATTGAGAACCAAGAATTGCCTAAGAGTGAACATTTTCGTTATTTGGGGTCGATTATCACAATAACGGGGGAGATTAATGCAAATGTGGGCCATAGGATTAAGGCGAGATGGTGTAAGTGGAAAAGTGCCTCTGGGGTATTGTGCGATAAACGAATACCCACTAAACTAAAAGGTAAGTTCTATAGAACGGCTATTAGACCAACAATGTTATATGAGACGGAGTGTTGAGCAACCAAGAAATAACATATAGATAAGATGAATGTGGCTGAGATGAGGATGCTAAAGTGGATGTATGGTAAAACTAGACAAGACAGAATTAAGAATTAGTGTATGTAGGAATGGGTAGCAGTAGCACCGATAGAAGATAAGTTGAGAGAGAATCGATTGAGATGGTTTAGTCATATTCAACGGAGACCAACAGAGGCAGTAGTGAAGAGATGCGATACTGTAACGGTAGATGGAAGTGTTAGGGGACAGGGTAGACCTAGATTAACGTTGGCTAGCATTATAAATAGAGATATAAATTTACTTGATTTGACTAATAAAATGGCCTTTGATAGGATTGCGTGGAGAAGAAAGATTCATGTAGCCGACCCCATTTGATAGGACTTAAGGCTTGGTTTGATTTGGTTTGGTTTTGGTTTGATTTGAATGTGGATTATTTTATCTTTGAAAATTTGAATGCTATGTAATATGTACTTTCATGACTTTGAGAATTATTCTATAATTTATCTTGAATCTTGATTACTTTTTACTTTTAAAAAAAAAATTGTCTTAGTACTATGAATGATTAGTCTATATTAACTTTTTTATTTTTTACTAAGATTGTACGCCTTGCTTCAATAAAACCCGCACCTTGCCTTGCGTCTGGGCCCCGAGAGACTTTCAGCGCCTTAGTACGTCTTGAGCCTTTAAAAACACTAGAGAATATATAAGAAGGTATTGTCTTTAATATCTTAATTGATTGACATACCAATTGACTTCAAAATTAAGTTTAATTATTACTTTTGAATAACAATGCTCAATCAAAAAATACTTAGAATTCAACTAGACGGATTTCTAGTTACTTTTCAAAACCACGATGAAAAATTTCCTCTGAGATGGTAGTGCTACAATCTAAAAAAAGAACAAACTAGAAAAATGCCTAAATTTTAATATCAAATGGTCAACAATATTCATTATTTTTTTTATTTTTTTTTTGTTTAATGAAATAGAATAGAATGATCATTTTATCAAAATATTCATTCTCATATTTGATTAACTAAAAGAATAATAACAAAATACATTACAAATAGATCATCATTCATCATTTTAAAAAAATAATAATTAAATTTAAGAGCCTAAAAAATGATATTTCATACCTTTCATTCCATTCCTTTATTATAGTATTATCCCACAATAGAGGGTGCCTAATGTGGTGGTAGGGGTCAAAAACTTCAATAAAAAGGGCCTAAAAATGAGGCAATAATTTAGAAAAGTAATCAACAAAGAATCCAATATGGATCTCTGCATCCTATTCCAAAGGTCAAGTTTCAACTTTAAATGCACATGCCAACGAAAACTAGCAACGTTTCCAGTTGAATTCATATTTTTCATGATTTGAACCCTTTCCAGCACTATTTTTTTTATTTTTTTTATTTTTGGTCTTTTCTGATCATAATTGTGTTTCTGATAGCTGATTAATTCATTGAATTTGAAGCAAAAACAAATCCCCCAGGAGAATCTATGTCCATGTAATGCTGTGTTTGATTGGGGGATTTGGAGAGAAATTTGGAAATGAAAAGGAAAAAAAATATGTGAAACTAGGTGAAATGTAAGTATATTTTATTCACATTTCACCTAATTTTTCTCTTTTTCTTTTCAAATTCCTTCTCAAATTCCCTAACCAAACACAGCGTAAAAGTCCAAGCGTTCAAAATTGCAAAACCTTAAAACATTAGTAGATGCCAAATTGCAAAAAACATTAAAAAAATCTTTAAAATAAATCATTTATATGATGTTGCAACTGTTTCACTATGTAAAATATAGGTCGGCGTTAGGATAGTGTTGGGAATTGAAGAATTGTAACACATGATCTAGAGTGGATACGTAATTGTAGAAAAACATTAATAAAAAATCAATAAAAAGTAAAAATATGTTACAAAAAGTAAGCTACGTCCACGATAGCCATTTGAGCTATTTCACTAACTCCAAAAAGGAAAAATGAGGATGTACCAAAAAACAGGGCAAAATGAGTTATAAGATACAATAGGGGTGTTTGTTTTGATTTTTTTTGTGTTAATTTTTAATTTTTAATTTTGAAAAAATTATTTTGAATTGTTTGGTTAAATTTATTTCAAACAGTTTCTAATTCTAATAACTTATTTTAACTCAAAAAAATTGATTCTGAAAAGCTATTCACCTCTTACTTCTGATTATCAACTTCTACTGTGGACATATTAATTTACAAATATACCCTTAGATTTTTATTTTATTTTTTTAAAAATAAAAAATAAAAAAACTCAAATGGACTAAATATTATTGTTATCATTTTAATGAGAAATGTAGACAAGTAGTGAATAACAAAAAAATAAAAGTTAATTAAAAAAGTTACTTTATAGCTTATTTAACAAATATTATTCAGCAATTTAAATTTATAATCTAACAATTACACCAAATAGATTAACCAAACAGATTAATAACTTATAATTAAAATCAAAATTTATAATCTATTAAATTATAATTTATAATCTATTTAACAATTACACTAAACGAGATCAAATAGAGTAGAGTCTTCCCTTCCTAAGGAACCAAAGGTTGGGAAAGATTAGGGTCTAGTTGGACGAGTTGCGGCGGCTACAAAAGGTGGTTGCAACAACTATAGTGAAAGAAGGTGGTGGCTATACGAGAGTATAGGGTTTTAGAGATTGTGCTTTTTCATTATTATTTTTTTTTTTTTTAACAGAGAAATGAGATAAACAAGCAAACCAACAAGCTAAACAAGAAAGCTAAATAGTCCGAACTAAAGAGCGAATAGCAGATGGAGGGTGGGAGACCCAATCAATGGGAAGCTTGCCATGCAGGGAGGCACAGGACCTAGTGAGCGGCACCATTTGCTATTCTCGAACACCAATGAAAAGAGAGGGTGCCTTGATCGACTAATTGCTTGATGTCATGAACAATAGCTCCACATTCCCAAGGGGAAACATTCTCAAAAACACACAGATGAATGACTTGCTTATTATCACCTTCCACCTCTACTATCGCAGGATGATAAGCTTGAGCCAACCGACAGGCAAGAGTTTTACCTTGAGAGAGGATGAAATGCACCACTTCGAGTCAACCCATCTATCATCCGGCCTGTAGAATTCGAAGGATAGCGGCAGCCGCTTGAGAAAAGCCCGTTTGCATAGCTACATCACAGTTAATTTTGAACTAACCCAAGGGCGGTGGAACCCAATGCACAACAGAGAAATTGGCAGAAGAGAACTGTGGGCGTAAAGAAACACCCATATCGAGGTGATTCATACTCTGCGTTGGCCTTTCGAACACGATGTAAGACTGAAGAGGATCAATTGGTGGTTGTTAAAAATAAATTCATTCCTTCCTTTCCAAATAAACCAACCAGTCCAAGTAACTTAGCTAAAGAAGCTAGCACAATCAACAGAGTCTGAAATTGTTCCATTAAGGCACTCGACCATTCTAAAATCGAATGGATGGAATCCCATTTGATTCTATAATTGAGATTACTCCCAAACCATATTGGACGAACCCAATCACAACCAAACAATAAATGTTCAACCGATTCGGGCGGAATAACAGATAGGACACATATCTGAGTAAGCACACCTCCATTTAAACAGTTCTCCGAGATGCTAAATCATTGTTGTATACACGCCACTAGAAATGGCAAATTTTCGGCGGACTTTGAGAGCCCAAATGAGTTTCGAATACTTACTAGGAGATGATGGTTTCTGGACCATACTATTATTGAAAACGGACCTGCCAATGTAATATCCCGAGTTAACCGAATACACACCTTTAGAATCATAGTGCCATACTTGAGAATCTGCCATGGGGGCCAATGCAATGGGAATAAAGGATATAGCTTGGAGCTTAGAATTCGACACAAGAGGACGGAGGGCAACCAGATTCCATCTCTTTGTAGTTGTATCAATAGCATCCTCCACTTTCTCGATTTCACAATCCACAAGTTTTGAAGAGGATATTTTAAAATCCAGGAGAGACGGAGCCCATTTATCAACCCAAAAGCGTATCGAAGACCCATTATGAGCTTGCCACCTGACACCATATTTTAGAAGTTCCCGTCCTTGGAGAATACTTGCCCATGCCCATGAAGCTCGGCGGCCCTTAGATGCATACATAAAGCTAGAATGGAGGAAATAAATACCTTTCAAAATGCGGGCACTGAAAGACTGCGGATATTTAAATAACCTCTACCCTTGTCTTGCTAGCAAAGCCAAATTGAACATATTGAAATCTCTAAATCCCAATCCACCTTGAAATTTTGATAGCACGAGTTTCTCCCAACCAACCCAATGAATTCCTTTACCATCCATATCCCCTCCCCACCAAAATCTCCGGATATAGGAATTCAATTTAGCACAGAATATTTTGGGAAAAGCAAAACAAGCCATTGCATACGAGGGTATTGCCTGAACCACTGCCTTGATCAGTGTTTCCCTTGCAGCTTACGAGAGCAATTTCATCTTCCAACCCTGAAGTTTTGACACCACTTTTTCAATGAGGAACTCATAGGCCTCCGCTTTTGACCTCCCCAAAATGAAGGCAAGCCCAAGTGCTTTGCATTTGGGAGTGAAACCTGATGCCCAAAGAGAGTGCAGATAGAGCTACACAAAGATGGGGAGATGTTGGAGGAGAATTAAACACTAGACTTGTCAAAATTAATCAATTGTCCCGATGCTTCACAATAAGTTAACAAAAGATCCAACACTTTTTGACATTCAGAAATATCAACCTTTAGGAATAGAAGCACATCATCAGCAAATAATAGATGGGACAGGGTTAGGCAATGCCTTGCAATCTTGAATCCAGAAATTTGCCAGGCTCGAAGGCTTTTTGAGAGAAGATTTGAAAGGACATCCGCAACCAGGATAAAAAGATCTGGAGATAAAGGAGCCCACAGATAGGGACAAAAGAGGCCCTTTGTTCACCATTAGCACAAGCTGAGAAGCTCATAGTTGAAACACATTCCATCACCCATTACTGCAACCAAGAAATCCCATTCTATACGATCATAGGCTTGGTTGAAATGGAGTTTTATGGCCATGTAACCCACATTTCCTTCTCTCTTCAGCTTCAAAGAATGAAAAGCTTCATGAGCTATAAGGATATTGTCCTGGATTAACCTTCCCGGGACAAAAGCTGACTGGTTTGAAGAAATCAAAAGACCGAGAACTTTTTTCAAACAATTAGCCAGGATTTTTGTAATGATCTTAACAGTAAAATTACAAAGACTGATAGGGCGGAATTGTGATAACTTTGACGAATTTGGTCCTGATTCCTAAGGTTTTTGAAAAATCTGCGGACAGCTAAACAAATTTGGTTGCCCACCACATCCCAATAATTTTGGTAAAAGAACCCAGGATAACCGTCTGGCCCGGGTGCTTTAAAAGCACCGAAATTTGGAAAACATTGTAATTTCTTCATCAGATAACAATGCAGTCAGCTGATGATTCATTGATTCAGTCACTAGCGGCTTAACCACAGAAAGAGCTTCGGTAAAAAATTTATCCCCTGAACTCGAAAGCAACTAGGAGAAGTACTCAAGCAGATGGTGATTAATCTCAGAATCGAACTCCAACCAACTACCAGTCTCGTCTTGAAGTTTAAGAATCTGATTTCGCTGACGACGTTAAATCATAGTGGCATGAAAGAAACTGGAATTTTTATCTCCATAATTTAGCCATCCTATCTGGGACCGTTGATGGAGGTACATTTCTTCTCTGGCCAATAAATCTTCCAAGTTAGTTTCAACTTGATGTTGAAGCTCAAAGTTAGAATCAGAAAAAGGTTGCATTTGGATAGTTGCCTAGTCAGCTTTCAGACGATCAATCTGGAGTTTGTTGTTCCCAAAACACTCCTTACTCCAACTTTTTAACCCATTCGTGTACGTCTTGAGCCTTTGAACTAGTTGGAACATTTGGGATCCGGTTTGAGAAAAGCTCCATTTTGATTTAATCACATCAAGACACCCAGGGCTAGTAGAATACATAGTTCAAATTTAAACAACCATGGGATCTTTTTTAAAGGGACACAGTAATTGAGAATAAGAGAACAATGATCTAACCCGAACAGAAGCTCATGAAACACTTGGGCAAAAGGAAAGAGGCCACGCCATTCAACTGTAGCCACAGCCCTATCCAATCGCTCACGAATATTGGCAGTACCTCGTTGATTATTGGTCCAAGTGAAAGGCAGTCCCTTGAACTCCAAGTCCATAAGGGCACAATCCGAAAGCAGCTCCGTAAAAGCTTACAGCTGACTCATGCGGCATTCTACACCTCCTGCTTTTTACAGCCAATTTCATTTAGGTCCCCTATACAGAACCAGGGATAAGAGTTTTCATGTGTCATCCGTCTAAACTGGAGCCAAAAATTTTTGCGGAGCAATTTTTGTGGTGGAGCATACACAAAAGTAGCTGCCCAGTTACTATGACTGTCCGATGAACTTATAATGCTACGGATCATATTCCAAGAAGAAAAACGGACATCAATGTGAATATCATCAGTCCACCATAATGCTAGACCCCCCAACACCCCTATTGGATCAACATAAAACTTGTGCGTGAAGTAAAACCATCTGCGAAGTCTATCCAAAAAACCCGCTTTATTCTTTGTTTCCATTAGGAACACCACCTGGGGACGATGGGTTGAGATCAACCCTCTAAGGATCTGGACTATCAAGGGTCGTCCAAAACCCTGACAGTTCCATCTGAGAATTAACATGGTGGTTGCGGCTGTTTTGGGCCAGCCACCAACGCCCATTTCCCTTCCGCCACCTCACTGCTGGGAGGATAAGTGCTAGGCACTTGAGAATAACAATCTTCAGATTCAATAAAAGAGGGGGTACCCTGCACTGGAGCTTCCAAAACCTCTTTGGCCACCGAAGAAACCTCCTCTACTTGAACATCAAACAATTTCACGTGGCTTACCCTGCGGCCTTTCCTAATTAAGAACGAAGTCTTACTTTTGGGAGAAGGTCTAGCTCTCCCTGAGGCTGCCTTAGGAACAATAGGTGAAGGAAATTCCAACAGAGCAACAGGAACGTTTGTGAGCTCAGAACTTTTTAGCAGCTTAGGCCTCTGCCAAGAGCCTCCACAACCTCAAGAGCCTTACATTTTAGTGATAAAAAATTAAAAACAATAGACATGCAGTCATCCAGCACCAGAGTCTTTAAAGCTATCTGTTTTGGGCTTGAAGGTGGACTCATCTCCTCAATACTTATGGGTTGATCCAAGTTATCTGGAAGAGATTCTGGAGCATGGATTGAAAGGCCCTCCGCAGGTTCAGTAACAAAATACTTGGGCCTTGTAGGCATTGATGGCCCAAGATGGGGAGGCACAGAGCCTACTAAAGAATGGCCCTGAGGTCGTAGTCCAGCCACTGAAGACAAAACTGGGGCCCCCAAATCAGCCACAGAAGATGTATATACCGTGCAAACGGACTGCTCAAGAATATTTCCTTTGTCCTTACTGTGCCCTAACGACTCCACTACCTCCACTCCTTGGACAGAAGCACATTCCACTGATCGTGCCAACACCCCCAACCTTGAACCAGTCCCAGTACGAGTCCGGATCCTCTGCCGTGGTGCCCTGCAATGCTTCCTGCGGTGGTCACCAAACGGCGTCGTTTTGCTCAGAATTTTTTTTTTTTTTTTTGGGCCTTGCCTCCTCTTTTTCCTTTGTCTCTCATTTCCTGAACCTAACCCATCAAAAGAAAGAGAGGCTAACAGAGAGAGATGAGGTCAAAACGACAATGGTTGAGGGCGACGGCGGCGAGTCTATGAGGCGAGGCGACGAATTGATTTCGATTGCAATGGATGTTCAATCTCCTCCCTTTTCTCTCTCCTTGTGTATTTAAACCCAAAACCCATTATTGTTTCCACAATTTCAATCTATGTTTGGGGTTTGATTTGATTGCAGTAGCACAGGTTTGAGTTTTCGGGTTTGAGTTCTTGGTGGCCTGAGGTGCCGGGTCTTGAATCATGACCTCGAGGCCGCCGTTAGAGTCAACGGAGGGGTTGATGATGATGATGAAGAAACATTGTTCCACCCATTGTTGAAAATCGGAGCTTCTGGGTTCAAGTTTGAAGAAATTACTTCCATTGCCACTCTCTGTATAAAATTTTTTTTTTTTTTAAAAATGTCAATATATATATCATAGACCAAAGAAGAAGATGAGAGAGATGAGAGAGAACCTGTCACGAGCATATCACCATTGCCAGCATCTCAACTAAAACTTAATCTTAGATTAGGTTTTAATTGTTTATAGTGTAAAGTCCTAAAAATTTGAATTTGAACTTGTTTGAAATTTGTAAAACAATTTAGGGGTTCTGTAGAATACCCTAAAAAAATCTATAGTTCTGCTATTGTTTTTATTTAATTTCAATGAACCCATTTGTTTTAGACTTTTATGTGTGTGCGTGAAGGGAATCAAGAGAGAAGAGTCTTGTTGTGGCAATGGTCAAGGTGATGAAATGTGACCGATGATGGTGGTTGGTTGTTGATGGCAAAATTGAGATCGCACGCGAGAGAGAGAGAGAAGGGAGCTGGTGCCGCAGGAGGAAGAAGAAGGGTTTGTGATGGAAGCAAAGGTGGTTCTCTTAGTTTCTTCTTTCTTCTTCTTCTTTCCTTCATTTTTTTATTTTTTTATTTTTTGCCCCCAAAACGACGTCGTTTTGGGGGCACTGCAGGGACAATGGCAGGAAACCATGGCAGAAAATCCGGACTCGTCCCAGTACTATTTTTCTCCAGCTCATCCGGTGCTTCCTCACGCGCCACCACTGACTCGGAGATGGGTGGAGGCGGTTGAGAACAGTGTAAAAATGGCCGGAGTCGAGCTTCCATGTCATCCACTTTTTTCCGGTAATGCTCAATCAGAAGGCCCGAGCTGCGTGCTATACCAGTGCGCAGGTCTGGCCCATACCCAAATGCTCGCCCCTCATCGCGCGATACAAACTTACACACAGTTCGATCATGGCCAATCCGTCCGCAATCAAAGCAGAAATCAAAGAGCTTCTCATACTTGAAAGAGATCCAAGAATGGACCCCTGCTACTGGGAAAGAGACACCCCCGGTCAGATGAAAACCTCTGGGAAGATGCTTAGTGACATCAATCTCAACACGAATGTGAAGAAAATTTCGATATAGGAGAAGGCCCTCACAATGAGCTTCAACCCAAAGCAACCGCCTAAGCTTATGACCTATAATTTCTCCATTAGCCTTCGTCATCTTCTCTAGAGGTAAACCATGGATTTGGATCCAAAAAGGACACCAAGTGAACTGAATTTCTGAAATAGGGAGGCCGACCACCAACGGTTGAAGAACCAACAAATGACCCATAATGGACCAAGGGGCCTCCTGCAGAACCCAGCAACGATCCTCACTGTCCTCAAAAGAAAAGGAGAAATGGTGAATGAGGCTCGTGACTTCCAAGCCCCTTGAAGGATTGTGGAGACCGCTTGTTTGTTGAGTTGTTTACTTAGAAATATAATCACTGTGTTTGATGGTTGTTTTCCAAATTTAATTTTTTAAAAAGTTTAGAGTATTTGTTTGATTATTTTGAAAATTGAGTTCACTTTTTAAAATGATATGTGAAGATTTTAAGGAGAGAGACAATTTTAAATATATATATATATATATATATATGTTGAGAACTTTTTAAATTGAAGTTTTCCTCCAATTTAAGGAGAGAGAAAAATTTATCACATGAAAAAGTACTCTCATCTTATATATATATATATATATACATGCTATATATGTATGAAAAAATATTTATGGATACATATCTTACCATTAAATGTGTGACTTTATCGTAAAATTTTCACTCATTTCAACCACAGAAAACGTAAATTTTATTAAAAAACTTCTTTCATAGAATTAAATTTTCATAAATGTTATGCAGAAAATTTTGTAAATCGTAATTTTAAAAATAAATCTACAATTTTGTAAGTAAATTTAAACATAAATTTACAATTTTGAAAATAAATTTAAACATAAATTTAGAATTTTTTTAATGCCAATTTGTAAAAAAATTCGGTTTTCCGAAAATTACGTTTTTCTCAAATTTGTAAATAAATTTACGTTTTCCGAAAATTTGTAAAAAATTACGTTTTTTGCAAATTTGTAAATAAATTTACATTTTTCGAAAATTTGTAAATAAATTTTCTGTATAACATTTATGAAAATTTAATTTTACGAAAGAAAATTTTAATGCCAATTTGGAAAAAAAAAATTTACGTTTTCTGTGGTTGAAATGAGTAAAAATTTTATGATAAAGTCACACAGTTAATGGTAAGATATATACCCATAAATGAGTACATATCAAATTATGTTTTTATACATATATAGCATGTACATATATATATATATATATATGTATATGTATAACTAAGGTGAGAATATTTTTTTATGTGATAAATTTTTTTTTTTTAATTGTCACTTTCCTTAAATTGGAGGAAAACTTGAAATTGCAATGATACATTTTTTTGAAAACCAAATAAAGATTCTTTTCAAAACACTTTTTTTTTAAAAAAAAATTTCAAAAAAATGAAACCAAGCATGGTAAATGATTTTTTCATATTATCTTAGTTCACACATTTAATTTTTGATTTTTTTTTTGTTCCAAAAAAAAAAATATATATATATATATATATATGTACATTTCTTTTTAGGGTTTAAAACTTTTGTTAAAGTAGCCGTATTTGTTTTATAATTGAATTTTGTTAATATTTTAAATTCAAATAATTATTTTAAAAAATCTAAATAATTTAATTACCCTTCAAGATCTCAAAAAAAAAAATTTACTAAAATCTATTGAATTAAGTAAATGAGCTGGAGATTTAAAAGTTCATTTAGGGTCGTAATTGGGATAATTAGATTGGGAATATGACTAGACTAGTCCCAAAACCACCCAATGGTAGTTCAACCCTACAGTAAACAGTTTATCAACATAATCTAAGGGACATGGTGGGCACAATGTATGAGAAGATACAGGGGTCTTTTGGAAAGCACAAAAAAAGTTAATTTTTAATTTTTTATTGATTTTGAATCATATCATCTCTCATATTTTTTATTTATAAAAAAATAAAATAGACTAAAAATGTCAAAAAATTAACTTTTTACTAACTTTCCAAAACACTCTATATCTTCTAGTAGTTTTATTTTGCTCTGTTGCCTTAGTACCCAAAAAAAAAAAAAAAACATTGTTTAACATACATAAATCAAACATGTTCTATCTTTTTTATTTTTTTATTTTTTTAAATTAAAAAAAAAAAGAAAAAAGAAATGGATGAATGCATCCATAGAGTCTTTTTATTTTTTATTTTATTTTTTTTAAAAAAAATCACATTCTCTGGCAGAGCAGAATAGTCTCAGCACATAATAAACCGAGATAACCATTACATGCAGAAGAGAGATCAATTTATTGGTATAAACAGCCACGGACTCTCAGTTGTACTACATTTTGAAACAGAAAGTTGTTGGAAAAGATAAAAAATAATTGGTTGGTATGCAAGTTGATGATACAGCGTGTTCTAAATGGAACGGGTCGGATTGATCCACACTTCTCAAACCGGTGCCCAAGGTACCAAGCCCACCAAGAAACTTGCACAAGAGTTCAACGCGGAACGGGGAGTCCCCCAGCGAACCCTCCGACAAGCAAGTTAGAAAGAGAGATGGAATGTAGAGATAAATTAGTGATAGAAAAGTTTAATCTTCTTTTTGCCCGAACGAATTCAGTCTCTACGAGGAAGCGCTGCGAGGAGGTTTGAGGCTACCTTTCCCTCAAGTAGTGGTGGACATACTGAACAAACTAGAAGTGGTGCCAGGGCAGTTGATGCCGAACGCCTGGAAAATACTGATGGCCTGTGAAGTTCCTGGCAGCAAGCAACTGGAGGGGTGGCCATGACTGTGGAGGAATTTTTCTCCTGCTACAAAGCCTCCGGTCAACAGGAGACGTGGGTGACGTTGCAGGCAATAGCAGAGCGAGGTGTAGTGGTGGGGCTGCCGTCTTCGATGAAGAGATGGAGGCTGAGATGGTTTTTTGTGTCGGCGAACAGTGGAAGGGGGGTTCGGACAACATGGAAGGTCTCCACTAAATCCGAGCCCTCAGAATAACCTCGTATTGATTCCGTTAAACCACCGAAGTTATATCTCGATTAATGCTAAACCGAGCCGCTAATGACCGATAATTGAACTGATTAAAGTATCGATGATCGATTGGAATCAAATCAAAATCAATAAGACCGCTTATTGAATTGCATATTCTATCTGTTAATTGTATGATTTTATCTGCTTGTAGTTTATGTTTAAACTTAATTGAAGGCCTTATCGTGACGATTTAGGAACCGTTTAGTGTTTCATGACCAGTAAAATATTTGTGATTTTATGGTATTTTTATCTGAAAATTGATTAGGAATGATTAAATTAGATTAAATTGAGTTAATTTAAGAGTTGCCTTATTTACAATTATGCCATTGGGTGGGCTTTGCTTAATATTATTCTTTGTAGAGCCTTATACACTTAATCAACCATTCCCTCAGCCTTGTTGAGAGATACAACCGAAATTAGAGTGAGAAATAGAGGGAGAGTAAGAGATTTAAGCTCATTTGTTGAAATTGCTTGGAGACTTGAAGTACATTGAAGTGTAGTTGCATAAATTGAACTCTAGTCAAGAAATTGAAGACTTAGGTAAGAAAATTACCATCTTCTTGTTATGTTTTAAGTTCCATCTTGCATGCATCTTGGTTATAGAGAAGTTAAGTCATGATTTTGCTCATATGTCTTGAAGATCAATTGTTGCATGCATGGTTGAATTAGTGAAATTGGAGTTGAATTCATGCTTGAACTATACATGCATGTCCATGTCTATAAATTAGCTCATGTTTTCAGAATGTTTTCCAACTATTGAGCTCTCTAGAGCAAGATTTGAAGATTGAATTGGGTTTGAAGCTCATGCATTGCATGTTTTAAACTTGTTCTTGAAAATGGGTTTGAAAATGGTTTTAATTAACTCACCTTTGGGGCTTGAATTCATAAATTGGCTTTTGAAACTTGTTATACATTGTTTTGGGATGTATTCCCCAGAATTTGAGCCCAAGAGGTAGAATATTGAGTTGAGAATGCTTGGTTTGAGCTTGGAAGGCAAATCTGGAAATTCCAGATTTGGCTTCTTCGCTCGAGCGAAGGATTCCTCGCCGGCGACCAACGCTTTTCTCTCGAGCCCCGCCGAGCGAAGGATTGGTGGCTCGGCGTAAAAATCGAACATCCAAGATTTTCAACGTTTCATCGACCGCGAAGGAAGGCTCGCTCGAGCGAACCCTTTGATTTTGGAAGCTCGCTCGAGCGAGCATCGAGCGAGCATCGCGCGTAAAAATTGAGCATCCAGTATTTTTACTGTTTCATCAAACCGCTCGAGTGAAGGATCGTTCGCTCGAGCGAAGCCTTTGATTTTGCAACCTCGCTCGAGCGAAGGAAGGCTCGCCGGCGAGGCCCTGCTGTCAGAACTTTTGAAAAGTGCCTTCCAACTGTATTTTTGCATCCTCATCGCATCCTAGACATTCTTAGGCCTAGTTTAAGACATCTTAATGAGGATTTAAACATGGAACCACACCGAGGAATTTAGGGATGTAATTATCATCTTTTCGACTGTGAACTTAGTGTGTGTTCTATTTGTTAACTGCTTAGGCCTTGGCTAGCTCTTGATAGCCCAATCTCTGTGAGTAGACAGTTGTGTAAAGATATGTTCAAATGGTTTTATTTTGAATCTTTGAATCGGTTATTGAACCGATATTGTTTATTGAATGAATGTATGTCTGTATTTGAGCGTATTGTGGCATCCTTAGCACCCATCGTTATTGGTATTCTGAGCTCTGTCGGTTTCCTTGTGGAACCATCTTGATTGATGGCCATCATTATTGTTGGGTTCATAAGGCCTGTCCTTTTGGACCTCTTGTTTATAGGCTAATGGATGTACCACATATGACCGATTGATTGAAATCTTGATTGGTGAAATCTCGAAGATTGAAATACTGTATAATGAATTGATTTCATTACTGTAAGGACATTCATTCATAACCTCTTTACATGTTATGTTATTCACTGGGCTTTAGCTCACTGTTTATATATATATATGTAGGTTCTCAGCAGCCAGACCGAAGCTAGGAGCGTGGGTTAGTCCCCAGTTTTGTCAAGCCAGCCAATGTGCCTCACTGCGAGGTTCCGAGACGCCATGCCATGGCTTGGGGTGTTTTTGTTTCCCCCACCTGTCTCCCTACTGTATTGTACCTTTTGTATAGACTGTTTGACTGTACTGTTATCGAGGGATTGAGTCCCCATACTGAATGTCTGTAAATGATTGTATAGAGTGTACTGTTTTGGACTGTATGAATGCATAAAATGTTTTTGACATACAGATTTCCACAGCTCAGTGGACACTAGTTACTTACTGTATTGGCTTCCGCCAGGCCCTCAGACTCGATTGATCAGACTCGTTTCGGTAATCTCATCGCCGATTCGATTGCTAAACCCATAGGGCCGGGTTTGGGTCGTGACAAGCCCAGGTTGGACGGGGCGGCCGAAGACCGAGTGAAAAAGGTGAGGGAATGGAGGGAAGAGAAGGGAGTGAGGTGGGTCAAGCTGGTCCTTCCTTCAACGTTGTTTGCCTTGAACTTGGGATCGCAACCGTCAGGGGAGGATCTGGCAAGAAATGAGCTGGAGGTGCAGAGGAAGGCGGAGGAGGAGAAGGAGAGGAGATTGTTCGCCAGAGCGGACAAATTTAAAGAGGCAAAGTTAGGGCCTGCTCCGAAATTGGTGATGAATGAGAGGATTCGACCTCGTCCTAAGCCTTTGGGGGACAAGAACCTGACTGAGTTTGCCCCATTGCACCACCCATAGATCCACTGAAAAAGAGGGGCAAACGGGAGGTGGAGGCAGGGCTGAAGAGGTCGAAAAAGAAGAGAGTCGCCACTAAGGGGGCTAAGGATGCGCCAGGTTTGAAGAAGATTAGGGTTAGTAGTGAGGAGACCCCCATGGCGGAGAAGTTAAAAGAGGTAGGGGTAGAGGTAACTCCAGAAAGGGTGGTTGTCCCAGAGGCACAAGGGGACGAAGGTCAAGGGGCCCAAATGAAAAAAGAACACATGAGTGCCATGGGTCCTGAGACACAAGTGGAGAGTGGGTCGATTGGGCCTGAGCAATTGGCCAAGGGGGGCCCTGTGCCTGAAGAAGAAGGAGAGAGGGCCAGGTTGAAGACCGCCATTTACCACGCTCCAGTAATGTCCGAACGACTAGAGGGAGAAGGAGGTGAAGCCAGTTTCACGAAACTGCTAAGGGGGCTGTGCTCGGCCCAGATGGAGGCGACGGCCTTAGTAGGTGCCTTACTGGACAAAGCGGGGGAGCTCAAAAGGAAAAGTTGGGCCACTAAAGGCAAAGCTGGAGGAGGTAAAGGCTCAACTTGAAAGTTTAAGGAGGGAGACCAGGGGTTGAAGGAAAGCCGTGCGGAGTACATGTGCTAGGGGGCTGGAGTATGCCCAAAACGCCAAGAAAATGGAGGTGGTGGCAATGGTGCAGGGCTATTCAGCCGACCGTGCCAATGCTAAGCTGCTCGCGACCAAGTTAGAGCCGGAGACGGAACGCCGCAAGGTCGTGTCGCTCGAGTTCCAATTGGCTGGCAAGCAGAAGAAGCTGGAAGAGGCCTAAAAAGCCTGCACCGTCATCAATGAAAGATGGGATGAGGCCATGGTTTGCAATGAAGATCTATGCGCTCAGTCGATCAAAGAAAAAGAAGAAGCAGATCAGAAGATCGCTGAGTTGGAAAAGGTGCTGGCGGACGAGCGGGCCAAGTCAGTGGTTAAGCAGGCAGGGTTGGAGAAGGCCTTAGAGGAGGAAAAGGCCAAGTTGGCATTTGAGAGGGCGGCGTACCTTGACCCATGTGTGGCAGCAGTAGAGCAATTCAAGGGGTCCGCCGACTTTCAGATGGCCATTGATGCCGCTATCGCCAGCAGCTTGGCGAGAGAGGAGATAGGCTGGCCGTCGGAGAGCATCACCGAAGTAGGAGCGAAGAGGAAGTGATCCAGAGCTTCCAACGGTCGGACTTCTACAAGCATGAGATGGCTGAGTTCTGGGACAGCGGCTGGAAGACTTTTAAGCGTAAAGCAGAAGAGTTATTCCCAGACTTGGACTTCAGCAACGTAAGAATAGATGAAGACGACGTGGCCCAGACCCCCCTAGAAGAGGGGGTGGACGAAGAAGACCTGGCCTCGAGCGAGTAGGAGTGATTGATGTAAAATTTTTGCGTTTTGCATGTTATTGTTTGTAAATGAAATTTTGGTTGTTGTTGTTGTTGTTTTTTTTTTTTTTTTTTTTTTTTGATGTGTAATGTCTACAGCAAGTTGTATGCAAACATAAGTTTTATAAATAAATCGAGTTTTCTTGTTTATCATCGCTACCCTTATTTCTATTGAGTTGTAAGTTTGGAATAACGAGAATGTTCAAGCAAAATTCAATGAAAATTTTTTCTGATAAAAATATGAGGTAAAAATGTGAAGGATGGACTTAAGGAATATCAATCATATGATAAAAATGAGAGCTTCGTCTGTATGTTAAAAAGAGTTAAGAAATATTGTAGCATGGACTTGGATATTGGCTAAGTATGTCAAACGTATGAAACTCTGCTGAAATTTTGGCTAAAATTTAGAAAGCCCTACCATGGTGAAGCCTTAGTTAATTCAATCCGGATAGACGCATCGCGCTCAATCTGGTTGAGCTCTTCAAGCTTAGTCTGGCTGAAGCTTTAATTAACTCAATCTGGCTAAGCTCTTCGTGCTCAGTCTAGCTGAGGCTTTAGTTAACTCAGTCTGGCTGAGCTCTTCAAGCTCAGTCTGGCTGAGCTCTTCGTGCTCAGTCTGGCTGAGGCTTTAGTTAACTCGGTCTGGCTGAGCTCTTCCTGCTCAGTCTGGCTGAGGCTTTAATTAACTCAGCCTGGCTGAACTCTTCCTGCTCAGTCTGGCTGAGGCTTTAGTTAACTCAGCCTGGCTGAGCTCTTCGTGCTCAATCTGGCTGAGGCTTTAATTAACTCAGTCTGGCTGAGCTCTTCGTGCTCAATCTAGCTGAGGCTTTAATTAATTCAGTCTGGTCGGTCATTATTGAAACAGAACACAGGTAATGGACATATAAAATCATTTTCATTTAAGGCATAGCCTATTAATCACAAATTTACACCAAGTATGAAGACGACAAAAATAACCAAATGTGTAGCTCGTCAACAAGAACATACAGCAAATGATTAATACAAAAATAGGACATGGTACTTTACTGGAAATAACGCTTCAAGTGTTCGGCGTTCCATGGGTAGGGAAGGTCTCAGCCTTCTATATCTTGGAGTCGGTAAGTGCCTGGGTCAGGTCTGGCTTTAACGACGTAAGGCCCTTCCCATTTGGTGGCGAGCTTGCCCTTGGCTGGATTTTTGATGGCGAGAGTTGCCTCACGCAAGACTAGGTCCCCGACTGCGAACTCCCTCGGTCGAACCCTGCGGTTTAAGTGTGTTCTCATTTTTTGTTGATATGAAGCTCGTCTAACAGCAGCTGTCTCTCGGAGTTCTTCGATCAGGTCTAAGTTAGCCCGGCGCAGGTCTTCGGAGAGTTCTGGCTCTGGGTGCAGCACCCTCGGGGTTGGCAGGCCCATTTCAATTGGGATGACCGCCTCAACGTCGTATGTTAAGCGAAAGGAGGTCTCCCCAGTAGGGGTTCGGGCGGTAGTGCGGTAGGCCCAGAGTACGTTTGGTAATTCCTCAACCCAAAGTCCCTTAGCGGCTTCCAGCTTGGTTTTGATAATCTTCAGAAGAGAACGGTTGGTAACCTCAACTTGACCATTGGCTTGAGGATGACCTAGGGAAGAGAAACATGGCTAGATTTGAAGTTCTGCGCATAATTTCCTGAATTTGGCATTGTCGAATTGTTTTCCGTTGTCAGAGACGATGGCTTGAGGGACGCTAAATCGGCATACGATCGAATGCCAGATGAATCTGGTTGTGTTCCACTCAGTAATTGTGGCGAGGGGTTCCGCCTCCACCCATTTAGTGAAGTAATCAATGGCGATTGCAAACTTGGTTTGGCCGCGACCAGTGGGCAATGGACCAACTAGGTCGATCCCCCATTTGGCAAATGGGTAGGGGCTGCAAAGTGTAATCAGTTTTGTAAGAGAAGCGTGAGGAATGTTAGCAAAGCGCTAGCACTTATCACACTTACGCACGAATTCCGTGGCATCTTGGTTGAGAGTAGGCCAGAAGTACCCGGTGCAAAGTATTTTATGGGCTAGTGACCTGGCACCCAAGTGATTACCACATATAGCCTCGTGGACTTCCCTCATCACGTAGGTTGCTTGAGCAGGATTGAGGCATCTCAAGAACGAATGCGAAAAGCCACGTTTGTGCTAGAGGCCGTTGACAAGAACATAGTTAGATGACCGGGCCCTGACTTTGGCAACCTGCTGTTTGTTGTCTAGCAATTCCCCATTTGTCAAAAATAGGAGGATGTCTGCCGCCCATGGAATAGGTTCATTTTGGAAGAAGTGGACCTGCTGCTGGTTTGGGGAAATAGCAGGATTGGCTAGGTATTCAAGGCGGACGCCATGGCTAAGGTGTGATTGGTCGGCAGAGGCTAATTAAGCCATTTCATCTACCTTAGAGTTTTCCGTCCGGAGGATGTGCTTGATGTGGAAAGTGTTGAAGAGACAAACAAGGGGGAGTGCAATATCTTTGTAAGCCCGCATTGTGTCTTCCTTGGCCTCGAATTTCCCCGTAATTTGTCCGACGATGAGCTGGGAATCGCTGAACACCTGGATATGGCTTACACCAATGTCTCTGGCTAGGCGGAGTCCTGCTATCAATGCCTCATATTCAGCCTCGTTATTGCTTGCGTCGAAAAAGAAACGAAGAGCACACTTGAAATAACCACCTTCGGGGGCAGTGAGGATGAGACCAGCCCCACTGCCTTCTTTGCGGAATGATCTGTCGACATTAAGGGTCCAAGAGTGGGGGTCTTCTACCTCAGTGTTGAGTTGCTTGGGTGGGAGGGTCGGGGTTGGAGTGGGATTAGCGAACTCCAGGATGAAATCGGCGACAACCTGTCCCTTGATCGCCATTCAAGGTCGATAGGAGATGTCAAATTGGCTGAGCTCGACTAACCATTGCATGAGTCGACCGGAGTCGACCGGACAACTCTGGTTGTTGCATTATCTTCTTCAACGGTTGGTCAGTGAGGACGACAATGGGGTGGGCCTAGAAGTAAGGTCGGAGTCGTCTTGAGGCTATGACCAAGGCTAAGGCCATTTTTTCAAGCAATGGATAGTTCTGTTATGCTCTCCTGAGAGCCCAACTGATGTAGTAGACCGGTCGCTGGACAGAACTGTCCTCCCTGATGAGGGCTGCATTGACTGCAGCGTTTGATACGGCTAAGTAGAGAAAAATGGGCTCACCCGTGATTACCTGAGAAAGTAGGGAGGGTTGGCCATGCACTGCTTCAATTGCTAAAAAGCCTCTTCGGATTCTGCCGTCCACTCAAAAGCCTATCGAAGGACTTTGAAAAATGGGAGACACTTGTCTGTTGCGCGGGAAATAAAATGGTTGAGGGCGGCGACTCTGCCCATTAGCCTTTGGACCTCTCTAACTGTTCTGGTTGACTGCATTTCTACCAAAGCCTTGATCTTTTCGGGGTTGGCCTCAATACTCCGTTGACTGATCATGAAACCCAAGAATTTTCCCAATCCGACGCCAAAGACGCGTTTCTTTAGATTCAGCTTCATTTGATACTTACGCAGAGTGTCGAAGGTCTCCCCCAGGTCTGCCAGATGGTCAGAGAAGAGTTTGCTCTTAACAAGCATGTTGTCAACATAGACTTCCATGTTCCGACCTATCTGGTGATGAAAAACGGCATTGACTAGTCGTTGGTAGGTTGCTCCGGCATTTTTCAGTCCGAATGGCATGACACGATAGTGGTAAGTCCCCCGGTCAGTGATGAAGGAGGTGTGTTCCTGGTCTGATGGGTGCATCAGAATTTGATTGTAGCCAGAGAAAGCGTCCATGAAGCTGAGCATTTGATGTCCGGCCGTGGCATCGACAAGTAGATCTATGCGAGGAAGGGGATAGCCATCTTTGGGGCAAGCTCGGTTGAGATCGGAGTAGTCGACACAGAGTCGTCGCTTACCATTGTTTTTACGGACCAGGACCACATTCGACAGCCATCTAGGGTAGTCCACGTTTTTTATGGACTATGCCTCAAGGAGCTTATCTACTTCAGAAGCAATAAGAGTATTGCGTTCCGGGTGAAAGATGCGCTGGTTCTGGCAAAAGGGTCAAAAATGGAGCTCAATGCTGAGACGATGAGTGATGAAGAAGGGATCAATACCCGGCATATCGGAGTGGGTCCAGGCAAACACGTCATTGTGTTCAGTCATGAGGGTTGTAAGATCGGCCTTGGCTTATGGGGATAGTTAGCTGCCGATCTTGGCTATTTTTGTCGGGTTGGTGGGATCGATGAGGACCTCGAGAAGCTCTTCCACCGGTTCCCCTCTAACTAGCTTGTCTTCGTCTCTGACGTCGAGTCCTTCAATGATCATAGCCTCATTTAGCTTGATCTCTTTAAGTGAAGCCACGTAACATTCTCTGGCCACGATCTGCTCTCCCCTCACCGTACCGACCCCTAGGTCGGTGGAGAATTTGATGGCAAGATAGAAAGTGGATGTGACAGCTTGAAAAGCATTTAGGGCGGTACAGCCGAGGATAATGTTGTAAGCAGAGGGACAGTCGACGACGAGGAAAGTGAGCAACTTTGTGGTCTACCGCAAGTATTCTCCGATTGTGATGGAAAGATCGATAGAGCCTATGGAGGTCACCCGGTCTCCAGTAAAACCGACCAATGGGGTTTGGAGAGGGGACAGACTTTTCTTCCCCGACCTTGAGTTGGCGAAAGACATTTAAGAAGATGATGTCTAAAGAACTACCGTTGTCGACGAAAACCCGTCTGACTTTGTAACTGAAGAAAATGGCAGAAATGACGAGGGGGTCGTCATGGGGGTAATGGATGCCTATGCAGTCGGCCTCCATAAAGGTGATGGGCTCCATCCACTGCTTGGGATGTTTAGAAGGGCGGTCCAATGTGGAAACTTCTTTATTTGAGCCCTGCCTTATTTTTCTGAGTTCTGCCCGCTGAACCGAGCAGGATGGTCCTCCACAAGCAAGGCCGCCAGCAATAACTCTAATCTCTCCAACAGGGGGGGCAGGGTTACCTTGTGCCGAGGGTTGCTGTAGAGGCCTATCATAACCTTGGTTAGGTTGTGCAAGTTGTCAAGAAGGGGTGCGCCGGTGGTTGTTTCTGATAGGTTCAGTCCTTTGCCTTTGCTGAAGGCGGGCTGCCGTGAACCGACTGAGACGTCCTTGACGTATCAAGCCCTTAACCTGGTCTTTGAGGTTGACACACTCCTCCGTATTATGGCCATGGTCCTGATGAAAGCGGCAGTATTTGGATTGGTCTCGCCGGTTGAAAGGAGACCGTGACAGTTAAGGCCATTTTAGGGGATAATTTCGTTGGATCTGGTTCAGGACTTGTTCCATAGGGGAATTGAGGGATGTGTATCATTCGAACCGGCCGGGCGGTAGGGTTGGCACCGACCGGTCCGCTCGTGCTGGGCGGTCAGTATACTGAGGTGTTTGGTGAGTGTACTGGGTGTTTCTGGTTTCAGAGTCATTTCTCTTCTCTCTGGGGGTTGGGTTTTTGGCTGTAGGATCTTGTCGGGCGGCTAGGGAATCTCGGCGTTCATGTATTTTTGGACTTTGGAAAATAGGGTTGCTATGGAGGTCGAGGGGTTTTTGGAGAAGGAGAAAAGGAAATCAAATGATCGTAGACCGGCTATGAAAGCCGTGAGGATGACCTTGTCGCCGCTGCCACCGCAGGCTTTGTTGAAGCGGTGACGAAGTGCAAAGAACTCCCCCTCGGTCTAACGGATGTTGAGGAGCTGGGTTACCGGACGCCGCTGGCATTGGGCACCGATGAAATGGCTAAGAAAAGAGTCACTTAGGTGCTGGAAAGTGGAGACAGAGTCTGTTGGCAGTTGACTAAACCAGAGTCGAGCCGATCCCTTAAGTGTTCCGGGGAAAACCCGACACATGATCTCGTTAGGGAATGCATGGAGGACCATGAGGGTCCTGTAAGTTTCCAAATGGTCAACTGGGTCCATTGTGCTGTCGAAAGAGTTGAGCGAGGGCATTTTGAACTTAGGAGGTAAGGGTTTGTCCCTGATGAAGACAACGAACGGTGAGTTGGCAGTGGTAGAAGGTTTATTCTGTATGTTCTGCATAACTCCTTGGAGTTGGAGTTTCATGGCTCAGAATTCTGCATCCCAGAGAGGAACGTTGTCACTACCGGAATGCAGCGGAGGCTGGACACTACTGGCCTCTCCCTCAGGGGTGGGTGCCTGGACCAATGGATGTGGGGTCCGGGATGGCGGGTTCATATCTTGAGGAGAGGCTCGCAAGCCTTCCAAGTTGGGTGGGTAGGGCTGTTGGATGGGATGGCTCGGGGCTCGTTCTTGGTTAGGAGGGATATCTTGAGATGGAGGAGGAAGGATGGGAAGGTCTCTTTGAAGCAAAGCATTGATCAGGGCTTGGTTTTGCTCTGCTAGGCAGTTGATGCTGTTGGTAAGTTCTGTGAAGTACTGCAGCGGGTTGTTTGGATTGGAAGGTTCGGCTTGGTGGTCGGCAACATTGTGATGAAAAGCCATGGATCTAGTTGTGACCATCCACCTTGGTGGGTAGCAGGAAGGGGTTATTGGGAAGGGGTCTCCGGTGACAATGAACACAACTAACGCGCGGAACAAAAGGGTTCCCACAGATGGCGCCAACTGATGATACAGCGTATTTCAGATGGAACGGGTCGGATTAATCCACGCTTCCCAAACCGATGCCCAAGGTACCAAGCCCACCGAGAGACCTGCACAAGAGTTCAATGGGGAACGGGGAGTCCCCCAGCGAACCCTCCGACGAGTAAGTTAGAAAGAGAAATGGAATGTAGAGATAGATTAGTGATAGAAAAACTTAACCTTCTTCTTGTCTTTGATGCCTGTTTATATCCTCTGGTAATCATTTCGTTGTCCCTTCCGACCTGTCATCTTGGTCGAAAGTCTATGCTCTAACTTGCCTCGTTCATGGTGAGGCCGTTCTGTCTCGACGATGAGGGGTTATCGCAATAAATGCTATAAGGGACTTGATTAATGGCTGATGTGCAGTGCAATAACTTTACTGGATCTTTGTCTGCCTATGTGGCTTGTCCTTCTCTTGCCACATGTTTAGATGTCATTGGTTCTTAATGTCATGTTAAGCTCCAGCAACGTTGGGCTTTAGTATTTGAATTATATATTGGGCCCTAAGTGGTGGGCTATATCATTTATGGGCTTACCCATGTCACAAGTGTTGGTTGCTAGATAACACCATATGCTCACTTTACCTTAAGGGAGTGTCTTGCATATGTTTTACATTATTGTGTTTAGGGGTGTAAATTTGGTCTGATCTAGCTCGGCCCACTCGGATCCAAATTCAAACTCGGCCCAGCTTATGTCAGGCCTTACGGGTTCCCATCAAAAATCAAACCGGGCCGGGCCAACTATAGCTCAGCTTTTTCACGCCCCCTTTCGGAAGTCGAAATAAGCCTTACAGTATTAGACTCCTACGGTTCTGAATCTAATTCCACAAGTGCAATGTGAAATAGATAAATATCAAAGAGTCCCAATCCGACAAATCTTTTGGAAAATCGATTTTGAATCAAATTGCCAAAAATAGACTGCTTTGCCAGATACAGAGTTGCCACCTAAATATTTTTGAAAAATTTAGGAAACCCATGACTCGTGTCAAAGGCCACGTGTCCGTCATCACCAAGATTGACTCGACTCGGGAACTTAGGTATGGAGGGGAAGGTCATGAATGAATTGAACACCCCCACTCGCCCGATCAAAGATCGGCCTCTACTAATCATGATATGAATCTTATGTACATTATATGCTCTTGTTTCGGTTATTAGGCTAGCATTACTATGTGATGCGCACACACACAAGTATAGACTAATTTGCAATTATTGAAACATTTCGATTCATTTTTGTTTTCAAAATTATTTCGAAAATATACCACTTGAAAAAGTGATCGCATATATACATTGCTCAAATTATTCCAATTCAAGCAATAAGCTTTCATCCACAGGCATTCAAAACAGTTTATCATTTAAACAATTAGTCTCACGGTAAGCATGCTAGACATGGCAACAATCACACACATGCAATATGCTAAAGCGAGTAAAGGCTCACCTAGTACTCCAAGCTAAAAAGATGATAAAGTTAGAAATGTGCATCATCCTAACTAGGCAATATGACTAATGCAACACATGCAATATGCAAATACTAGGTTCAGCTACTAATATGGCATGTGAATCAATTAAATAGCATCCGGTCTAAGCACGTATTTAGAGAAGTATTAAACTAACAATGTAGTTAGAATGATGAACCGAGTCTCGGTGCATGCCATACAAGTGGATGCAAACATGAAGTATGCTAAACAAAACGTAATGTCCCTAAACTAACCATCATAAACAGTTAAATAAAATGGATAAAGACGTGCGGTTGGAAGACATATACATATTTACAACATTGCGCTCTCACGAAGGAGAGTCCGAATGAATAAACTAGCTAACTAATTAAGCTAAGCTAATTATTACAAAACAAATTAAATTAGCTAAACTACTTAACTAATTATTACAACACTTGAATTAACTATTCTAGCTAACTAAAATAATTACAAGACGAAATCGAATAACTAGTTAACTAACTAATTAATTACAACACTTTACAAAATTAACTAACTATAACTAATTAATTACAACAAATATTTAAGCTAATTATTTAAACTTAAATATGCTCGACACGCAAGGAATGCTCATGCACGTGCTCAGTTTTCACCCGAAAAGCCACTGTTTTGCTTTCAAAAGGCCTCTGTTGCACAATAGAACACTTGCACCTTTGTCCACCTCTAGAATAGCTCTGCTCTACTCAAAAAACACACTACTAAATTTTGCATCAGTGGTCGGCCGGCCAGTAATGTGAGCCGGCCGGCCTACCACTAGTGATGGCCGGTCGGCCATCAAAGGTGGCCTACCGGTCATAGAAAGTGGCCTGTCAGCCACTGCTACCCAATTCATCTTGCTACAACAGAGAACAAACAAAGCATGCACAAGGTATTCTCAAGAGTTTGTTTGCACAATTCACCCCTCCTTATCATGAACAAATCAAAGGAGTAGTAAGCTTGGTCCACAAACCACCAATTCAAACAATTTCATTGCATGATGGCTTATGATCCAAAGTGTACAATTTCAATAAATGCAACAAAATAAGACTCGAACCTCCTCCATTTCATGAGTTGATCAAGGGAAGTGGTGACCTTGGATTCTTGAAGCATTTCGTTACTAATGAGTATGAAATGCCTCAAGCTTCCATTTGTTCAATTAACGTCCGATTGAACACAAAACCAATTATTATCTTGCACCATTTCAGTCCCATTTTAATTATTCCATTTTAATTACCAACCATCCTTTAGTTCCTTAAGTCTAATGGTGAGTTTAAATCCTCTAATGGAAAGAGGGCTCAAACCAAGTGTTGCCTTAAGCATGAAAGAGACATCATACCATTGGTAATGAACCCCAAAAGAATTAAACCATTAAGCATAACATCTTAATCTCATGTTTAAATAAACAAGTAGTTTGAACCACTTTCAAAGCAAAACAAAAGCCAAGAAATGAGGGAGGTTGCAAAAGTGATTAATAGTGATCACAAGTATGGAAAGCCATAAATAAATGCAATCAACTCAAATAAGATGGTGTCTAAGGCCTAAAACACCAAACTTATGGGGACAATTACACTATAAGCATACAAAGCAAAGCTCAAATGCAACTATCAACCAAAAATAGTGCTAAAACAGTCTAAAATAAGTCCTAAAATATGCTAGAATTAAGACAAAAAAAGCTAGATTAATAAGCTAAAACATAGCACCAGCTAGGCTAGTAAGCAAAACACAAGGAGGGGAGGCTAACCCCTTCAAATTTGGACTTCAAAATATGATTTTAGCCACTGAAACAACTCTGAAAAACAATGTTTAAAAACTCAAAAAAAGACAGTAAAATGATAGGAAACACAAGGGAAAATGCCTTCAAAACAAGATGCAAAGAAGGGTGAACCACCTCTCAACCTTTAATGACCTTAAAACTCAAGTTTTAGCCCAAAAATACAGAGTTTTTATATCCCAAAAACAGTTGGAGAACAACAAGAATAATAGCAAATAAAACAAAACAACAAGCAAAGTCTTATACCTCTTGAAGAGAAGACCAATTCTAGGCAACAAATCAAGACAACACACCCTTCAAGAGCTCAAACCAAGCTCAAAAGTACCTCAGCTCAAAGACAAAAAGGTTTGGTTAAGAGTGTATAGGCAAAGGTTAAGGATATGTAAGCAAAAGTGTAGAAATTTGGAAGAGAGAGAGAATTGTAAAGAGAGGAAAAATTTTGTTCCAAAATTTTTCTAACCTTAAAACATGAAAGGGAGGCCTTCTATATAAGAAAAAAAAAATTCCCCTCAAAAAAAATTCCCCTCACTTGCACACGTGGAAGCAAATGCAAGCATTTGTGTAAACAGTTGGCACAATTATCACAAAATATCTACAAAAGACACTGGTGGCCGGCAGGTCATATCAGTGGCTAGCAACCAATAGTGATGGCTGGCAGCCCAAAAAGGTGGCCGGTAGGCCACCAAGGGTTACAGGCTTGAAGAACCAAGGTTTGGTCCAAGAATAAGGCAACAGGGGTGTAAGATTTGAAGGGCTCAAAGTTGTGGCATTCCGCTGAGGACTTCGAGCACTTGACAAGCATATAGACTCATCATCAAGTGTGCAAGTGATGACATCCAAGTCGTAAGAGCTGTCAAAAATGAGGTGTCTACAACGATCCACAGGCCAAAAAATTAAGCCCAGGCCCAAGGGTATCCGGGCCTCGAGCCGACCCAATAGACTTAAGCCTATCCTCAAGACGGGCCTGACCATTTTTTTTTTTTTAATTTTTTCTATCAAAATTTTATTATTTTCTATTAAAAAATACATTGGGCCTCAGGCAGGCCGGGCCCTGAGTGGGCCTTAAACGGGCCGACGGATCGAGCCACAGGTTAGGCCGAGCTTCAAAATGATGGCCCAAGCCCTAGACTAGGGGCTCGAGCCTAGGTCCAAGCGAGCCTAAACGGACCGGGCCCATCCCGCGCTACAAGCAGACTTTGGGCCGCCCACAAACCACGAGCCATTTTTACACTCTTAACTGTCTTTGATTGAGCAATTTGAAAATAAAAAAATAAAAAAATAAATATTTAAAATTAAATGAAATATAAATATACTTTATTTACATTTCACTTACATTTTTTATTTTTTCTTTTAAAATCTCTCAACCAAACACAATGTTAATGGGTAAATTACACTTTGCACTCCTACACTTTATATGAAATCTCACTTTGACTCCTACACATCAAATTGTGACATTTAACTCCTTATACTTTTGGTCAAGTGTCACTTTGACCCTTCTATTGGCCTCATTGTTAATAGAGGTTAATCACATGAAAAATACGTAAAGATAAATTACACTTTGCACCCATACACTTTACACAAAATATCACTTTAATCCCTACACATCAAAATTGTGACACTTAGCTCCCTAAAAGATAACTTCTGTTAGCCTCACTATTAATAAAAGAACCAATGTGACACTTGATCAAAAATACATGGAGTTAAGTACCACAATTTGATGTGTAAGAACTAAAATGAGATTTTGTATAAAGTGCAGGGGTGCAAAGTGCAATTTATTCCAATGTTAAGATACTCCTATCCATATAAAGAGCTTCATAACATAAAGTCGAGAAAGAAGAACCTTAATTTGTGCTTAAACCATCCAACATTCTAACAATCCTTTTTGGTCATTTCCTCTTTCATTTTCTTTCTTTCTTTTTTTCCCCTTTTTTGAGAAGAGGGGTAAAGGAGGGGGGCAACTCTATTTACATTAAATTAAAAAATTAAAAAAACAAAAATAAAGCACAAGTAATCACCAAATCAGCCCAATAATTTGACCTACAATATCAAACAACAGCATATCCCTAATCTGTTAGGAGAACAGGGTATCATGCATTAACATCCCTCTACCAACCATAAAAAGAATACACATTCTTTAAACAGGCAAAACAATTTTCCGAACTATATATATCAGACAAATCATAAAGCAGTTATTATGGTATCCCCATTGAAGGTCATTTCAATCTTTATCTATCATTAGGGGGGGAAAAAGGAAAAAACCATTTCAATCAAGAAGTCCCCCACAGGATATCTCAATCGTGCTTCAGATGAAAACAAGGAGATCTCAATGCAGAGCTGCTAGTTCAACAAGTTCCTTGTATTCATCAGAGACATAAGACTTGACTCTAATAGCCGGTTTTTCAGTACCCTTTGCCGGTGACACATACTTCACCCCAATTACAGTTGTCAGGCCTGCAACAAGAAACAAATTAATTCAACGTATCCAGCCTCAGTTTGTATCAAATCACACGAAGACATGTAATTTAGTGGATTTTGCAACCTAAAGTGCGGAAATTTAAAAGAGAAACGTTTTAAAGAGACAACTTAATTTATTTTTTTGGCCTATACAGCTAAAATCCAACTATACACTTGTCTTGTCTTCCACCAAGAAGATACCCTGATGCAGGACAATAAGAAAGAAAGAAAAAAAGAAGACCTTAGCCGCCTTCAGCACCTAAAGAGTTTGGCTTCAATTCAACACCAAACATGATAGAAATCACCTTAGGGTTCCATCACACAAAGGCCATATATATAGGCAAACCAAACTAATACTAAACAAACTGAACTTTCTAGATAAATAAAAGGATAAATTATGCAAATGGTCCTTTTAGTTTACATGATGTGTCAATTTGGTCCTCTATTGTTTTAATTTGCTCGATTTTGCCCTGCAGTTTAACGGATTGTGTCATATTGGTCCAATAAATAACAACCGTTAAGTTTGGTAGATGGAAAGTCGTCACATGCTTAAACAATGTGACAATTTGATCATTGTAGTTTACACGATATGTCAATGTGATCCCCTATTGTTTTAATTTGTTTAATTTTGACAGGGACCAAATTAACACATCGTTTGAGTTTCTGTCTATCAAACCTAACGGCCGTTATTTATTGGACCAATATAACACAATCCGTTAAATTAAGAGGCAAAATCGAACAAATTAAAACAACAAAGAACAAATTGACAAATCGTGTAAACTACAGAGACTATTTGCATGATTTATCCTGAATAAAACTTTTTATTTTTATCCTTATCCCTTGTGTTCCCCATCATACCCAAAAGATATTGAGTCATTATTGAGGTCAATGAATCCCAAATAAGTATCTAATATGTTGCAACAAGCTAATCGTTGTGCCACTATCTACTACATGGAAAAATCATGTCACACTTCATCAATATCAAGAATTTAGGTTAAGTTTGCAAATATTGTCCTGCAAAGAATCACAAGCATCACTCCAGCAGGGAAACATGGGACCATAAATTTAAACAAAAAATACAAGGGATCTTTTGAACTAATAATAACTTAAGCCACGGATTCAAGGAAACAATTAATATTGAGATGATCAATGGCAAAATATATTTGAAGAATCACGCACTCTAATGTAATATTTTTAAATTGACAAAACGAAAAAAAAGGTCTCTTTAACAAAAAATAACTTAAGCAGCATTTAAGAAAACAAATAATATTGAGATGATAGTGTCAAACTATTTTTGTAGAATAATCTAAGTAAAGAATCACTCACTCTCATGTATGCGTCCATACAAAAATCTTTCGCCTTTCCAATATTCCAAAGGCCTCATTTTGATTCTCTTGCTCCGCCTTACCCCAGATTCCCAAAATGTACCAGCCCCTGCCAACATATATGATATTACTCAAACCGAATAACTAAATACTCAAAGGATGCATGGTACAAGTAGATGCATAAGTAAGAACCTGCAAGGCTTTGCCTATGAGAAAGTGTTCTTCTTTTGTGACCACGGGGTGGAGATCTTTTTGCTGCACTTTGCTCGTTCAATGATACTCTGGAAGGTTCCTGAACGTTCTGTCGCAGAAGAAGCAGTATCATTATTATTTCCAATAGAACTTAATCACGAAAATCACAAGGAAAAGGCATACAGGAAGGTGATTCATCATCAAAAAACACATTTCATCCTACAATCATTTGGATTACAAAAATAAAAACTTGACACCATAATGTAAAGAAAGCTTTCTATTATCTTCTCATAACCCTGAATCTTTTTTATTTCTAATACCTGAATCCTTTCATGATCATAAAGGAACCAAAACTCAACTTATAATTAATACAGAAAATCACAAATGGCAAGAACTTGGAGAAAACATTTAACTGAGAGAATATAAAGCATTTTCTTATCCTGTTGATTACAGAAGAAAGAATACACTTGGAAGAAGAAGGCCAAGATTAAAAGACACAACTTTGTTTACCAAGATAAGAAGAGAAAATCTAAGAAGAAAAGAAATATAATGTATGAATATATCTATACATTTCAACTTTTGAGAGAAAGAAACTTCTTACCCTTTTAAGGCCCTATTTCAATCTCAAAGGGATTTCTCCTTCTTCCTTCTATTTATTTTGTGTGTTTTTCTTCAAAAAAATAATAATAATAATAATTGCTACAAGTTTTTTTAGGAGAAGTAAGTTTTATTAAAAAAAACCAAAGGGAATGCCACCCAGTATCAAAAGGCTCAACCATAATAGCCTGTATGTCTTATCCATCTCGAGCAATTTTCTAGGTTTATGATTTAACTCTAAGCAACCAAAGAGAAATTTAACATAACACCCCATATAGGTGAACCTCAAAACAAGTAACAAATAATCACGCAAGTAATGTTTAAAATAGGAAACTAGCTCAAGAAATAATGCAAGAAACAATCCTTAAAAAAAAAAGAAAATATTCTTAAGATACATTTCCCTTAAAAGATTGTAAATTTGATTCCATTCAGCTTGGATGTATAATGATTTAACATTTTTACATCTTCCTTCCAATGGAGGATGAGATAAATAAAAAATTTGTGCAGTCTTTTAGGCCATTTTCAAAGAAATACCAAGACACTTACTAATGTTCACCCTAAAATTTTGCTTGGTTACAAACCATTCTGCAAGAAAGTAGAATTATACTTTTATTAAGCCACACACAAATCCCAACTGATCAGAAAGATAAATATACCAATCCTACAGTGTTTTCAAACCAGTACTCACCCTAAGAAGCACAGACACTTTTGCAAAGCATGCGTGTCGTGTCAGACACCAACACACTATAGACAACCCTAAAACCGTATCTAACACTTCTTCAACATGTCTTAATTAAAAAATCATAATATTGGACATTTCACCGACACTTTGCGGACACTTCAGCGACACTTCTCAACCCTCCGAACAAGTATTATGCAATGAATCCCTTTAAAATAACAAGGTTATGCATTCCTCATAACACAATTTATGCAAGCTAAATATGTTTTGAAACAATTTTTACACGCTAAGATGGATACATTATGTGGATTATAATATTCTACAAATGTTTTACATTCTTTAGAATGTAATTGTTACATAAATGATATCTTGGTTTTTAAATTATGAAATACATAACCTTTTAATTAATTAGTGTTATGTTATATATTTTTCATTAACTTTGAACGAATTATTCATATATAACATATAATAAATTTGTAAAAATTTAATACTTTAGCGTATCCCAAGCGTGTTATGTCCTGCATTTTTTGAGAACCGACATGTTGGAGTGTCTGTATCATCATGTCCGTGTCTGTGCTACTTAGGAACTCACTAACCCGATTAAGTGTAAATCCATGACCCTCAGCAAACACCATTACTTCTTACTAGAGTCAATCTTCCATACACTGACTGCACCGTGTGTATTTAACTGTTTAAAACAGTCTTTACAAATTTTATGTATAGATTATAAAAATGATTGCAATTAAAAAAGGGGGGAAAAAAAACAAATAAACTAACTAGCAAATGAACTTTTAAACCCTCCAATTCAGATTACTAATTCCTGTGCCAACGTAACTTCAATTCAACTAAGGCCTCGTTTGGGAACAGGCTAATTTAGTAACTTTTTGGCTAATTGGCTAAAAAGGTTGGTAAGAAAAACCTGTATGTTTGGGCCAACTTTTTGGCTAATTACGAAACGACGTGCAAAAAGTAGAGAGAAAAGGGAATCTTTGACTTTTTGGTATGGGTTTTTGGCTTTTTGGCTAAAAAGGTAACTTTTTGGCTAATTGGCTATTTTAGCCTCTTGCCAAACGAGGCCTAAATACAGAAATTCTAATTTCACCCAAGTTATAAATGCCAACCACCGAACCAAAGGGTAAACAAAAAAGAAAATGACCAGGAAAGGAGAAGACCTCAATATGTTGTTCTGGAAACGAATCAGCAGTTTCAGAGGGTCCATCCATGGCATGGGGTCTACCTGCAGCAGGACTTGATTGATCTGTCAGAATTCAGAAGAAATCAGAAAATTGCCCTCAACAGACTAGAGGTTGAAACCATCTCAACCCTATAGATGACAAAGAACACCCCGTGCATAATGCAAGATGATAATTGCTAAGCAAAAAGAATTTACTATTAATGTAACTGAGTAACTATAAGAATAAACACATAAGATTCAAAATAACTATGAAAAATTTTTGAATCCATGAATGATTGGATGCTGATGGCTATTTGTTAATTCCTTGGACAACCAACAAGCAGATTCCATTTCCCTCACAACAGGTAATGTAAAATGGTTAAATTTGGTTGCTAGTAGTCCAATTAATAAATGTAACAGTAATTGGAACAAGACCAGAAATGACGTGTTCATCAAGTGGTATGGTACATATCTTACATACCTTTCAAAATAATGATTTAATTTATTTTTTTTTAAATAACAAACAAATCATCCACCATATATTATATACATACATGTATTATGTTATCTTCTAAGAATCAAATATTTCAATTTGGCGTACCAAAGCCACTCATAGTAGTTCTTAACATAAAGGGAAGAAAGACAAGCATGACACTGCACTCCCATCTGCCAATCAAAAAGAGAGCGAGGAAGAAAAAGAACATAATGACTGAAAAAAAATCCCCAACAAAACTGGGCTACAAGATCCATAATATCTTAAACAAGAAGTCATTTTCTAATGGAAAGTGTAGGCTAGCTTAATATACATTGTTGAGTCCATCATCTAACAGTCCAAGCTTTTGTGAGAATTAGGTAACTTAACATGCAAAACTCTGGCTCCAGGAGGTTTTGGGTTCTTAATCTATGCTTGTTCCCCCTATTATGTTTGTTATTATGCACTCCGTTCTATTTGTGTTTTAGCGCACCCATTCAGTTCAATTTGTTCACATCTGCACATGTTTGTGCACACATTCAATTCAATTGATTTACCTCTCCATCTACGAGATGAGGCTGCACGAAAGGAGTGTTGTATAGCTTAAAATATATTGTTAAACCCATTTCTTAACAAATTAAGAATTTAGAAAATTTGGTGACTTAACAGGACATATACAGCAAACTCACATTTCACATTCAAGTGTAGACTTGGGCAATACCAGATTCTTGTTGCCCTCTTCTGATCCCCATTGATTATACATTTCAATACCATTTTATGGTTATCAAATCACAAGAAGATACTTCGCTTAGATGGGGGGGAACATAGATAAAATGTAATCACGAGAAATAGGAATTACCAAAATTATAAATGTAAGTACCAAGCATAAAGATTTTAGTGCCACAATGAATTTGAAACCCAAAATGATCTGAGAATTGCAGAGAGATACTTATATGTACTCATTGATTTAACAACACATCACACTACATGCAGGTTCAGGCAATAGTTTAAGCAATAATCTAGGAAATACAAGTTGCAACTCAGGCATAAAACAATAATCATACCCTCCTGATTCTGATTACTGTCGAAGTTTCCTGTACTGGGGTCTTCAATATTAATATCAGGTTCTGCATTCGGTGGCATATCTTCGACCTGCAACTTGTCACAGAACAACACATAATCACATTTTAGCATCCAGTATGAGACTTATGCTATCCTCTAAACTTATTATACACCCACATGCGTGAAAGACCGTACATTCTTCTCCATTTCAGTTGGTCCATCTGTCTGAAAATCAGTATGAGGCCTAGATGAGTCCCCAAAGTTGACATCTCCATGTGACCCTGCTTCCTGTGGAATATCTCCAACCTGCATATTGCACAAAACATCAGAATCAAGCACAGTATCATGATTTTCACAATCTTCCAAAATTATTCAGAAACGTCTCAAGAAACCCTTACATTCCCCTCCAATTCATTGGGTCCTCTTGCCCAAATATCAGAAACAGTATTAAGTATACTGTCATGCTCCTCCATTTCATTGGGCCCATTTTCCAGAACATCTTTATCAGTATTAAGCCTACTGTCATTGTCATCCATATTCCAGTTCCCATCATTATCTTTCAAGTCACCACGAGATCCACTTGACATAACATTAATACCAATGCTAAGTCTGCTTGAGTTGTCATTCAAGGACTTTTCAAATGGGGGGATTGAATCTCCTGTTATCATCTCTTGTGAACCTGCACCATCGACTCTAACAACACTTATTTCAGTAATCAGTGACTTTAACTCACCAGAAACCCCCAATTCCTTCATTGCATTATACTGATCTGATTGTTCATCAACATGTTCAACAGAAGAAGAATTTCTGACTGGTGACTGATTGAGGGCTGAGAAAGGATTGCTCATCATATTTGACTTCGAAGTGCGCTTTATTAACAAAGATAGTGAAGCAAACGGACTTCTTGGAGGGGTGGGCGAAGCCGGAGAATGGACAGCGCTTTCTGCCACCTGTTTGTGTTTTACAGGTGTTTTACCACTTATCCCTTTCCCCAAATCCCTTATATCTGATAGTGTTTTCCGAGGCTTTCGCAAATTTCCTCCCAACTCCGTAAAATCAATCTTTCCAACATCATGAAATTCAGGAAGGCATAATTTGTCCAGATCAAGAGGTTTGATCTGCAAGCGCTCCTGCAAGAAAGATACCATCTCTTCCCCATCTAAATTGCCACAGTTATCAGAGAGTAACTCATCCAAAAGGCCATTGACTCTCTTCTCAGTCTTATGAATTGAACCTATCCATAGTGAAATCAATTGTCATCACGTGAAATAGTAGTAACGCAAGATTAAAGCAAAAAAAATCCTGAGATGATAATGAATAATACAACATAAATTGAGAGTGCGACAAATTAACTTTTTGCCCCAATAGGATTCACTCACCAGTTGATTCCTTTCCCTGCAATTCAGCATTAGTATCTGCAGTTTCTGGTTGTGAAACATAATTACGTGGACTGAGGATGTCCTGCCCCATTGTCTCTTGGGATGAAACAAAAGTGTTATCACTTTCAGGAAGCACTGAATAACGATGCTTGTAAGTAACTGACTTCCTGTACGAGCACAAAAATAACCAAAAAAAGGGTCAGTAAACCCATACTGCAAACAGGGATTACTATTGAAGTGCCGACAGAAACACAGATGATACCCCAGAATTCCTGGCCGACGGCGTCGTTCAGTTTTTGATAACTTGTAGTCATCTAAATCAGCAACAATTTCACCCCTCTGTCTCTGAAATATTTTTTTGGCATCTGTACAACAATTATTAGACACAATGAAAACCATAGCAGACAAACACTGCTAAATAGATTCAGTCTGACTTACTTTCAAGCCTTTCATAGGCCAAGAAATACTCCTCCGGGTCTTCAAGGTGATCAATGTCCAAACTTGGTTGCACGATCACAGAAGACTGACTATCAAATATGTATATATTACATGGTCAGACTGATAGCAATGTACTTTGCTGATAAAACTAATCATCAGAACAGTAACATTATACCTTAAATTTGGCTTAAAAGAAAATTGAGCCCGTCTACGACCCAATGCTGGTCTTCGCTCTTTAACATTTTCCTTACCCTTTGCAGCAACAGTTTCATTTTCCTTACCCTTGGCAGTAACAGTTTCATTTTCCATCTCAGTTTTTGATAAATTGTAGTCATCTAAATCAGCAACAATTCCACCCATCTGTCTCGGTAATTCTTTATTGCCATCTGTGCAACAATTATAAGTCAGAATGAAAACCAAAACCATAGAATACAAACATTACCAAAGAGTTTCAGTAGGGTTTACTTTCAAGCCTTTCATGGGCCAAGAAATACTCCTCTGGGTCTTGGAGTTTATCAATGTCCAAACTAGACTGACTGTCAAATATGTATATCACATGGTCAGACTGACAAGAATGTACTTTGCTGATAAAATTGATCTTCAGAGCAGTACCATTACCTTAAATTCAGCTTCGAAGAAAACTGAGCCTGTTTACGCTCCAATGGCGGTCTTTGTTCTTGAAAATTTTCCTTACCCTTTGCAGCAACAGTTTCATTTTCCTTCTCAGATGCTGCAAAACTGCCAAAATTTGAGTTCAGAAGTTGTGAATTGCCATCTAAAATAGCCTTTGCCTGCTCCGAATACTTTCCGGGACTTGTCAATACCTAACAGGGTACACAAAAACAATAAAATTCAATAATTAAGCTCTAATCAAAGAGGAATATGTGATACATGGGTTCCAAAATCAACTCAATTTTTAAACTTTTTCTTTCAATTGAAGTTCTGAATCTGAAATTTTCAATAAAGGTGTGGATAGGATAGATTCGAAGTAGAGGTACGAGTGAAGAACTCACCATGGATTTCATGAAGGCGTGGATAGATTCGAGGTCGTCCGGGTGATTGGGGTTCGGGGCATTCATGGAATGGCGAAATGTTTGGGGGAAAAGAGAGAGAAGAGAGAAAGAGTGAAGGGGATCGATGGGATCGGAGGTGTGAGGTTCGTCAACATCTTTCATGTCGAGTTCCGATGGAAACCCTAGAGAGAGAAAGTATTTCGAAAAGAAAACTGAGCGGGAGTCAGTGAGTGAGGTTTCTCCAATCGAATTCTAGTAAGATAAGAGCTTCCCTCCGCTGCGGTTAAAAATAATTAGGCCAAATTGCAAATCGGTGATGGAAGTGTAAGGGAACGTTTGGTTTAATTTTTAAATTAATATTTTAATAAAAAATAAAAAAATATGCTTGATTAATAAATTTTTAAAATTATTTCTTCTCTCTCTTTTTTGGGAGATTTGTCAATAAATCCTAAAAGTTATACTTGTCCAATTAGTTTCATCTATTTTCTAATGATCCGTTTGATCCTTTTAGTTTTGAAATGACGTATTTGCCATCATTTGGACATTAAAAGTATGAGTCGCGGATGAAATGGTGTGATTTCGGAATTGCGCATGTGCCACACAAAAATTATGTACAGAATGGGTGTTGTGTACATATTAATTTCAAAACTGGATTTTGGCACGTGACACGTTGTAGGTGCCACATATTGCAAGAGCGCACTAAAGGCTTTTTTGTGTCTTTTGCCATAGTGGTAAGGGTGTAACGTGTCACACTAGCTGACTTGAGGCCATTCAGTAACCATACCCGAACGCCCATACCCACGACCCAACCCCATGTTGTTAGGGGAGGTTCACTGACTTGTGTGAAACCCCAAATTATCATTTTCGAAAAATTTGAAATGCAATTGTGTCCGTAAATTGGGGGAATGATAGAGATATACTGAAGGTACGAGACTATTACTCCGACACGTTCTAACGTTTTGTCGATTTGGTCGTCACACTTCAGAGGAGAGGGAAGGCTGACGATGAATCAAAATCGTCCTTGTATCAGTGATCAATCTTGTAAACTGAGTCGATGGCGAATAAAGGTCTATAACAAGACCCTACTGCTGATTTTTGTGTATTAGATGGATATGTAAGGACCCATTTTTGAGATTATGTGTTGTCAGTTGTTTTTGTAGTTTGGGGTCCATTTGCAAAGTGTGTGTTGTCAATTGATTTTGATGTTTGGGGTCCCATTTTTTGAATTTATTTGTTGCTATAGGGTTTAGATTTGTGTATGTGTTGTTAGATAATGTTGTAGTTTAGGGTCCAATTTGCGAAGTGTATGTGTCGTTAGTTAGATTTTTGGGGTCCCATTTTTTTACTTTATTTGTTGCTAGTTGTTGCAGATTTTTGTAACGTATGTTGATTATTGTAAATGGTTTGGGTTTATTGGTGTTGGGTTGTGTGGGTGAGGGCAAGTGTGAGGTGGTAATGGGTTGGGAGAAGGCATTTGGATTTGTTTGATGTGAAGTGTGTGTGTTGTATGTAGTGGTTATAACGTGGAATGGCTTCTAAGTTTGTGTGCATGTTGTTGTATGTTAGGGGGGTTAGTGTAACATGTTACGAGTTGGTCTTATATTGAATATGTAAAACATGTACGCACACAAAGATAAGTTTTGTGTGTGGTTGGTTTACGGGTGGGATTATGGAAAAAAAATGTGAGCATCTTAGTAAATGTGACTGTTGGCTGTTAGATTTTTATTTGGTTGAGGAGTTTTTTTTTTTTTGTAAATGTGCTGTCGTAGTGTGTTTACATCGGTGTGTGTTACGGTTTGTATGAATGACACACATAAAATATATGTGAGACATTATGAAATGTTTCTTGTGGACATTATAGTGAAAATGCAGAACATATACTAACACAAACATGAAGTTGTTTGGTGACGGAAAACATTTAGTTTGTGAGTTGTGGGGTTTATGGGTGGTGTTGTGAGTACGCGTGTGCACGTATTGTTTAATGTGGGTGTTGCCTGTTGAAAAATTTAGGTGAGGAATGTGGTGTGTATTTGTTGTATATATTGTTATGAAATGTGTGGACGTGGGTGGGTGGTACGTTGTGTATGTGTGACATGTTGCGAGTGGGTCTTATATTGAATATGTAAAACATATACGCACACAAAGATAAGTTTTGTGTGTGGTTGGTTTACAGGTGGGATTGTGGAAAAAAATGTGAGCATCTTAGTAAATGTGGGTGTTGGCTGTCAGATTTTTTTGGGTTGAAGAGTTTGGTTTTTTTTTTTTTTGTAAATGTGCTGCCATAATGTGTTTACGTCAGTATGTGTTACGGTTTGTACGAGTGATGCACATAAAATATGAGTGTGAGACGTTATCAAATGTTTCTTATGGGCGTTATAGTGAAAATGCAGAACATGTACTAACACAAACATAAACTTCTTGTTTGGTGACGGAAAACGTTTAGTTTGTGAGTTGTGGGGTTTATGGGTGGTGTTGTGAGTACACGTGTGCACATATTGTTTAATGTGGGTGTTGCCTGTTGAAAATTTCGGGTGAGGAATGTGGTATGTGTTTGTTGTATATGTTGTTATAGAATGTGTAGACGTGGGTGGGTGGTACGTTATGTATGTGTGACATGTAACGTTGTATGTTTGAGTCCTTATGTTGAAAATTGCATTTAAGTTAAAAAAGTTGTGTTGTTGTTGTTGTTGTTGTTTTAGGTTCTCCTAAGGTAACAAGTCCATGGACTTGTTCATGTGAAAAAAAACGAGCTAAGGAGGGAATTGGTTCGAAGTCGAACAAACTTGGGGTGAAAATGCAAGGTCGTATACTCTTCAAACAAACTAAAGTTGTCACACATGGGGTGGGTCGTAATGTGGGAAAGGCAGTTATGGGTGGGCAATGTTAACCTCAAACGAAGCTGAACTTCCGGTCAAACATAGCTAGGCTAGTTAAGCTTGTCAACTCAGCAAAATTAAGGGAGACACATTTTACAACAATTGAAAAGGACGCATTCTGGATCATGAGGCAATTCATGTGAATAACTTAAACTACAACAAATTTAGAAAGTGTGACGAGCTCATATTTAAAATTATAAATGCATACAATTCTCGAGAAAATGCGTTCAACATTGGTGGGTCAAGTATGAAGCTCGAGAGCTACGACATAAGGTTACTATTTTGATTATAACGCAGGAAGAGGCAAATTGATCTGTCACCTAGGCAGAGGCTAGAATCAGATTTCATGCAATGAAGGACGCATGACATTTTGTAGACACCCCATTTTTTACCGTCCTCAAGACTTGGACATCATTGTTTCTGCACTCGATGATTGTGACTATTTGTGCTCGTTTTGGTGCCCGAAGTCCTCGGCCGAATGCCCTGTCTTTGAGCCTTCAAACCGCATCCATTTTGTGCCCTGTTTTGGACCAAAACCTTCAAACCTGCAACCCTTGGTGGCTGCAGACCACCAATTAAGGCTGCCGGCCATCACTGGTGGCTGGCCAGCCACATTAGTGGCATGCCGACCATTGATGCCTTTTTACAAATATTTTCTTAACAGCTGTTCCAGCTGTTAGCACAATGGTCTTGATCACCATACACGTGTATAGATGGATATAACTTAGCTGAAAGATTGTTTTTCTATAAATATAAGACCTTCTCCCCTATTGTAAAAGATTAGAAAATTTTGGAGCAAAATTCTCTCTCTCTTGAAATTTTGTGCTTGGTTGCTTAGTGTCTCTACACTTTTGTCTATCAACCCTTGACCAAAGTTGCTTCTCTTTGGGCTGAGGTTACTTGAAACCCTCTTTGAGCTTTAGAAGGTGGTTGTGGCTTGCTTTGTTGCCTAATTTATGCCTTGGCTTCAAGAGGTATAACACTTGCTTTGTTAGCTTGTTTTACATACTTGCTTTGCCATTTTCTTCTACTGTTTTGGGGCTGTTTTGGGGCTGATTTTAAACTGTAAAAAACTCTGTTTTTGTGGCCTTGAGGCCATTTTCAGTTAGGGGGTGGTTCACCCTTTCTTACTTATTTGTTTGTAAAGCTTTTGTACCTTTATTCACCACTTTCAAACCAACTTTTTTGGGCCTTTTAACCATTGAATTTTGGAGGTTTTTCAGTGACAAAAAACTCATTTTGAAGTCCAAATTTTGAGGGGTTAGCCTACCCTCCTTGTGTCTTGTTTGCATGCCTAATTAACTCCATATGTTAGCATGTTTTTCTAGCTTAACTTAGCTCAAGTCCAACATGTTTTAGCCTCTAAAATAGCCTGTTTGAGCTCTGTTTTGGGCTAGTTAGTTCATTAGAATCTTGTTTTGCATGGTTGTGGTGTAATAATCCTCACAAGTTGGTGTTTTAGGGTCTTAGACACCTCTTGTTTAAGTTGATAGCATCTTTTAGTGTTGTTTTTCACTCCATTTCAGCACTATAAACTCTGTAACCTCCCTCTTTGCTTCACTCTTTCATTTGCTTTTGAAGGTTGTTTCAAGCTTAGGATCCTTTAAGCTTGAGATTGAGGTCATGCTTAATGGTTTAATCCTCTTTGAGGATTCATTATCAACGGCATGATCTCTCTCTTACCTTACATTATCCCTTGGTTGACACTTCTTTCATCTTAGAGGACACTCACCAATTGATAAATTGATTAAAGAATGATTTGGTAATTAAAATGTATAAACAAAATTGGCAAGTAAAAGTGGCAAGATAAGCATTTCTTTGTATTGCATTGCATGTGTTCAAATCGGACATTAATTTGAATACAAGGAAAATGGGACATTTTATACTCAAAAGTGATGAAACGTGCCACTTTCCTAGGTCTCCGTTGCCCTTGATTATGCATGATAGGGTGATGGTATTTGAATCTTGTTTTGCATTCATTAAACTTGTACAAATTGGTCCCTTAGCCGTCATGCATGGAAATTGCTTAATTGATGGTTTGAGGGCCAAATGTATCACTCCTTTGAGCTTGTGTTGATGATAAGGGGTGATACATGGTACAAACAACCTATGAGACCACCTTTTTCTTGCTCTGTTTTGTCTTCTGTAACAGCAAGGAAAGACTTGTCTCCAATGGCCGGCAAACCCTCATCAGTGGCTGGCAGGCCACCTCTAATGGCCGACAACCCCTTAGTATTGGCCGGCAAACCCTCATCTGTAGCTGGCCGGCCATTAGTGAAAAATTCAGTATTGTGCTTTTGAAGCAGAGTAGTGTTGATCTGGATGAGGGAAACAGTGTAAGTGTTGTGCAACAGAGGCAATTAGTGGCAGACAGTGGATGTTCTTCGGGTGAAAAAACCGAGCATGTATGCATCCCTCATTTCCCGAGGCCATTTAGTTAATTTGCTTAGTTAATTAGTTGTAGCTAATTCATGCAAATGTTATAACTATTTAAGTAGATTAGTTAATTAATTCATATTGTAATTAATTAGCTTAGTTGCTTTGTAATTAATTAGTTAAGTATTTAGCTAATTAGTTTGCTTCATAATATTTAATTCGCTTAGATAGTTAATTATTTAACTGTAATAATTAATTAGCTTAGAATAGTTTATTCATTTCAAGTGTTGTAATAATTAGTTAAGTAGTGTAGCTTAGCTAGTTTCATTCGGACCCTCCTTCGCGATGGCGTAATGTTGTAATAAGTGTGCGTGCGTGCATGCGTGTATGTCTTCCAACCCCACGTCTTTCTCCCTTTTACTTAACAGATTTTGATAGTTAGTTTAGGAGCATCATGTTTCGATTAGCATACCTTATGCTTGCATCCATTCATTCATATTGCATGCACTGAGGCTCGGCGCATCATTCAAACTGCATTGTCATTTCAATAATTTTTGAATACGTGTTTAACCGCATGTTATTTAAATTGCTTCATATGCCATATTAGTAGCTGAGCCTATTAATTGCATATCGTATGTGTTGCATTAGGCATCTTGTATAGTTAGTGTAATGACCCTCACCACTGGTTATCGATTAATTACTAATTACCGTTAAATTGGAACTGATTATGACTAATAATTGGACTGACTGAAAACTGGGAACTGAATTGACTGAGTATATATATGTTATTTTGTATTCTATCTGTTTGATTATTTGATTATCTGTTTGTATTTTTATGTTTAAACTGTTAATTGAAGGCCTTATCGACGGCCGAACTAGAAATTGATTAGTGTTTCGTGATCAGTAGAATTTATGTGATCTTATGGTGTAATTATCTGAAAACTGATTAGGTATGATTAAATTAGAGTAAATGTTGGTAAATTACATGAATTGAGCTTATTTACAATTAGGCCACTTAGTGGCCACTATCTACACACTTTTGAGGCCATGACATTACACTCAAAACAAATGTTTGCTCAGCCCTATTCTTGTTATTGCCGAAATAGAGAGAGATGGGGAGAGTTAAGGGAGAATTTGACTATATCTTGTTGAATTACTTGGGAATTGGAAGGAATTAAAGGTTGATTTCAAAATTGTGCTCCCATTCTTGAACTACAAGATTTAAGGTTGGTGTTTCACCCTCTCATTTGTGTAATTGGATTGATTGTTGCATGCTTCTTGAGCCTCTAGTGACTTGAGCCTTGAATTGGTCCATATATGTCAAATTGGAGCCTAGTTCATGCATGCATGCCCTTAATTTGAAGTTTTGGAGTTGTCCTTCATGGAATGGTACATGCATGTTCATAATTTTGCAATGGTCCATGTTTTCAACTTGTTTTGGAACAATTGGCTCACTAGAGCATCAAATTGAAGCTTTGAAATGATTTGAATTCATGCATGTCGTGTTTGTAGCATGTTCATGAAAATTGGTTTGAAATTGAGTTGAATTAAACACCCTTGGGCTTTGATTTACCAAATTGATCTTTGAAATATATAATGTTATGTGTTTACAAGTGTTTTCCAGGTTTTTAGCCCAGGAGGATCAAAAATTTTGCATTTAAACTTGATTTTGAGCTTGAGGTTCAAATCTAGAATTTCCAGATTTTGGACCCACGCTCAAGACCCACGCTCGAGCGAGGAAGTCCACGCTCGAGCGTACACTCTGTGATTCTACCTTCTGCTCGAGCAAGAAAAGTGACGCTCGAGCGTGAAATGTTTGCATCTAGTACTTTGCATGAGTTCTGACGTCATTTCGCCCGCCGAGCGAGGAACCCACGCCGGCGAGACTTGTGTCTTCACGCCGAAGCGAGGGTCGAGCGCCCATCGAGCGTAAATTCGGAGCATCCAAAGATTTTTCTTGTAGCGCCTCTGCGAAAGATTTGACCGCCGAGTGACTGATTCACGCTCGAGTAGAGCTCCTTTGTTCAGATGTCCGCCGAGCGAGGAAGCCACGCCGGCGAGACCCTGCTTTTCAAAAATTTTGTTAAGTGTTTGAAAGTACATCTTTGCATCCTCTTTCCATCCTAGGCATTCCTAGGGCATATTTAAGGCATCTTAAAGAGGATAAAGATATAGAACACACCGAGGCAAATTTAGGGATTAAGTTATTATCTTTCCCAACTGTGAAACTTAGTGTGTGTTCGATCTGTTAACTGTATAGGGTTGACATTCCGAGGAAACGCTCTAGTTCACTGTAACCTAGAACTTTGTGAGTAACAATTGTGTAAAGATATGTTCAAAATGATTATCTTCTAAATAACCGAATCGAACAAGCATCAATCGATATTGTTTATCAATGAATGTATGTCCTATATTCTAAAATCGCATCAGGCATCCTTAGCACCTCATGCCCATCGTTACCGCTACAGAGATCTCTGTCGGTTCCTCGCGGAACCATCTCTTTTTTCTTGTTGATGGCCATCATTTCTCGCTTGGTCTTTTAGACCCACTGCCATCTTGTTATGCTAATGGATGTACCACATATGACTGTTTACTGTACTGAACAAATGAAATACTGATTAAACGAACTGTTTTCACTATTGTAAGGACATTCATTCTAAACCCTTTTACGCTTTGTGTTATTCACTAGGTTTTAGCTCACTGCTTATATAGTTATGTAGGTGTACAGGCACTGGATCGAAGCTAGAGGCGTCGGGGTAAACTCCAGTTTTGTCAAGCCAACCACTGTGCCTCACAGCGAGGTTCCGAGCCTATCTAGCAAAGGCTATGGGGTGTTTTAGTTTTTCTCCTTCGCTTCGCTTTTTGTAATGATCAGATAGATCAGCATCGTTAGTAGGGATTAAGTCCTGTCTTGAGTGATTGTAAATATTAGCATATGACCGTTTGCATCAATGTTTATATGTATGGAAAATCTTTTTGCATACTGGTATCACACACGCCTCGACATTGTTTATTTCTTGTATTGGCTTCCGCCATGCCCCTACATTATCTATGTTGCTCTTATCATATGTGCCTTCTCAGATCTTTATTTGCTCATCATTAAGCAGGCCTTGGTAATCTCTTGACATCTGATGCTAAACCCATAGGGCCGGGTTTGGGTCGCGACAGTTAGGAATCATGCATAGTTTTCTAACTCATATCGTCTTAACTTGGAGTACTAGGTGAGTTTTTATGCTTTAGCATACTTGCATGAATGTGAATGTTGCCATGTCTAGTATGCTTGCCATGAGGCAAAATGCTTATTTGATAAACTGTTTGAACGCCTGTGGATGAATGCTTGTTGTTTGAATCGGAATAATTCAACGAATGTATGTTTTAAGCCCACTTTATTAAGTGGCAAATCAGTTTTAAGCCCACTATGTTTGGTGGCAAAATTAGCAAACTTTAAGCCCACTTAAGGTGGCAAATTCAAACCATTTTCGCAAACAAACATAAGTTGACTTGTTCCAAATTGAACAAACTAGTCTATACTTGCTTGTGCGCATCACATAGTAAAGCTAGCTTAAATAACCGGAACAAGAACGCGTAATGTTTATAAAAAAATCATATCATGATTAATAGACGCCGATCTTTGATCGGGCGAGCAGGGGTGCTCAATTCATGACTTTCCCTTCTCGTACCTAAGTTCCCGAGCCAAGACAACTTTGATGATGATAGACACGTGGCCTTTGGCACGAGTCATAGGTTTCCTAAATTTCTCTAAAATAAAATATTTAGGTGGGGACTCTGTATCTGGCAAAGCAGTCTAATTTTGGCACTTTTTGATTCAAAATCAATTTTTCAAAACGATTTTTCGGATTTGGACTCCTTGGTGTTTATCATTTTCACATTGCACTTGTCAGATTAGATTTAGAACCGCGAGAGTCTGAACTGTAGGGCTTCTTTTCAAGCTTCTGAAAGAGGGCGCAAAAAAGCCGAGCTACAGTTTCTGGCGACTCTGCTAGGGATTTAGAGAACTTAACTTAAGCTCATGATATGGCTTTTTTTATCTACACTTATATGTTTTTGCATTTGTATTTGCATTGGTGCGCCTAAGTCACTGTGTTTGTCATCTGCTATTCCTGAACGGTTTGCTGGAGGCTTGCTTGGAAAAGCTTGCCAAAAGGCTGATCGATCACGGGCTCTGCTACGATAGAAACACAACCCTTGGATCCGGACTACCGTTGTACTGTTTGATCCTCCTTTCACTTCTCGGTGTTAGGTGCGAGAGATATATTAGGTGGTCTTGTTGAGGTACCCTTTTTGACCAATCGACCTAGTTACATATCAAAAGTCGTAGAGACTGTTCCAAACTAGGACATGTTGCTTACCCGAATTTAGGATTGTGTGAAACACTTTGCTTGAATAGTGATTTAGAGAACTTAACTTAAGCTCATGATATGGCTTTTTTTATCTACACTTATATGTTTTTGCATTTGTATTTGCATTGGTGCGTCTAAGTCACTGTGTTTGTCATCTGCTATTCCTGAACGGTTTGCTGGAGGCTTGCTTGGAAAAGCTTGCCAAAAGGCTGATCGATCACGGGCTCTGCTACGATAGAAACACAACCCTTGGATCCGGACTACCGTTGTACTGTTTGATCCTCCTTTCACTTCTCGGTGTTAGGTGCGAGAGATATATTAGGTGGTCTTGTTGAGGTACCCTTTTTGACCAATCGACCTAGTTACATATCAAAAGTCGTAGAGACTGTTCCAAACTAGGACATGTTGCTTACCCGAATTTAGGATTGTGTGAAACACTTTGCTTGAATAGTGAAACCCTAGCTCCTGACGAAACTAGGACAGGGTAACCTTACCCCATCATAGGCCTGTTTTGGCTCTCATTTAACTGGTATGTGCTTTTAAAGTGAAACTCCACAGGAATGTATGTATCAGTTACAAGTTTGGGTATCAGTTTTTGGGGCAGAAATCAGTGTTGAGTACAGTTCTACAACTTATGATTACAACTACGTGTTGTTAGTATCTGAGCCGAGGTGCTGTGCGGTTTCTAATTCTTGTTTTCTTTTGCTTTATTTCTTTTTGCAAGGTAATTTTTCACCATTGCTTCAGACGATTATGTTACCCCCCAAGCACTCTAGACCCGTGTGAGAAGGATTTACAGATCCAAGGATCTTGTTAGGGGATAGTCAGTGTTTGTTTCATTCCCAACAATTACCAGATGGAGGAGGGCCAGGCATAATTTACCAATCCAGCAGTCATCTTTTACTTCGTCTGCACCCAGTCAGGCTCAGTCTTCTACTTCTACTCCAAAAATAGAGTATTCGCCAGTTCTGATAGTTCAACATCCCCCAATTAGCATGGAAGATATGCTTCGTCAGCTCCAGCAGACCATAGAAACCATGCAGTTAGATGCTATTCTCCAAGCTGAGGTCACAGCTCGCTAAGCAGAAGTGATAAATAAGCTTCGGCAACAGGAACCACAACCAACAGTAGCTTCTGCTTCCCATGCACCTCCAGCGGGTATTCCAAAGACTTTGGTCATCACAATATCCAAGAGAATCTGGGTATTCTGGTAGATCCGATCCCACCTCAGACCTCTAAGGCACCAGCCTACCAAACGGAGGTGCCATTTGAATTCGAGGTTAACCCCACTGCATTAAAGGTCAATAAGCTAGAAAAGCTCTTCAAGTGGGCACATGGTGTGAATTCAATCCCTAATATTGAGGATGGATACACAAACTCCGCAGTAACCTTACCGGACAGATTCAAGATGCCACACATAAACTGGTTTAACGGCTCTGGGGATCCCATGGTCCATTTGTGTTTATTCTCTGATATCCTACGACCAATGGGCCTTACCGGACTTCAGAAGCTGTTGCTTTTTGGCCGGACCCTATTGGGTATAGCGGCTATCTGGTATGTAAAGTTGGAAGACTCCGTGAAATGGAGTTGGGAAGAAATGGCTGAGGCCTTCATCACGCAGTACTCCTACAATACCCAGATCGAGGTCACAACCCTTGATCTTAAAGCGGGAGCCGAAGAAGGGTTTTTCAGATTTTGTAACGAAATTGAGGGTTAAGGCCTCTATGAAGACTATCAGGCCGTCTGAAAATGACCAAATCAGAATGGTGGTCCGTAACTTGCAAGGAAGATTATTACAGAAGATGATAGTCTTGCCTTTATTTACATTTGCTGAGCTTCATGAGATAGGGGTTCAAATTAAGGATGCGATAAAGCAGGGGCTGATAGACAATGAGAATGAACAACCCAAGAGGCCCTTTACACGCAGCTCTAATGCAACCACGAGTGGTAGCACCTCTGTACGACCTTCAGATGTGAGTATGGTCACCATCATATCCAAAAATACCAACCTATTCGCCAATACATCCAACACAACTCCACAAACCTCAATCGGCCAAGCCCGATCTCAAAGGGTCTTTGCCCCGCTCTATATGCTTTTGTCCAAAGCCTTAGGGGTCCTGATAAAAAAAGGGCATCTTAAACTGCTAGAGCCTCGCCCACAACTTGATCTTCTCCCTCCGAAACATAACCCGGCCAAATATTGTGCTTTTCACTAACAACACGATCATGACACTGATCAATGCTATAGGATGCGTCATGAGATTCAAGATCTTATTGACAATAAGGTGATAGCGCCACCCTAAAAACCAAACGTCACTACAAATCCTCTCCCACCACATAACCAAGTCCCTCCACCCCGGCATATAGACCTCATCCACACACTGGCCATCCCTTATGACCCCAATATATACATCACCCCTTCCCACCTACCTAAGTCGGCATTGTTCATCCCTGAGAGCACAGACTTATGCATAATGAACACGTCCATATTCCAACCTGAACCAGTGGTGGTGACAGTGGAAGATAAAGGGAGGTCAGCCTTGGTGGAGAATGTCAATCCGTTGCCTAAGGGCTCTGAGGACTTATCTGAAGGGATATACAACCCATACTATTATATTGCGCCAATCAATCAAACTAAGCCGGAAGTGGTGTTGCCGACTGGGATGGAGGTCAATGTAGTTCGAGAATATGGGCCAAGTCAAGGATTAGATGATCTAGCCGACCTAGAGGAGGACATAGACAATTTGTAGTTCTTTGATAAGCAAGATCAATGGGACGTGCATATTGATTGGTTTGATCTAAACGGGTCGACAGACAATTCTGGGTAGCTAAGTGATGTACCTGATAGAGATGAGGGAACTAAATTGAAGTTGGAATAACAGAAAGCGAGAACTGCTGCAATGGCTAAAATGGCCGATGGAAAGGATAAGCTAGAAAACATCGGTGTAGAACAATTGGCTCAGGAATTGGGCATTGTTAGTACTGTACATACTGAACAAGAAGACACACTGGAGCGTTTTGAGCAAGAAATAGGTGGAAACAAGAAGACACACTAGAGCGTTTTGAGCAAGAAATATGTGGAAACAAGAAGACACACTGGAGCGTTTTGAGCAAGAAATAGGTGGAAACAATGGAAAAGCTGGAAAAGCCCAATACCCTACAGGGGAGATTTGTGACGAGAAGATAATCCCAACAAAGCCGGACAAATGTTTGTCGGCTACCGAAGGAGTCTGGTAGGATGACGATGACCTACATTTGGCCCATACCAATGAGGATTGGGACAAAGACCTTCCTGACAACACTTGGTATGTGGAAGAGGTCGACTATATGACAAGAAGTGGCCGATATTTCAAACTACCGCATCTGGACCAACCTGAGGCATTCGGGAAAGATAAAGAAACTGAGAAACAAAAGCAAAAGCAATTAGAGGAAGAGGTTGTGCTGAAACAGTTGAAGAAGATTCAAGCTGATATATCAACTGGGTCTTATGGCTTTCATGAAAGTACTGCATGTGTCAGATGGATACGATGGATAAAGCTAAGTTGTCCATTGACACCACCCAGAACAACTGCTGGGATTAGTCTTCCTAGGAGGCACTGCACCAACTTTAACCTTTTCAGACAAGGAATTGTCGCTGGAAGGCTCTGTACACAACAAGCTTCTATACATATCAGTGGAGTGCCGGGAAAAGTGGATACCAGTGGAATTGGTTAACACTGGGCCATTAATCAACGTCTGTCCTTGTCACACGACTTATGCTATTGGCCTAAAACCGGCCGATTTTGTGCCTACGGCCTAGGTAATTCGGCACATGACAATACAAGTAGAGATATGATGGGAACAGTGCAGATTAGAGTATAGATCGGCCCAGCTCAACAGGATATCGAGTTCCATGTCCTGGACCTTCCGGCCATTTTCAACTTACTACTTGGGCAACCCTAGCTGCACCAAGTAAAAGCTGTCTCTTTCACCATCCACCAAATGCTGAAGTACCCCTATGGAAAAATGGTGGCCATAGTCTTCGGGAATTCATCTATACATCCTCCGCCAGAGGTCACTACACCTGTGCTGGAAATTGTGCATGGTGAAGATGATGTTTTCCTCTCTAGATTCACCTTGGCCGAGGCCCGGGCAGTACAGAGTATCTTGGCTGTTGATGAGGGTTTGTATGTTAGCACCCAATCTGTGTACTTCATGAACAAACTCCAACACATGCCAAGAATTGGGCTGGGAAAGAATGGCCGGAAGGGCGTTACTACATTGGCCGATGTGCCATATAACCCGTATGCCTTTAGTCTTGACTATACGCCCACCAAAGAGGACTGGGTGAAGAAAAGAAAAGAGGTGGCAAGAAGGGCCAAAGCTAAACACATCGGGAAGTGCTACGAGCTTGTGCACCGACCAATCTGGGGAACCCTGAATGGTTATTTTGTTCGGGAGGGTGAAGACTTCTTATTCTGTGGTTTCCTTGAGCCCTGGTTCAACTATGAGAGACAGCGGGTTCCCTGATTTTGAGATTTTCTTTGACTTACAGCTGTAAGACAATGACACAGAAGAAGTAGCTGGACCAACTACAGAAGCTGCGAAGAGCACAGAAAGTGGTTCCGACAGCAGTAAGTTTGAAGTAGGGGTAGCACTGGCATGTCTCCTTTCGGATCCTCCGATCGACTTAGAGAGCTTGGGGAATAACTTGACCGTTTCCATGATCGGAGACTAATTGGGTGTAAATCCTTCTAGCAGTATTTTGGATGCATCTGACACACCATCCCTCATTTGGCAGCCAGAGGAGGGCTACCTGTTTAGTAGTTTTGAGTCGGGTAGTGAACCAAAATCTGATTCCACAAAGTCTGTGGAGTCGGAATCAGATTACGGTTCTTCTAAGTCTGGGTCTAGTATTCTTGAAGTTGATAACCCGGATGCCAAGGTTTTGTCCAGGTCGTCCTTTTTTTTTTTTCTTTGAGTCGATTATAACCGAGGAACTTGATCAGCTTGACCCTGTGAATGAGAATGCCATTACAGATTCTGAGTATTTCTCTGTGCCTCTTGTTTATTGCATTGATCATGATTTTCAAGAGTTTGATAAAAATGATAAGGAAGGAATTCCTCTGGTTTTGAAAGTTTTGATTAATCGAGAAGATGAGAGGTTTGCAAAACCCCTCACTGATAAAATCAATACTTTTAATGTGGGTACTGAGAAGGATCCGCGTTTGGACCATATTGGGTCTACGTTGTCATCGGAGGAGCACAAACGCTTAGTCGTTTTATTAAAAGATTTCAAAGATGTTTTACGAAGACATGCCTAGAACCGATCTTGAGATTGTATAGCATCGGATCCCTCTTGACCCCGAGGCCCGACCCATCAAGCAGACATTGCAGAGAATACGTCCGGATTGGGCTTTAAAGATTAAGGAGAAGGTCACCAAGCAGATAGACACAAGATTTTTGTTACTATCTGAGTATCCAACTTAGTTGGCCAACATTGTTCTAGTGCCAAAGAAAGACGACAGAATTCGGGTGTGTGTAGACTTCAGAGATCCAAACAGAGCCAGTTCGAAGGACGACTTTCCCTTACCACACATCGATGAATTGGTGGATTTCACCACAGGCCATGCGTTGCTTTCCTTCATGGATGGATTTCTGGATATAACCAGATTCTGATGGCACCCGAAGACAGAGAGAAAACTACTTTCACTACGCCGTGGGGAACCTACTGCTATCGGGTGATACCGTTTGGGTTGAAGAATACTGGGGCTACCTATTAACGGGTTGCAACCATAATTTTGCATGATATGATCCATAAAGAAGTCGAGGTGTACGTAGACGACATGATTGTCAAATCCAAAGAAAGAGAGGGCCACTACATTGTCTTGAAGAAATTCTTTCAACAGATCAGAGAATATAGACTGAAGTTGAATCCACAAAAGTGTACTTTCGGCGTAACAACAGGAAAAATGCTGGGTTTTTTTTTTATCACATAGAAGGGCATCAAGGTAGATCCTTCCAAAATCAAGGCCATCCTAGAAATGCCACCACCAAGGATTGAAAATGAGGTGCGAGGCTTTCTGGATAAAGTGCAATTCATAAGACAGTTTATTTCAAAATTAACCTTGACTTGTGAACCACTATTTGATCTCCTAGAGAAAGGAAAGAAGTTCCGATAGGATGATCGATGTCAATTTTCTTTTGAGCAGATCAAGCAATATTTTCAAAATCCACATGTGTTGTCGCCACCAAAGCCGGGGGAGCCTTTGATTTTGTATCTGTCAATAACGGACACAACAATGAGATACATGCTTGTTCAAGAATTTGAGGATATAGTGGAGAAATCCATCTATTACCTAAGCAAGAAAATGCTGGATTATGAGACCCGTTACACCCCACTGGAAAAAACTTGTTTAGCCATAGTATGGGCTACCCGGAAGTTAAGGCACTACCTGTTAGCTCACTCCGTAATTCGGGTTTCGAGATTAGATCCCATCAAATGTCTTTTTGAGAAACTAGCGCTTATGGGTAGACTAGCCCGTTGGTCGCTTCTTCTCTCCAAATTTGATCTGAAGTATGTCACTCACAAGTCTGTCAAGGGGACAGCTGTAGCGGAGTTCCTAGCAGATCACCCAGTGAAAGGGAATGAAGCAGTAAAATACCTATTCCCAAATGAAGCTATTCTGCAAGTCGAGAAAGAGATTTGAACAATGTACTTTGACGGGGTATCTAACCAGTACGGTTATGGGATAGGAGTGTTGCTAATAACACCTGACAATTTCCATAAACCCTTAGCCTTCAAACTTCGGTTCAAGGTATCTAATAACGAAGTAGAATACGAGGTGTGTATCGCTGGTTTGGAGGCCACCCTGGAACTAGGGGCAAAAAGGTTTGACGTCATTGGGGACTCGAACCTGGTTGTATCTCAAGCGAAAGGAGATTGGAAGGTCAAAAAAGAAAAGATGAAAAATCTATCACCAGACCTTGGATGTTCTGATTCCTAGGTTTGAAAAGCTGACTTTCACACATCTATTAAGAGAGAATAACAGGTTCACTGACACCCTATCAACTCTATCTTCTATGATAGACATCCCGTTCGGAGTCTAGATGCGTCCGATCAGCATTGAGCAGAGATATATACTGACCTACAAGACTATCGCCACAATAGATGAAGTGCAAGATCAAAACCCTTGGTTTTATGATATTTGGAACTTCTTGGAAAAGGAGGTTTATCCACCAGGGGCAAATGCCAAAGATAAGAGGGCAATACGGCGGATGGCCGTTCAATTTATCATCTGCGGAGGTAAACTGTACAACAGGGGTCATCTGGGAATGCACAAGTTGTGTATCGAAGCAGAGAAATCAAAGCGCCTAATGGAGGTCATCCATTGAGGAGAGTGCAGAGCGCACATGAATTGGGGTAATGTTAGCCTGAAAGATTCTCAGGCAAGGTTACTACTGGTCTACTATGGAGGAGGATTATATCGATTTTGTTCGGCGATGCCACAAATGCCAAATTCATGCTAATCGTATGAATATCCCCGCCGTCGAAACTGTACAATATGACTTCACCATGGCCTTTCTCAGTCTAAGGAATCGATGTCATCAACGCAGTCACATCGAAAGGGTCAAATAGGCATAAATGCATTCTGGTGGTAATTGATTACTTTACAAAGTGGGTGGAAGCTCAGTCTTATGCAGTGTTGAAAGCAGCACATGTGGCTAAGTTCATCCGAAACATCATTTGCCGTTATGGAGTCCTAAACGAGATTACTTGAGATAATGGCTCCCATTTTAAAAAAGAAGTCATCGACTTGTTGGAGAAATACAACGTGGCTTTTCATAAGTCATCCACATACCGGCCACAAACTAACGGAGCTGTTGAGGCCGCCAACAAGAACATCAAGCATATTTTGCAGAAAATGGTTGAGACCTACAGGGACTGGCCAAACAAATTGTCATTTGCACTCTGGGTTTAAAGAACTTCAATTCGGACGTCTACTGGGGCAACCCCCTACTCTCTTGTTTATGGTATGGAAGCTGTTCTGCCAATCGAAATAGAAGTTCTGTCGCTGCGGGTTATGGCAGAATGTCAGATAGCAGAAGCGGATTGACAGCAAAGCTAGTTTAAAGAACTGATGTTATTCGATGAAAGAAGGCTAAAAGCACTATACCATGTTCAAGGTTATCAACGCAAGATTGCTAGGGCTTTTAACAAGAAGGTTAAGTCTAGGAATCTCAAAGAAGGGGATTTGGTGCTGAAAGACAACCGAGCTCCCATCCATGACCCTAGGGACAAGTTCAAACTCAATTGGACTGGTCCTTACATCATCAAAACTATTTGGTCAGGTGGAGTTGTTATTCTTATGGACCTGGATGGCCTAGAATTTTTCCAACCGATCAACATGGACAAGTTGAAGAAATATTATCGCTGAGAGGCTCGCTAGGCCGAAAACCCGGAAAGACGACCTAGGCAAAAGTTAGAGCACAAAAAATTGAAAATAAAGAAAAATTGAGCTCGTAAGATTGAAAACCCTAAAAGGTGGCCTTGGAAAAAGTTAAAGCGCAAATGGGAAGTGTTAATGCTCGAGTTCATAGACTCTCTTAAAACCCCTACCAATTCTCGAGCTAGGGCCCCCATTGCGGTTTAACCCGCTTGTCCCACCTGCTCGGCCACATTAGCTTGGCCTGCTTGCTCGGCCATATTAGCTTGGCTGAACCCTTCTTTTTGCATCGGTACCTCATGCACACCTCGGCGAGCCCTACCACGCCTCCCGCCTCTACCACCATGGACTTGACCCCTTCCTGACATCCTAATAAAGGACACAATAGAAATAATTTAGCACATTAACTAATATGTGCTCATAACTTGACACACGCGTTCGACTACAACAATTCTATATATTTCTCTACCATATACACGATTCAATTTCACTCCACATAAGTACTTAATCATGTAAACACATACGGACTGTTCTTTTACGATGAAATCCGTTCCACGAAAAATCAAGAATTCTCAGTAGAACGAGTATTGATCAAGTACCGTTCTAATGAGACCTCAAGGAATTTAACAGGCACAAACAACATCCCAAAAGTTCAATCCCATACCCATTTTGTCACATAAGCATGTTATCACATAGTCACAAAATGCATAACATTTCCTAAGCATGCTAAATAAACTCGTTGTTGTTAAACAACCACTTCCCACGAGCTCAAAGTATTCAAACCCGGTAGCTCTGATACCAAGTTATAACACCCCAATTTTCATGCCCAAATGGTAATACAATAGTCATGGCCCTTTAAAGTAAAACTGATAATAAACCCTCATATTTGCATTACATGATGTAAATAGTCTTCATGCGATAGTACAATTAATCCAACAATAATTAATTAAATAACAAATATCCTTAAGGGTTTACAAGTTTCTAAGGCTTGAGCCTGGTTACACAAAACGGTTATTCAAACCCACACATACAAAGCCCTTGGCTTACAATCAGAGTCACAACAAATGAGCACATTATGCTCTCTGTACACACTTCCACGCCTTCAGTTAGGCGGAATCACCACATATTTTCCTGCACAAGAATCCCGTAGGGTGAGCATAAAGCCCAGTAGGAAATTCTTAACAAAGTATATACATTTTATACAAGTTTCGTGAGATGGAATGCTTATGCCATGCCATGCCTTTTTTAAAGTAAAACACACCTTCATCCTTTGAAAACCAACATACTCAATGATGTCATGAAATTTCAACTGCTCAACATTTATCAAATTTATTCGAGGGGCGGTAAATACAACTCTGGTAATCCCTAGGTCAGTGTCTGCAAGTAGACTATACAAGTACTACCAATTTGTCATTTTTACCGGTATCAACCGGAAGGCTCAACACCTATAATCTGTTATTTTTACCAGTATTAACTGGAAGGCTCGACACCTATAATCTACACCACCTTTCAAGACTTACCACCATATTTACCCCAAAACCATTTCATGAAAACTTATTTCTCAACATTCTTTACTCAATGCAAAGTTTTCGAATTAAATTTCAAAGCTCTTCATTATCAATGAATTTATATGCCAATGTATCAATTAATGCAATGCAACATTTTATCCATTTTTAATTCTTCCACACATGTTTCCATTGTGATCAAAATCTCCATTTCTCCTTTCAATACAATTTCACAAGATGAATAAATACATTTATTTCAATTAATCCAAGGGATAGCATAACTCCCACATTTCAAGCCATCTCAACAATTTCCCATATTCCATGAAAACATCATTTATGTAAATATAAATAAGAAATTTTCCAACATCCATTTATTTTGACATACAAAATAAATATAACAACATCATCCATGATTTCTCAACATCTTTTTAAAACTCCTACTTTTTAGGTTTTCTTACCAAAACAATTCATCTCCAAAACATTTGAAGAAATCTCACCAAAAACATCTTTCTTTAATCAATATAGTTCAAAACCCTCAATTTCTATCTCAAAGGATCAAATAGTAAACCCACTTTCAAAATCACTCTTTTTCTTGAATCAACAATTAATTTTCAAAACTAATCAAAGGATGATTTCGAAAATCATCTAGATCTTGTAAAAATATATATATAACTCAAAGAAAACCCCTACCTCAAGTTTGAAGAAGAATAGAGTTGAAACCCCAAAATTAACAATGCCTAAACTCGATCTCCACCGCACACAATGTAGCCTTCGCCTAGATAACCAACTTTGATGAAGAACTTGGATCTAAATCCCAATGGATTTGGAGGAATCAAGGATCTTGTGAGGTTTTTGGTAAGAAATGTAGAGAGAAGGAAGAGGAAATGTTTTTAGAGAGAGAGAGGTATACAAAAGTGATACAACTTCAGCCTAAATAGAGAGAGGAAAAACAAAAAAAAATCGGATCTCACCTACTCCAGCACGTGCAGCCCTCATCTTTCGTACCTCACTCTCACACCTGTCTTTTTAGCAGTGTGCTTCACCTCCTCTCCTGTTTCCCACACATGCGGCTTCACCTCCCGCACGTGCGGCTCAAGGCCCCGCATAAACGGCCCTGGTTCTCAACCTGAAATTCTCTCGGTTCAACTCCCAACACTCCAGACCGACCGAGCAGACAAGCAACTTCGAATGCGTTTTGCATTTTTGTTTTAAGGGCGCTGCCCCTCAACCCCATCAGGGTCGCCTAGACCCGCCAAGGCGCTTATTCTGATCCCGCCGAGTTGACCGGCAGCTCAACTCGCCAGACGCCGCTTGGACGCCAATGGCGCCCTAGACTTCGTGAGCTGACCGAGCAGCTCAACTCCCGACATACTCAGCGAAGTGGCAAAATTGGGATCGCTACAGATTCCGTGCGTGTCAAGTTGTGATCTTGATCAAAAATGGTGGTAAAAGTAAGATCAAAGCAATAAATTAGGGGCATAGATGAGTCAGGTGTTTCTGCGTCCCCCGTTTGTGCTTGTGGAAGCTTCTGATGCTAAAGTGGGCCCAGTTTGTGCCTCATCTTCTAACCAAGACAGACACTTGCCAGAAAGGGCGCAGCTGAAACTAAGGGCAAGAGCCAGAAGCTCTCTTGTCCTCCAAGAAGTGAGGTACCTAGCCAAATGTGAACCTCGGATTAGGAATGAAACCGAGTATTCTATCCCCTTTTCTGGCAAGTGTGATCATGTCCAAACTGACGCCTGAACCAGAACGAAAAGTAGAATACACAGTGTGTCAAGCCAATCAGCTCAATGCTAGGTTGCCAAGTCATGTTGTAGCTCATTTCAGTCAAATTAAGCCAGGGGCGATGCAAGCAATGTCAGCAGCAAACTTGTTGCACATCCAGTGGCACCACCGTCCCTCATTCAAGAAATCCACTAGCTGTTGACGGAAAAAGTACGCCTAGGTTGAGTATGCAGGGCAAGAGTCCACTACCTTCAGCTTGTCCATTAGCCATATCTATGGAGGAATGAAAGAAAAGAGCGATTAAAGAATAAATAGTTGTATGTTGAAAAAAAAGTGAGAAAAGGGCTTTGAGAGAAAAATAAAGCATGAAAGCCGAGAGATATGAGAAACACATATGAGATGGGTGGGAAACATTACTTGAAGAAGCAATGCACTTCCCGCGAATTTGGCGGTTTCCTGTCGATGAAAGGCGTTTAAGCCCATTAAAGTCTTGGCTAACGCTAAGCCAATGCAACTCTTGCCCTCTTTCAAATCTTGGGCCGCTTCAATGAGTCGAATGCTAGACCCTCCAAAGCTAGGGGCAAAAAAGAAATAAGCCAACATGCACAAGCAGAGGGCATGTTACCGAAAATCCCGCCGAAAGGTCGCCTTGATCGCCAACTTCAGAAAATCAATGAATCAGACTGGGGATATTTAGCTTCCCATTGTGAACCAAGGATCGGCCCTCATGTAGAGTAAGCCTGCACATCCGTCCCAAAGCTTGGATGTGACCAAAACGGGACTAAGACAAGATTTCCTCATCGCGCCGGAACTCTATTAGCGCTTGAAATTCTTCAATTGTCGGACATATCTCTTGTCTTCTAAAGCTAAAGACATGTGTAATTGGGTTCCAACACCTAGTCACAGTGTGAATGAATGGAAAACAAAGTCGAGAACGACTCAGCGAGAAAAGTACATTTATGCCAAAACCCCAGAAATTCACCTTTTTTGAGCCATCTAAAGTTACAATCCAATCTGAGAGGTTTTGGGCAAGAAATGGCTCCATTTGTGGCAAAAACAACAGCCAAAATAAGTTCTGGAGAAGAAATGATGAAGGTGAAGCTTTTGTAGAAGATAAGGCAGTGAGTGGAAGCCAGCTGTCAACAATCTGGAGGTTTTGCACATTGGTGCCCGGCAGGCCACTACTGATGGCCAGTAGGCCACTCTTATGGCCGGTAGGCCATTGTTGGTAGCCGACACCTTTCATCCATGCCTGGCATGTGGCCCAAGTTTTTAAGTGGCTCTAAATGCCTTTGTCTTGCATCTGCTATCCACCTGTGTGCTGAGAATGCTAAAAACATGTGTTTTGTTTATTTCTTTATGCATTTTAAGGTCTTGTTTTGAGTCCTGTTAGTTTTAGCAAGTTTGTTGAGTTGTATTCGAGTTGTTTTGTTTTGTTTTGTTTATCGAGTGGTTGTGTTGTTTTATCGAGTTATTTTGTTTTGCTTGTCGAGTTGTTGCTATTTTGATTATTGAGTTGTATGTTGTGTTTAGAATTTCAGTTGTTAGTCGGTTCATTACCTGATTAAGACTGTTGTGACAATACAAGTATTCAGTTTTCAGTATCAAATTCAATCTCCATTCCGTGCTAAGTGGTGCTCATGATGCAAAATACAACACTTTTTCAAAGAAAAGCTGGTTTTCATTCCGATCATGGTTGTTTTTTACAAAAGTGCAGTACAAGTTTTTAAAGCAAATAAAACCTATCTGAAGTTGTACAATGTGCTAACACTACTAACAAAAAGAAACTATGCAAAAATACAAGAAAATCAGCGCCTTCCATCTCAGGCTCGAGAGGCCCTCTTCGTCCTCTTCCTAGGCGGGACTCAGAGCTGTCTCCATCAGCACCACTATCTGACTCAGATGCCGAGCCAAAACTGGAATCATCGCCACTCTCTGCCTCAAAGCCCAGCTCAGCATTACCTTCACTCTCAGATCTAGAGTCGTTGTCATCTCCACTCTCAAAGGACTCAGACTGTAGACTCACTACCTCCTCGGAGCCACTGGTCTCGGCATCGTCAACACTCAACACTGGCTCTAAAGGGCTCCTCCAGCCTTAACCATGACGTCCCTCTCGACTGCATGCTGGGGCCTGTCTCTCCCTCCCCTCTGCTGCTGGAGGAGGTGGTGATAGTGTAGGCGCAACCGTCGCCGCTGGTGCTCTCAGTAAGGCTGGAACTTTAAAAAAAAAAAAATATTGACGCATCAGATACGAAGTATGGTTGCAAATGCAATATGGTGAAAATGGAAGAATGCAATGAACCAAATACAGTGCAAGTGCAGTACAGTACAGTATGTCAAAGAAACATATCAGTGTGATGTGACAATGAGTAAAATGTATACCATGGTATGAATATCAATGCTTCAGTGAGAATGGTGTGTATCACAGTATGGAAAATACTGAATTGCAGGCAGAGAATAGGAAAAATACCTGAATGCCATGAAGACTGAGCAACGCCTCTCTCCTTAGTATCATGCTCTCGAATGACGCTACTAGCTCGAACAATCCCTCAATGTATCCCGGGGGTACCTGCAAATGCATTGGGAATGATTAGTATCCGGAATGAATAAATATCAAAAAGAGAATGGAAAACTAGAAAAGATGTGGTACATACTAGAGGTGCGTCGCGAGCTCTAACGTATCTATGTCTGGCCTCTGCTGGCTCGATCAGAATCTGATAGGACGTCCCGGCCGGCCTCCAGCATGTTAGTATGGTCTGGATCTTTGGCCAACTGGTAGCTTGTCCCACGAGAGGAACCCCCCCAGTCCTGGCCCTCGTCGCTCAAGTCCTACTCGCCGAAGGGACATCTGCTGCTCTACCTGTACGAGCACAAGCACCCATCAATAGAGGCATAAGGTGTGTCTGGATGAATATTGCATAATCCCTCTCCCCAAGGAAGTAGTCGGCATCTAGGCCCCCAATGAACTGAATCATCTTCTAGGAGGAGAGGCTCTCTGTGGCTCTCATAGATGCCGCAGGCGGCATGGGAACTATCGGCTCGGGCAAACCTAAGGTCTGGCGCACGAATCACTCACCTAGAAATCAAGCTCGACAAACCAGGCCCTCGAGTAGAAGCCAAAAATGGGAAGCCCTTCGAGCTCTGGCATACTGGTTCCAGACTCCATTTGGCATTGTCGTCCAAGGCTGCCATGCAATCTACAAACAGAGAATGCGCAAATTTTTTAGTTGCCATCAGATATTGCAATATGAATCAGAGTTGAAGTAAAGCAAAAACAACTGTGAGTTTTGAGTTACCTCCGCGGTAGTCACTGTGTCGAAGTACCGTGGGAAGAATGTGAAAGTCTTCTAGGTCCTCCGTAGACATCTCCCGTCATACCGGTGAAAGTATGGTATAACGGGAAACATCTCCACCTCTGGCTCCGGAGCGAGGGTCAAGGAAATATGCGTATATCCATAGCTGCAAGGAAAAGGCAATAGTAAGTATACAGTATACAGAAAATACAAATACAAAATATAGAATGTGTGTACAGCGTACAAAAAGTACAAATACAGAGTGTAGGATATGTGTGTGTAAATGTATGAAAATACAAAATCAAATGCAAGCAGAATAATGTGCAGTGTACAGAGGATACATAATGTGCAATGCAGAGAGTGCAGTATATAGGTGTAACAATGCAGTGTGTAGTATACAGAAAGTGCAAAGTAGAAATCACAGAAATGGCAGGCAGGAATTGTAAAACATAAATGCAAAGCGTAGTTTCTAGGCTTGCCAATAGCCTCGAGCTCATATAGCCATACAATGTGGCTAGGCCAGCACTACTCCAATCATAAAGCCGAACATGAGATAAGTCCACCAGAGCGCTCAAGAGATATAACCCTACAGTGTTTCACCTGTTTACAAACAAGGTGGTGCCGAGCAGGAACATCGAAAAGCCTCGGGCGTAATGCTCAGTCTCATTGGGGTCTCTGGCTCTCTCCCTCGAAAACGCTCGGTGAACCAGCCATATCGTACCATCCCCAGTTGGAAGAGAGGTCGACGTGCTCCTAGCAGGTGTAACTAGGCGGCCTCTTACTCGCCCATGTCCATATCGTAAGAGATCCGATGACCCCCTACTTCTACTCCCGTGGGCATGGCGAAGTCATAGGGAGTCATCATCATCTCCCCAGTAGCAGAGAAGTGAAAGGAGTTGGTGTATCCCACCACCGCTCCACTAATGCACCAAGAAGCGGGCGACTCGCAATATGGCGCGACAACCCCATGCAGAATAAGCCGAAGCCACTCTCGTCGATGATGTAGCAAACACCGGCAGGAAGCTTCATATACCAGTCTCTCGCCGACGTGGCTCCATAGTCCTCTTGTGATCAAAATAGTGATATACAGCGATATGAGAACAAGCAGATGAAAATGCAGTGTAAGAAATACAATGCAAAAGTGTAATTACGGAAAGAAATACAATAAGAGGCAAGAAATATAGTGTAAACATTACAGTTGAAGCAAGGAACCCAGTTAAAGCAAGAAATGCAATGTACAGTGAAGAAAACATGAGAATACAGTATATACCTCGGTGGTGCCGTAAAACAAATAGGAGTCCGGCTCCCGTAGCAAGAGGTCCTCGGGTGCACGTCGCGTAAATGCTCTGAAGTGCCTGATACCCCCAGGGGTAGCACATGCGTCTAAGGATGATATGTCGTCGGATCAAAGGGTTAAATCCCGAATAGTAGTAGCACCAGCTCAGGCTCCGCCTCCATCTCTGGAGACAACTGGGATGGGATATCCAGGGGAGCTCCGTTATGAGGTATGTCGTCTGCCATCTAAAAAGAAGATAATAAAGTGATCGAAAATGGAGGAAAAAGGACAAACTTAGAAAAAGTCAACCTTAAGAGAGAGAAAGTGGAAAAAAAGTCAAAGTCCGGGAAAAGGTGCAAAACTCAAGAGACTCGAAGGGAATAAGCCTCAAAAGGTGAAACTCCAAGAAAAAGTACCGAAATCAAATTTCAATCGGTTCAAAATGGAGTAAACAAAGAGGCTTTAGCGAATAAACTTCGTGTGGGGCGTTGGAAAATGCATGGAAAGTGCGGATCTAGAGAGAATGAGTGTTTAGAGAGAGAGGGAGGAAGATTTCGGCCTTAGAGAAGTGAGGAAATGAAGTGTGGAGATATGTACTTAAAGACCCGAGGCAAAATGACAAATTTGCCCCGAATCTACCGCGAGTGGCCGGCAATGATCACTAGTAGTCGACAAGTGGCCGGCGGTCCCCTCTGGTGGCCAGCAAGTGTTCTGAGGTTTCTTTTGGAGTCCTAATGCTTCTTTGTGTCTTTGGTCTTCAAGAATTGAAGGGTTTGTTCATTGTTTGGTTCAGAATGTCTCTGTAGAAGCTCAAAACTATGTTTTCAGTGCGCGATGTTCGTCACTTGTCAACGTGGACGAGGTGTATCCTTTAAAAACATTGCAATTCTTCCGAGAGGTGAATTGGAAGTTGGCTTTGAGTTTGTTTCGTCAAATCATGTTTTGTTATCTTACATAGAATATGCATTTCTTTTTCGTTGTTGCATGGAACGTGCACTTCACTTTGTGGCATAGAATATGCATTTCACATATGTTGTTGTAAAATGTGCATCTTACGGGAATTGTATGTGCGTCTTGCATTTGCTTTTCATTCATGCATAGAACATGCTTATGCTTTTGTTTCTTGCATAAAACATGCCAGTAACATTGTATCTATTTTGTTTGTCTCGCATAGAACATGCATTCATACTATATCGCTCTTGTTAAGTCTCTTTTCTTCACATGCACGATATTATATGTACGGTTCATTCAGAGGAGCTCCAGGCGAAATCATTCATGCCCTTTGAATTGCGTCCTTCCACCCCGCCTCCTCTCGCGTGAGACGCATTAGGAACACCCTTCGGTTAAAAACATTCGGGTACGCCCGATGTTCATATCACCCTTCGGTTAAAAACATTCGAGTACGCCCGGTGTTCACACCACTCTTCGGTTAAAAACATTCGGGTACGTCCAGTGTTCACACCACCCTTTAGTTAAAAATATTCGGATACACCCGGTGTTCACACCACCCTGCGGTTAAAAACATTCGGGTACGCCCGGTGTTCACACCATCCTTCGGTTAAAAACATTCGGGTACACCCAGTGTTCACACCACCTTTCGGTTAAAAACATTCGGGTACGCCCGGTGTTCACACCACCCTTTGGTTAAAAACATTCGGGTACGCTTGGTGTTCACATTAACCTTTCGGTTAAAAACATTCGGGTATACCCGGTGTTCACACTATCCTTCGGTTAAAAACATTCGGGTACGCCCGGTATTCGGGTACGCCCGGTATTCACACCACCCTTCGGTTAAAAACACTTGGGGTGCACCCAGTGTTCACACCATTCTTCCTCCTCACGCGTGCAACGTGTTAGGATTTCCAATCGGTTAAAAACATTTTGGTGCACTTGGTGTTCACGCCATCCCTTTTCTCCTTCCGCGTGAGACGTGTTAGGATCTCCGTTGTGACCTCGGGTGCGCATGACAATTATGTCACTCTTCACCTTTCCTGCGCATTCCGTAGTTAAGCTTGTATAATTTTCTTATGATTGTTCTACATGAAGTGTGGCTTGGCTCGTGATTCCCACGCGTGGCGTGTTTATTTGCTTACTTTTTTTCATGTTTAAGATTGTTGTACCTTGTTTCGATTTGTTTAAATGTGGCATTTTCATTGCATTGCATTTGCATTTAAATGTTTCATTACAACCTCATTGCATGATCATAAGTTATGTTCTTGCATCGTGCATGTCACTAGCATCTTGCCCCAAAACTACGCTGGTTTGTTTCCTTGCAAAGGGATACGTAGGTAGCCTATGGGCGCAACCATTTGTTTGTTTTTGACTTGTTTGTTTGTCCAAGTCTTCAGCCTTGTCAAAAATGGGTCGTCTCTAGGTTTTGACATTCGTTCACGTCATTTCATGACTTCTAAGTTCTGTCAAAGAGGGACAACTGTAACCACCATATTTTTGACCGTCCTCAAGACTTGGACGTCATTGTTTGTGCACTCAATTATTGTGACTATTTGTGCTCGTTTTGGTGTCTGAAGTCTTCGGCGGAATGCACTGTCTTTAAGCCTTTAAACCGCATCCATTATGTACCCTGTTTTGGATCAAAATCTTCAAGCCTACAACCCTTGGTGGTTGTCGGCCACCAATTAAGGCTGTTGGCCACCGATTGAGCCTGTCGGCCATCACTGGTGGCCAGCCGGCCATTGATGCCTTTTTGTAGATATTTTCTTGACAGTTATTCCAGCTGTTACCACAATGGTCTTGATCACCATACACGTTTATGGATGGATATAACTCAGCTAAAAGCTTGTTTTTCTATAAATATGGGACATTCTCCCCCATTGTAAAAGGTTAGAAAATTTTGGAGCAAAATTCTCTCTCTCTTGAAATTTTGTGTTTGGTTGCTTAGTGTCTCTACACTTTTGTCTATCAACCCTTGACCAAAGTTGCTTCTCTTTGGGCTGAGATTGCTTGAGACCCTCTTTGAGCTTTAGAAGGTGGTTGTGGCTTGCTTTGTTGCCTAATTTGTGCCTTGGCTTCAACAGGTATAACACTTGCTTTGCTAGCTTGTTTTATATACTTGCTTTGCCATCTTCTTCTACTATTTTTAGGCTGTTTTGGGGCTAATTTTGAAGTATAAAAAACTCTATTTTTGTGGCCTAAAGGAGGTGGTTTGAGGCCATTTTCAGTTAGGGGGTGGTTCACCCTTTCTTACTTTTTTGTTTGTAAAGCTTTTATACCTTTGTTCACCACTTTCAAACCAACTTTTTTGGGCCTTTTAACCACTAAATTTTGGAGGTTTTTCAGTGACAAAAAACTCATTTTGACAAAAAATTTGGAGGGGTTAGCCTCCGCTCCTTGTGTCTTGTTTGCATGCCTAATTAACTTCATATTTTAGCATGTTTTTCTAGCCTAACTTAGCTCAAGTCTAGCATGTTTTAGCCTTTGAAATAGCCTGTTTTAGCTTTGCTTTGGGCTGGTTAGTTCATTTGAATCTTTTTTTGCATGGTTGTGGTGTAATAATCCTCACAAGTTGGTGTTTTAGGGTCTTAGACACCTCTTGTTTAAGTTGATAGCATCTTTTAATATTGTTTTTCACTCCATTTCAGCACTATAAACTCTGCAACCTCCCTCTTTGCTTCACTCTTTCATTTGCTTTTGAAGGTTGTTTCAAGCTTAGGATCCTTTAAGCTTGAGATTGAGGTCATGTTTAATGGTTTAATCCTCTTTGAGGGTTCATTATCAACGGCATGATCTCTCTCTTGCCTTACATTATCCCTTGGTTGACACTTCTTTCATCTTAGAGAACACTCACCAATTGATAAATTGGTTAAAGAATAATTTGGTAACTAAAATGTATAAACAAAATTGGCAAGTAAAAGTGCAAGATAAGCATTTCTTTGTATTGCATTTCATGTGTTCAAATCGGACGTTAATTTGAACATAAGGAAAATGGGACATTTCATACTCAAAAGTGATGAAATGTGCCACTTTCCTAGGTCTCTGTTGCCCTTGATCATGCATGATAGGGTGATGATATTTGAGTTTTGTTTTGCATTCATTGAACTTGTACAAATTGATTCTTTAGCCATCATGCATGGAAATTGCTTAATTGATGGTTTGAGGGCCAAATGTATCACTCCTTTAAGCTTGTGTTGATGATAATGGGTGATACATGGTACAAACAACCTGTGAGACCACCCATTTCTTGCTTTGTTTTGTCCTCTGTTGCAATAAGGAAAGACTTGTCTCCAATGGCCGGTAAACCCTCATCAGTGGCCGACAGGCCACCTCCAATGGCCGACAACCCCTCAGTGTTGGCCGGCAAACCCTCATCTGTGGCCGACCGGCCATCAGTGAAAAATTCAGTATTGTGCTTCTGAAGTAGAGCAGTGTTGATCTGGAGGAGGGAAATAGTGTAAGTGTTGTGCAACAGAGGCAATTAGTGGCAGACAATGGATGTTCTTCAGGTGACAAAATCGAGCATGCATGCATCCCTCGTTTCCCGAGGCCATTTAGTTAATTTGCTTAGTTAATTAGTTGTAACTAATTCATACAAATGTTGTAACTATTTAGTTAATTAGTTAACTAATTCATATTGTAATTAATTAGCTTAGTTGCTTTGTAATTAATTAGTCAAGTATTTAGCTATTTAGTTTGCTTCGTAATATTTAATTAGCTTAGATAGTTAATTATTTAATTGTAATAATTAATTAGCTTAGAATAGTTGATTCATTTCAAGTGTTGTAATAATTAGTTAAGTAGTGTGACTTAGCTAGTTTCATTCGGACCCTCATTCGCGAGAGCGTAATGTTGTAATAAGTGTGCGTGTATGTCTTCCAACCCCACGTCTTTCTCCCTTTTACTTAACCGCTTTCAATGGTTAGTTTAGAAGCATCATATTTTGATTAGCATACCTTATGCTTGTATCCATTCATTTGTATTGCATGTACCGAGGCTCGGCACATCATTCAAATTGTATTGTCATTTCAATAATCTTTGAATACGTGTTTAACCGCATGTTATTTAAATTGCTTCATATGCCATATTAGGAGTCGAGCCTATTAATTGCATATTGCATGTGTTACATTAGGCATATTGTATAATTAGGAATCATGCATAGTTTTCTAACTCATATCATCTTAGCTTGGAGTACTAGGTGAGTTTTTATGCTTTAGCATACTTACATGAATGTGAATGTTGCCATGTCTAGTATGCTTGCCACGAGGCTAAATGCTTATTTGCTAAACTACTTGAATGCCTGTGGATGAAGGCTTGTTGTTTGAATTGGAACGATTCAACGAACGTGTGTTTTAAGCCCACTTTGTTAAGTGGCAAATCAATTTTAAGCCCATTATGTTTGGTGGCAAAATCCGCAAACTTTAAGTCCACTTAAGGTGGCAAATTCAAACCATTTTTGCAAATAAACATGAGTTGACTTGTTCCAAATTGAGCAAACTAGTCTGTACTTGCTTGTGCGCATCACATAGTAAAGCTAGCTTAAATAACCGAAACAAGAACACGTAATGTTTATAAAAAAATCATATAATGATTAGTAGAGGTCGATCTTTGATCGGGCAAGAGGGGGTGCTCAATTCTTGACCTTCCCCTCTCGTACCTAAGTTCCCGAGCCGAGGCAACTTTTGTGATGACGGACACGTGGCCTTTGGCACAAGTCATGAGTTTCCTAAATTTCTCCAAAATAAAATATTTAGGTGGTGACTCTATATCTGGCAAAATAGTTCAATTTTGGCACTTTTTGATTCAAAATCAATTATCCAAAATGATTTGCCGGATTTGGACTCTTTGGTATTTATCAGTTTCACATTGCACTTGTGAGATTAGATTCAAAACCGCGGGAGTCCAAACTGTAAGGCTTCTTTTCGAGCTTTCGAAAGGGGGCACGAAAAAGCCAAGCTACACATTTCACGAGTAACGTCGAAATTGGTGAAGACTTTGTTCTTAGAGATAGTTAGTGGACACACAAGATAGGATGAAAAAGACACGGCAAAGTTATTAGCTTTGTACATACATGGCAAACTTTTTTTTTCCCAACACGGGGGGAACAATAAGCTGGGCATTTGTTCGCTACATCAATGACTTCATTGTAGTCCGAATGTATGACTGGAATGGTGTGATACTAACAACATTAATGGGATTAATAAAAGAGTTTCATCGAACGCCTGACAAGGTGACTGGCTGTGTGGTTGTACTGTTAGTATGATTCGTTTGGCAATTCTGTTTTTTTTTTTTTTTTTTTTTTTTCTCTTATGGTTAATCTGTTATTAAATTTTGCACAAAGTTGGAATAACTTATATAATATTTGTTGCTTGTCACGTAATTCTAGCTTTGTGAACATTCGAACATAATGCAACCAAAAAACTAGAACATGTTTCCCAAGTTTTTGAAGTAGGACATTGGTGATTTGCTTAATAGTTGTCAATGGGTGGATCTGTCCAAGCCTGTCAGTTTTCAAATATGTTCTTTGTGCTCGATTGCGTGTTATGACTGCAGTGGATTTTTTTGTTAATGGCAATGGAAGTGTGACATGTAAATTTTTATTTGATATGCATAGGTAAAGATCGACAGGTTGAGATCTTTCGAGTATGAACAAGATATAATGAGATTAGACATTGAAGTGGTTGAGGGAGACATGACTGATGTTGTTGACGGTGTTTCGAACGAGGAAGGTGATAATGATAGTTTTGTTACAGAAGGGAACCAGAAAAATCATACGGGTGATCATGGAGTGGCTGGTGTGCAGGCTAAAATGAGAAGTAACGAAGATCGTGATGATCGCAGTGGAGATAATGTCCAACGTCCGCATAGTAGTGATGCTGATGTACCCAGCAGTGTAGTGCGTGGATTGCCTGATGTGGCAAGGTGTGACGTCATGGATGGTGTCATTTTTTAGCAACAACGCAATACAATAGTATCCCTAGAAAATAACCAAATAAAAGACAATAAGATTGCAATGCTTGAAGTTGAAACATCTAGGTTGAAGAGAGAAAACGATATGTAAGCTGTTCATCTAGTAGGTGGGTTTGGGTGTGTTCTGAAAATGAAGGACGAAGAGGTGGAGAAGTTGAAGAAGGAGAAATTGAATTGCGTAAACAAATTACGGTTCTTGAAGACCAATTGGTAGATCGTGCTGTTCATGATGTGACTTAAGCATTTCATACGGTTGAAGTTAATTATGAAATTCGTTGGGTCGATGCAAGTAGTAGTGAGTTGCGAGGTGAAGGACTGTGCGATGTGACACCGTTACGTGCAGTAGAAAGGTGTTTAAATAGCTTTGGGCAAAGTGATTTGAACTTGGGGACGGATGAGATGATGGTGCAAGTGCATGGGCCAAGCATTATGAAGATTTATGATTCCAAAACATAAGTGGTACAATATGTGTTGCAAAATGCTCCAGGGTTTGATGTGCAGAAGTCTTATGTGCGTAACATTAGGAATAAAGTGCAAAAAGAGCGGAAGTTGCTTGAGTTTGAATACCCATTATTAGCTAGGTGTGGGACAAGAATAGGCTCGATTATAGGCAATCTTGGAGGAGAAGACAAGTGTGGTGTTAAAAATGATGTTATTGATGTGGATGCAATTGTCTTACCAGGGAAAAAGTGGTCCGGATTTGGTATAAACAACCGGTTAGGTGTTTGGAAAATGATGACAGTTGAAGAAAATGTGAAGATCATAACTGCTTATAAGTGTAACGCCGACGGGTATGTACTTTATTATGTTGGCGTTTGTGTGAACATAGACGGACTGATGTGTGTGAACTGTGTTGTTTTGTAAGGCTGTAATGTGGGGGGACAGTACAAATGGCGTGTCTGTGTATTTCACCGATTTGAAGGACCTTGTTAGGCAAAGTTCTGTTCGTGGCAATGTAAGTTTTGTTGTTCTTTTTTTTATTAAATTTTGGATGGTTTGGCTTTGCACGTGTGTACAAGTTTAAATATGGTGGCATTTGGTTACTATGTTATAAATGTTTTGAATACGGTTACCTTGGTTTTGGTGCATGTTAGGTGATCGATACTTATGTGGAGGTGCTTAGAACTAAGTAGTATAAAATGTATACAAATGATAAGACATGAGACAAGTCGTACTTCTTCAGTAGCATTTGCTTGGTAAGTTTAGGGTGGTCTACCAATGTGTGCTTTTTGTGTCTGATTTTGTTGTGACGTGACTGGTTTATGTGTGGTAGGACATTGTGAAAAACAACGACGTCGGTGCGTTGGAAAAATATGTGACAAGGAACGTCACCGAAGGAAGCACATGTCGATACATTCATTTCTCGATCTATCATGATGCATACTGGATATTTGTTGTTTATGATATTGAGGATGGTAGTTGGAAGCATTTCAACCTGATAAGACAACATTCAGTGCGGACAGACGTGTATTACAATGAAGCTTTAATTTTGGGAAAAATGAGCACACATTTTTATAATAACGTGCTGCATGGGGTGGTCAAATAATGATCATTTTTTGTAAGTTTGATGGGTTTTGTTTTTGGTTTTGTGATATGTATGGCAGAAGGAACGGGTGTCCAACATGATGAAGAAGTCGTTAAGTGCGTTTGGAATGGATGAGGCAAGGATTGAAGTAGATTTCAATCAGCCCCTAGAAGCTATTGCACAGTGTCCACAGCAGAAATCGGACACGTAAGTAACCAGGCTTGTATTGTTTTTGCAATCCGATTTTTGTAGAATGTTAATCACCCAAAGATGTGTTTTAATGCATGTAATGCTTTCGTACGCAGGCTTGATTGTGGGATAATTGTTCGTGCTATCATGCGGCAATACGTGCACCACTATGACGTGGGCCAGTCTTTGCAAGGCACTAATAGCAGTGTGTTGCATACAAACATGGTCAAGGTTTTTGTTAATGACCCGGTGCATGGAATTAAGGACTGTAGTTGAATTTTTTGTGTTGTGGTCGAATGTTAGTTACAACCAAGGATGAACAATATGTTGTAGTTATATTTGTTTTGAATTGGAAGGTTGTCTATTTTGTTTAGTTTTTTTTGTATGTTAACATTGCATTTAGTTACACATAACAGTACATGTCATATTATTTTTTACGGATTGTGTACGCACCTTTTTGGGTAGTGTGTAGGTGTTGGTGTGTAACACTTACAGCTGGATGGAAATGGAATAAGCAATGTTGAATGGAAAAATGATGTTTGAGTTTGTTGCAGTGGTTTAATTAGTACGTTGTGCATATGTATTCCATTTGGACAATAGTTTACTTAACAACACAGGAAATTTGTTGTCCATCCCAAGAAGTGAATTTTGGATGGATGTTGGTGCAAGTGCAAGTGCCAGTGCCACGAGTATGGTGCAATTTACGCGCTTGACCAAACAGTGAGGACAGTTGCATGACGGTGTGTTTTGGGTTGTGCTTCTGATGTTATGTTAAATATATACAAGGAATGGGCACGCAGGGCATGTCAGGGTGGGATATGTGATGTGTTTGGGGTGTCATGTTTTTGTTGTTAAAGTGGTGGTGTGGTTGTGTAATGTGTTATGATTTGCCGCCAATACGAGTTTGCTTTGATAGATTGGAGTTTGTGTGTATAAGGGGGACAAAGTAGGTGGGGTGCGTGTATTATGTTGGTAAGGGATGTATGGGACAGGTTGATGTTGGGGTTAAAGGAGTTGGGGGAGGTGAGTGTCAGCGTGTGGTTTGGATTGTATTTTTTATGTTATGTTAAATATATGCAGGGGATGGACAGGCATACCATGTGACAGTTGCGTGACGGTGTTAGTGTTGGAAGTAACAAAACATTCGGCAACACGGTGTTTGATATGGTAATGTGTGTTGCGGTTTATGTGGAATGGTGGGTTTACAGAACAGTCTGAAAGTTGCACCAGTGCCATAATGTATCAGTTTGCACAGTCGCCCACGCAAAATGTATGAAACGTGTGAACGCATAAAAAACCGTGTTAAACGGTAGAATGAGCATGAAGGAAAACATGCAAAGTTACAAATGTTGAAATGGAAATGGAAATTGATCAGTACGAGAAATGTAATCAGCATACATATCTAAATGGGTATGTTTGGTACATTCCATTATTTATGCTAAAAGAATTTCAAATCTGCAAATAAATCTTCGGAAAACTTTATGGCTGCCTTGAATGCTAGATTGGTTCCTTGCACGTCTTCTTGTTATGGTTCCCTATACGTTGGCACCGACTACACCGAATTTGATGAACTTGTTTTCCCCTGGAAAGCATCTGTTTCTTTTTGGGCCTACCCGGTGGTCTTTTGACAATTGGTGGTTGTATGACAAAGTCATCCACGTTAAATGGTGGTTTCTCAACGATTGAAATTGGGATTATGTTGTGTGATTGCGAATAGCGGTACTTTGTCATATGGTAGTATGAATCAACGAAATTGTACAAGTTTTTACCATTGTTACGGATAGCAACAACTGCATGCGAGCACAGGAAACCTTTGATTTGCCACTGCAAATATGAGCATGTATGCCTCCTAACATCAACCATCACTGATAGGAAATAGTGAACCTCATAAGCCTCATCGTTCAATTGGCTCACAATCCGCAATCTGCCTTTGTTGTATGCTTTAACCAAACGAGTTTCCATCTTCGGGCAGACAACACCATGCCACGCTTCCGCCTTGCGCCAACGTTTGGCCCTTTGTCGCATAATCTGAGTCCGGATACTGTCTACCATTTTGAGTTATTAAAAGGTGTTGTGCATCCCATATCTATGAGTTAAATGACTCCATTGCATTATAACACATTTTGCGGTAAAGTGTACCACTATTGGATAAAAACATAAACATTATGTTTAAAACAATGAACAATGTGCAAGCGACAACAAGTTATGGTGAAAAGAAAATTGAATATACTGTAGGCATGAATAACATGGATTACAAGTACTTACAGGAAATAAGCATTCACCCAATATTTCGGGGGCAAATCTTTCAAAAATGCTAGTGTGATGTTACGTTCGGATTTCATGAACTCCTTTAAACTATGGTTGAATGTAGCCATAGTTGGAGCATATGCGCACTCTCAAAATTTAGCCAACAATCCAGCCCGATACGAACTGTTCACATATCGCATTTTATCTTGCAAGTTCCGTTGTAAATGTTGTAAACAAAATGCATGATGGGTGGTGGGAAATATGATGGGTATTGATTCTAGCAATCCGGTATGTCGGTCTGAGATGAACGTATGTGTTCTACGTCCATTCACCACATTCTTTAGGTGTCCCAAAAACCAAGACCAGTTGGCAATGTTCTTCGAATCAACGATCGCGAAGGCTAAAGGAAACAACCCTACTTTTTTTGTTTTAATTAAGAACAAAAAAAACAATGTCAATTAAAATATTAACCAATTTAATAGGGGAGCACACAATCGGGTGACAGAAACACACACTCTCCCAAAAAAAGTCGTTTTACAAAACACACGCATAATAGCCCTCCCCACCCCCCAAATGCGGGGAAACACACCAAAAAGTGTATATGAAATTAAATAATGAACAGAAATAGTGTGAGACAACATACCTTGGTTACCATCTTTTGACGTGATGGCTCCATTTGAATATCCCTTTCAGAAACGTTCCATCCTAAAAAAGTAACAGTGTACAATGGTTGAACCCATCAATACATGCTTTGAATGATATGAAATACCTTATGAAACGATTGTTTTGCTCGTTGTAGTCAATGTTGATATAACTTCCTAGATTGTTTTCTATAGCTACATTACTGTACCACCGTAATTGGTCAAACGAAATGGAATGTGCACCGAACATTTCCCTACAAGCTTTATCAACACCTAACTATGCGACCCGATAACTAACCTCTAACCCATAATCTTTCTTCCAGTCGTAGACAACATGGGTAGGCCGTGTGAGTGGTTTGTCCTATACCCTCTCGAATATAACATCACACACTAAATCAGACCTAACCCTCGGATTATTGGGTTTTTGTACAGCAACACCACAAATGTGCTCGCTATTCCATTTACGAAGGTAAAAAAATCCATTTCTGTAGACGCGCCCCGAGGACTCCCGAAGCTCTGCACTTGCGAAGGCGCAAAATCTCGTTTGCTTTCTAGCATACTATAGTTCGGACTCAAATGTCACGGTTCTGAATCTAATCTTGTAAAGTGCAATGCAAGACCGATAAACCACCATAGAGTCCAAATCCAGCAAATCGTTTTGGAAAATTAATTTTTATAAAGAAGTGCCAAACATGAACTGCTTTGCCAGATACAGATTCGCCACCTAAATATTTATTTTGGGAGAATTTAGGAAACCCTGACTCGTTGCCTAAGGCCACGTGTCCGTCATCACCAAAGTTGCCTCGACTCGGGAACTTGAGTACAAGAGGAGAAGGTCATGCAGTGAACACCCCCGCTCGCCCGATCAAAGATCGGCCTGTACTAAGTATGATATCTTGTTTTTGAAAACACATGCATTCTTATTCCAGTTATTAACCTAGAATTTACTATGTGATGCGCACAGCATACAAGTATAGACTAGATCGCCTAAGTTGGAACAAAGCATTGTATATTCGTTTGTTTGAAAACGGTTTGAAGTTTGCTACTAGCAAATAGGCTAAATCAGGGATTTCAATGACTTGTTCCAATTCATGCAATCCAACCTTCACCCACAAGTATTCAGGCAGTTAAACAACTAAGCAGTTAGCCTCATGGCAAGCATGCTTTCATGGCAAACAATAACACACATGCAGTATGCTAAAGTATAAACACTCATAGTGTACTCCGAGCCAAAACAAGAAGCTAGTTATAAATCAATACATGATCCTAGTTCATGTTAAGATGGCTAATGCAACACATACAAAATGCATCTAAAAATAGGCTCAGCTATTCTAAGATGGCATATAAGATGTGACAACTCGATACATGTATTCAAGTAGGAATTGAAATACAATGCGGTTAGTATGATGCGCCGAGCCCGGTGCATGCAATACAGATAAATTATGCAAACATGCATAGCATAAGGATGCTAAATGAAATATGCTCTAAAACTAACTATCGTAAGCGGTTAAGTAAAAGATGAAAAGACGTGGGGTGGGAAAACATGCATCACACACATGCACACTTATTACAACAATTGGCCCTCTCGACGGAGAGTTCGAAAGAATAATACAAATCAACCAATTAATCAACTAACAAGCTAATTAATTATTACACAACTCTTAACTAATTAAACAAATTAATTAAGCTGCAAAAACAGTAAAGCGGCCTCGATAAGAGGGATAAACACATGCTCGATCGACTTCGCTCGGAAATCCGTTGCCATGCCTCATGTTGTCTCTGTTTGCACTGTTTTGCACCTCTGAAAACTGTGAAAAGTCCTGTGACACGCTAGAACCACTTCATAGACATACTGAGAGGCCATCGGCTAAATGTTGAAGCCATCGGCCAAAAGAAAGGTGTCATCGACCATTTATGAGGTCATCGGCCAAACACTTTTAGCCGATCGGCACACCAGATAGCCAATCGGCCATCTTTTCCTGTAAAATGCTGTTTTGCTGCAGTAAAGGACAAACAGAGGTATGGCAATGCATTTGTAAGAAAGTGTTTGCAACTACACGCCTTATCATGTTTAAGGTTCAAATGTGTGTAGTTCTCGACCCTCAGGCCACCAATCACGCATTCCAATGCATGATGGCCAAAGGAGCCAAATGTACAATTCAATATGGAATGAATGCACAAAACACATAAGGGGGCCTTAACCTCTATCATGCTTGATCAAGAGGCAAGGCATGCATACATAATGCTATGCAAACATACAAGCATGATGCAATGAAATTAGCATGCAACAACATGTAAGGCAAGCATACAACAACATGCGAAGATGGACTTAAACTAAAATGGGCAGCTCTCAAACATGCCCAAATCAGTGGCCAAAAGTGTTAAAACGATGGTAGCAAAATGCAAAACAAACATGCATGCCAATTGGCCTATAAGCTAGGCAACAAGACACAACTCTCAAACATGAGCAAGGTGTGACAAAAATGAGAATGTGGCAATGCAATAAGCTTTGAAAATATGTGAGGAATGATACTAAATCAACCAAACAAAGCAAGTATAGCATGCAAGAAAGCCTAAAGCTTAAGGCTAACCAAGGGACTCAAACCATGGTTATGCAAGGCAAGCCCCAAAGGGCCAAGGGCACCAAAAACAGTCCCAAGGCAGGTTAAGATAGGGCCAAAAACAAGCTTAATCCTAGCCAACACAAGCTAGAACAAAAGTCCAAAAGCATGAGACATGCAAGGCTACAAAACAGATGTTATATTACACCTATCAAAACCAAACATGGCATGACTTAACGAATGAAAAACAGAGTTATGGCATGGTAAAACAAGACCAAAAACCCATTTAGATGGCATCCCAAAGACCTAAGCATGGAGGTATGCACAATGATCCATTCATGAGGCATAAAACATCAACCCTTTAAAGCATTAAATGAGTGATAAGTGCAAGCATTTGAGCATGAAACATGGACTGAAAACACATATGAAATGATGTCGAATCATGAAAATGGTTCAAGTAATGCATGCTAGAGGACTTGGACACTCAAAGCCAACAAGCTAGGTTGAACCATGGCTATACAAAACAATGCAAGCATGACCAAAACAACACCAAACAGACCTTAAGTATGGTAAAACAAGGCTAAAAGCTTCTTTGGGTCAAGCCAAAATCATGCTAAAAACATGGCTTAAAGCACAAAGCATGTGTAAGGCAATTTCATGGAAATGCACTACAAGTGCATGAGGCATGCAAAGGCTAATCAAACCAAACCTAAACAGAGGTATGACATGGTAAGACAACACCAAATACATGCTGAAGTGGACATAACATAAGCTAGAATGACATACTACTTCATGAAGCATATAAGACTAGTGTGTGTGATTTACACTACAATTGTATAAACCATGCATGGAGTGATCAATCCAAGCAAAAACAGTGGTAAGCCTCAGCAAAATAACCACAAATACATGCTAATATACAAGCTAAAACAAACCTAACAAACATGCTCACACATGAGGCATTTGAGGCAAGTCTTGAAGACACAAGGAGAGAGTATGACCCTCTCATTTTTGGGACCTTAAAATACCATCCCCACCACTGAAATCCCTCTGATTTCAGTGGTGAGAGGGCCAAAACAAGGTGATCCTGAAGCTCACAAAGAAGGCACAAAAGCAAGGCCAAACAAGGTCTAAGGGGGGGTAAACAACCCCGAACACAAAAGTGACCTTAAACAAAGGAATTAAGCATAAAAAATCAGAACTTTTTGTAGTCTAGAGTTAAGCTTAAAACAATACGCAAATAGGTCTAAAAGCTTAAGCAAGAATGGGGTATCAAAATGTTAGTTGCTTACCCTTGAAGAACACCCTCAAGAACAAAGCTCCAGCACCTTTCTCTGATCAAAACCACTCCAAGAACTTTGAAACCAACTCCTAAGGACCTCAGCAATCAAATGATGGTGTTCTACTAGGTGTTTGTGTGCAATAGTAAGACAAAAAGACACTTTAGAGCACAAAACAAAGATCAACAAGGAGATATAGATACAAATGTATATCTATCTTTCAAGACTCCATTTTATGAACCCCTAAGAAGGGAGGAGGGGCTCCCTTCTTATAGAATTCCAATTCTCAAGCTTGTTGAGCAAGCTTGAGTCTTGAAACAAATCCCTCCATATGGAGGATGTGAATTGTGGATACCAGCTGTCACAACTAGCAGAAAATATCTACAAAAAGCAGATGGAAAGGTCTCGGCTTAAAAATATGGCCGATCGATCAATATAAATGCCGACTGACCAAAAAGAGTGCCGATCGGCCAAAACTTTTGGCCGATGGAAACAACACAAGGCTGATGGCATCATGCCTTGCCCGATGGGTTGAAGGGATGGCCAATAAGCCACCCTCTTCCCTCAGAAGCAAAAACACAAATGTTTGGTCCACAACCAGGCACAAAACAGACAAGTTGCGAGATCCTAAGGCAAGGCGTGCGGCCGAGACCTCCGGGAATTCAAAACGAACACGAGCATGGATGATCATCGAGTGTTCAAACGATGACGTCCAAGTCTTAAGAACGGTCAAAAATGGGGTGTCTACAATTGCCATGTAAGACACGTGCGTGTATAGACCACATACAACCTTTGGATTGCCTTATCATGCATACTGTTGTAATCCAAACAAAATCATTCTTCACATATTTGAACCGAAATCCACACTTAACTGCATACTTACGAATAACCGTTCGGAACTCAACAGCTCCTTCCTCAAAACTTTGCCGAACATGTTGAATCTCATTAGCCCACGAAGTAGACAAAAAAACCTTGTCTACATAAGGACAAAATTTGGCTAACAAATCTTGTTCATCGTCGATGTCTGTCTCGTCAACATCTCCATACATCTAACACGGGACAATCCGTACATCATGAGGCGGCCTATCAATGTCATCAACATCTTCAACGTCTCACAACTGAATGATGACATCAACACATTATAGGCGAAAAGACCGCGCAATTGAGACCATGTTCTCTGTATCAACATCATTTTGTAACGTGAAGTTATTGTAACTTGTCATTTTGAAAAACAAACTCACATTCTCGGATATCAACCCAGAAAAATTTCCACATGTACGTTTCACCAGATCATGGTAACGAAACGGGGCTTCCAAATTGACTGCGGCATTCGTATTACCGTAACAACAAACCAACATGACATGCGTGTCCATCCCCTGTATGTATTTAACATAACATAAAAAACACAACATAGACCACATGTTGACACACACCTCCCCCGACTTCCCTAAACCCAAAATCAACCTGTCACACACATTCCTTGACAACAAATTACACGCACCCCACCCATTCAGCCCCCTTACCCCCTCACACACACAGACTCTCCAGTTCATCGACGTAAAACCGTATTGTCGGCAAACCGTAACACATTACACACCCATACAACCACTTCGAAAACAAAAAACATTATACCCCAAACACATCATATATCCCACCCTAACATGGACACAAACAAGCCCATCACAGAAATTGATACTACCAACAAAACAAAACAACTCTGCGTTATTACAAAAAAAAGAATACATACCTGCATAACAACGGCGAATTGGACAACCGCAAATTGTACCCTTTATGCGACGTCACACAGACCACACACCAATACTCCTCCCTAAAAACCCAAAACCCTAATAGCCGATGGTGGCAATGTGTATCACTGTAACATTCAACTTACCAAAAATGAAGGTGATCCCACCAAAAATAACCCAATCAAATAAGAAAGGGCATAACTATCCATGGCTCACTACCAAACTTGGAAAATAAGATCACATATATCTAAATCTCTCCACCAGTAGGACTTATCCGATAAACATTTCAAAAGTGGGATTAATTGGTATAGTTGTTTATGAGATGAGATTTATTGGTAAATATTCTATTTTTTTATATTATTAATAAATTAATCAATCAATCATTTTTTTTATTTTTTTTTCCCATTCTCTCACATTTTATACATCAATCAATTAAATTTTCTCTCACACTTATTTATTCAATTACAAAAATAAAAATTACAAATTATTCTAAAATTATTTTCAAAACTCATAACTAAATAAATTTTTAATTTTCAACAACTTATCTTTTAAAATACCACTCAAAACTTAAAACTATTTTAAGAAACTAACCAAACAGAATAAGTCTTTTTGAAAAATATTTAGGGTGTGTTTAGTTTGTGTTTTAAAACATGTTTTTGGAAGAAAATTTTTAAAACCATGTTTGGTTATAAATTTTTTCAAAAAAAATCCAAAATTACTTTTCTTTGTTACACATCAATCAATTATTTTTTTTCTCTCTTTTCTCATTCTCAATCACTTTTTCTCTCACACACATCAACTCAATTATAACAAAATATTAAATCATCTCAAATTTCAAAATTAATTTCAAGATATACAACCAAATAAACCAAAAAAAATTCTAAACTTTCTTCTCAAAATTCTTTTTGAAAATTTATCTCAAAACATATACCAAACACACCCTTAAACTCACAGAAAAATCTTTCATAATTTAATTTACAATAATGGCCGTGTTTGGTAGAGCTTATTTCCAATTTATTTTAGCTTTTAGCTTAATTTAAGCTCTTTTGATGTATTTGGTTTAGTTTAACAATACAGCTTATACCTTTTTGTAAGTCAAAAATTAACTTATTTTTTGAGTGTGGGAGGAGAAGCTTAATTTATAAGTCAAAAATCAGTTTATATTCACAATTATAAATTATAAATTATTAAATTATAAGTTATAATTACTTTCCCACAACTCTACCAAACGGGTCAATGCGACATAAATACATAGTAATTTGTAATTTTTAAACGGGTCCGGGCCAAATTGAACCGCTGTGTGGAGCATACAAGAGAGTCAAGCAAAGCCCTATTGCTCTACACAGAACGCGTATAGAGATCAGAACCCACAACATAAAGATCTCTGTGCTCGTCGGAGACGATGTCAGGTGTTTGAATTCTCTATCCCCATGTATATATTATATACGCGTACAGTGTTCAACTTTCTCATTATTAATTCAATAGGTTTTTAGATGTTAGGAAAATCGAAACTTTACCATCATCGATTGCAATAGTATGTGCAATCAAGTATGTATTATGATTGGATTTTTGGGTTACGCTTGTTTTCTGATACTGTTGATGTTTTCTTGTTGCCCACTGGAACCCTAATATTTTCTCTGTGATTAACACTCAAAATTTTAGTAAATGTAATCAGAGTAGGGCATGGGTCTGAAACTAGATTCACTCAATCTTGTCAAGCATTATATATGTGGCATGTTACATTTTGTCAATTCACAAGTGAATGGATGAAATTGCTAGTATTAGGAATTTCTAACTGGTTTTGGCAATTTGCATGATAAAATACACTTGTTTCTAGAAAATTATAGCCATGCATGGGCTGAGTAAGTATTATCATTGATTAAAGATGCTACTTATAAAAAAATTATCTTGGATAAAGCTGCTACTTTTTGTCATCAAGTAGATGTAAATTTTTGTATTTTTTTTGTTGATATATAACTGAAAATCGATCCTAGGCAGGGCCCTTTGGACCCACCTCAGGAGCTCAAACTCAGGATACATGCGACACCTGCCAGCCTCAAATATCTGGTGAAGTAGGATATTGAGACTCAAACCTAAGACCGCCTTAGATAGAACCTAGGAAACTGAGCTAATCCCTCATGGGTAAAAAAATATTTTAAAAAAATAAATTTGTAAAATTTTGCTTTTTCAGTACTTAGGATTCAGGACTGGAGATAATTGAAATCTCCACTCATATACCTAATATAGTGATTGGCCAAGTCATAGTGATTTCTGATCTTCTAGCCAAAACAAATTAAGATGATATTCAACAGGTCGTTTATTTCATATTCATTTATGCTTGAAACATCAGATGGAGGGTTTGCAAAGTAAATTGATAAATTTGCAGATCAGTTGCATCACTTCTAAGTAAATACTTACAAGCTATTCATACACTAACACAACGTGAGAGCAGCACAAGGGTTTTGGCAGTCATAATAAGCCCTTTTCTTCTTCCAGTGGTCCCAAGGATAGGATGAAGTTGACCATCTTTTTTCCAGTGAGGTTTTCTTGTCCATTTTGTGTATGTTTTGTTTGTTATAGGCCTCTTTTCATATTACTTAGGAAGGGCTTTGATCTTGACATAACCTGCTATTTATAACATAATTACCACAGTACAAGCTTCAGATGTGCCTTAATAAAAAATTGATGAAATTCTCTTACCAGCAACCAAGAGTTTTATAATAAGTTGGACTGGTGGAACAGTCTATTGTTCCATTCAATATGCCAGGGAAAAGCACTACAACTAACTGGAGGATGATCTAGGTTCATGTTTTCTCGTGTTGAACTTGTAGTTTTACTGTAATTGTGATACTTCATCTACTAATTCTTGATGGAATCATTTGTGCAGATCTTAACATTTACCCATGCAGCTTTATTTTGATGGTATTATTACGGACAGTATCGGGAAGTTCTATGTTTCATCTTCGTGTATAACTCGAAGTGAGAATTTCTGATAATTCAACTCATCTGTAATCGGCGTGCTTTGTAATTGGAAGACTTGCAGTTACTAAGAAGCATCCATTGATATGTCTGATTCAAAGGCAAACCCTAGCATTGGTGCTAATAAGAATGTGAGACGAAATCTACCTTCATGGATGAATTCAGGAGAGAATGAGAATAAATCTGAGGGCAAGAAGCCGGCTGATGTTGGTGTACATGAGGAAAATAATGAAGGAAAAACAGCTAAACAAGCCAAAGAGTGCAGCAAACCATGTAGTGATAGTACTCCTTCCGAGAAAATTGAAAGTAACAAAAAATCCTCTCCATCAAGATTGGTTGCCACAAACTTTTCCAAACTTATGGTATTAGAAGTGATCTTAGTTTGGTGTATTTATTTTGTTGTTGTCAATAGAACCTGAGATTATGATATTGATTTCTGCAGGAAGGGGTTGTATTTGTATTATCAGGATTTGTTAATCCAGAGCGCAGTGTATTAAGATCTCAGGCCCTGGAAATGGGAGCAGAATATCAACCCGACTGGAACTCCAATTGCACCCTCCTGATTTGTGCATTTCCAAACACCCCAAAGTTTCGGCAAGTTGAGGCAGACTGTGGAACTATAGTTTCTAAGGTTACATCTTTTTCTTGATGTATGAGTTATTCGATAGTTTTTTATTTTATTTTTTTTTAATTTTAATTTTATTTTTTATACTGCTGGAAACTTTCTATTTAATTAACTGATCAAATGCAAGCAAATCTCATCAAGCAATCAACACAATGATGCTTTCTAGACACATTATTTCTTTTATCTACTTTGCATGGGTGTCCTTGTATTTTTTATCAGTTCCTGGGGAAATTTATTCTATTACAACTAAACATGATTAGTTTCAGTACCATTTGATGTGTAGGGTCATGATGTTCTAGTGAAACCATCTTTTAGTGGACTTATAATGCTTGAATTTTGTTATATTGTGTTGTTTCTTGTGAATGTTACTCCATGCAAGTAATCAGCTGATGACCACAAGTTTGTATGGACTAGGAGTGGATATCAGAGTGTTACAGTCAGAAAAAGGTTGTTGATATTGAAAGCTACCTAATGCATGTTGGGAAACCATGGCGGAGGCAAAATATTTCCAATGAAGCAAACCAAGGTCTCTCTTTCTCTCTCTGAAAGTAATTTTGAGTTGCACTGAATGCATTTAATATGATGCACTTGAGTTTTGCTTTCACTTTCCTGTTTTTTATAACATAAAAGTAATAGCAATAATAGCTTTGCTTCTATGGATGATGTGAATAGGGCTATTTATGAAGATTTGGAGCTTGACTTTTTCTTTTTTTTTTTGGATCGGCGAAAGTCAGTTGTTAGTTGTTAGATTAGTACCTTGGGGAGTTAACCTTCCTACCCTTGCAAAGCACCAAAGCTTGCCTCCTAATTCAACTCCCCCTAGGAAGAGTTGAACCCATGACCTCCCTTGGGACTAAGGCCTTAGGAGAGTCATGGTGGCCGCCTAGTTGGTTGATTCAGAGCTTGATCAGCCCACGCATATACAGCATATCTGTGGGGGGAAAAATGTTTTTTTTTTTCTTCTTCTTAGCTATCTAATAGATTAGGGGAAGGCCTAAACTAGCATGCAAAGCAGTAGTAAAAATATATATGAATTTATGTCATTCAACTGAGCATATGGCCGTAGATAGAGTGGAATGGAAAATGACTCATTTTGTTGACGCCATATGATTGAGACACAAGGCTTAGTTTGGTTTGGTTTAGCTGTCGAATAGATTTAATTTGCTTTTTGACAACCTGCAATTATAACCGAGCTCTATGGTAAGAATCAGAAAAGCATTTACATCCCTGATCTTCACCCAAAGATAACCAAACTTTGCTTGATATATGGACAAAATTGTTGGCTTCCTGTCCTTGTAAACTGGTTTTGCATGTGGCTATGGCTATGCAACATGTTGTAAGATATAAATGTATCATGCTTAAGGAAATTTAGAGCCAACTTAGTCAACTGAATGGATTGGACTGACCATATGCTGACTATGCTGTATGTGGACTTAAGTTAGATTGATCTTGAGCAATGCACCATTCATACTGTACTTGGAAAGACTGAGAATAATGTCTTAGAGCTCTGGGAACATCTATTCTCTAATCATTCCTAGATTTTAAATTTTTAAACAAAGTTTCTGGGGGTTGTGCTCTATTATTCTCTTTATTTATGGCATGTAATTTTATCTTGCCAACTGAGTTTTGCTTGAAGTATCTGGTGTTTATGATGCATTATTTATGCCAGACTTCTATTAAAATTCAAAGAAAGAATTACCATTGTACAAGGTTGCTGCGAACTAATGTCCAGATATTATTTTTTTGTTGTGTGATTAAGTAGTTTTTTTTCTTTAATTTTATTTTCAAGTAGTGGGTACTTACATTTTAATTTTCTTAACTAATTGGCTACGTGCAGACCAGGAATCTTCCGTGTCTAGGAAATCTCAGATGCAAATAAATAGAGGATCAAATGCAAAGTCAACTATTTCTGTTTCTACTAAGGTCATTTCTTAATATCTAATATCTAAAATTGTTCGCACGAATTCAAAGTCTTCCACTAATTATGTGCAACAATGTTTTCATTAGGATCACATGGAGCAACTTAGCACGAATATTTGCCATAGTTGGAAGCTGAAAATATATTTTCAATTTGTTCAGATTTCATTACCTTTCAGAAACTTCCACCGGTTTAGATACAAGGCTGCATATTAATTCTTTGAAACAAATTGTATTTGTACATTTACTCATGTTAATCAACTTGATGTGTGTCTTGTGTTACATGTAAAGTAGAGTAGAGCTTCAAATCCGGCTAAAGAGAGTTTCTCTCCTTCTAAAGTGAAGAAGTGGGCTATTGATGACTTGTATAAAACCATCTCATGGCTGGAGAGCCAAGAGGAAAAGGTATATCTGTTTTGGTCTTGTTACTATTTTGAGTTTTTTTTTTTTTTTTGGTCATTCATATTATAGTATATTGTTAATGTGATTTTCCTTTATATGGATATAGAATTTTATGTCATTTTTTTGTCCTTAGATTTTCAATTGATTTACTTTGTAGCTGTGTGACTTTGGCTTCTTTCCAGGTGTTATAAAAATTGATTTACACTAACTTCTTGTGTATGACATTCATCTCCACTCTTTAAATTGTTTAGTTAAAACGAATTATTATTATTGTTGTTGTTGCTGTTTCATATGTTAGAGAACGAGGGATCTTCTGATTTATGTTTCAATTTTAAACTGTAGTCTTATTTTCAGGTCTTTCAGACCTCATTTTGAGGGTGAATTAGAAGTTTGTATTGCCTGTGTAATTTAACAAGAGAAGTAATATCTCCTTTATGCTCTGTGTCTTAATTCAGATCCTTTTGTGCCTTTCTTGCAGCCAGAGGCCAGCGAAGTAAGAAATATAGCTGCTGAAGGAATCCTCACTTGTTTACAAGATGCCATAGATTCACTAAAGCAGAAGCAGGTATAGTTCTGGTCTTATAGACTATTGCACATATAATTGAGTGATTGTCGCTACTTGTCAAAACTCTGGCACTTGAAAGGAGTACTATTGTGTGTGTTTGGTTTGAGTTTTTTAGATTTTTTTGAAAACTGAGTGTTTTTGTTTTTCGTATTTTTTTGTTTTTCATGAATATTTTTAAAATTTTAAGCATTTTTTAGCTTTTTTAGATGCACCTTACTTGGATGTATCTAAAAAGTAAAAAAATATTGTGAAAAAATATTTTAAAAATTAATAAATACGAAAAATATACTGAATTCTTGTATTTTTTTTTTGTATTTTTGGTATTTAGTGAATTTTTAAAAGATTTTTTTCACAAAAATTATAGTACTTTTTATGTGTATTTATGTTAGGTTTTTATGTGTATTTATATTAGGTGTGTCTAAAAATTTTTAAAAAATTGCTTAAAATATTAAAAAAAATCAGTAAAAACAAAAAAACACGGAAACAAGAAAGTAGAATTTTTTGAAAAGTGTTTTGGAAAAGCAAAAACAAGCAAAGTGATTGGTCTGATAGACTGTCGTGTCCAACAATCATGCTATGAAGATGATGCTGCCAAATATAGTTTGGACATTGAGTGGTTACTATCTTCTTTCAAAAATGATTTTTTCTCATCTAGTATGGGCAAGAATTTCTTTTATTTTCATTTACATCAAATAACAGTTAGGAATGACTACTGATAGTTATCATTGTGTTCAGTGGATGTTAAGAGGCATTATGATTGCTGAATGAATATTCAGATGCCCAGCATTCCTTTTTTAGCACGTGGACACTTTTGTCCAATCGAATGCTGGATTATGTCTTCTTTATATGCGTCATGTTGTCATCTAGTTAAACCTGGTAGACCTTTTGTCCATATTCGGACAAATGACCTGCCTCCCTCATTTGGTACACTAAGACTATGTTTGTTTGGACGGACATGTGCATGGGATTGGACTAATAGTCCAATAAAATTATTAATCCGATGTTTGATTAAAAAATTTAAGTACGGACTGTAGTATTTCACATATGATGGATTATTCAATCCCACATAAGGGGTGGGATATAAATTGGGAGACTAAGTCAAAATCTAAACTAACTTATCAAATGACCATAATAGAGGTATTATGTCAATATATTAGATGTCTCATGTCATGTCATATCATATTCATTTCAATCCCCTTAAACAAACATCGGATTGATAATATTTGTTAATCCCTTTTTATAATTCTAACTCAATCCAAGCATAGGATAGAATACACAATTCAAAGAGATTTATAGTCTTAGGACTATTAGTCACGAGAATGTTAATCCAATCTAATCCAGTTCGCCCAAACAAACATGGCCTGAGATGACTGGTTTTCTAGGAGTCCGTTTGGATCGAGTTATTTGGTGAAAATGATAAGAAATGAAGAGAGAGAACTATTTTTCATGTTTGGTTTATAAGTTATATACAAATAGAACTCTATTATTTTATAGGTTTCATTTCTCACCAAAAGTGGTGAAATTTGGTGAGCAACAAACTGATTGGTTGTGTATTCTTTGTAATACCGAGATTGCTCATTAAAGAGAGATCTAGACCATCATTTTCTTCAAGTTTTTGCTCAGGAACTCCTTGAAGTGAAACTGTTTTCAACAGCATTCAGGCTGATTATTGTCATTGACTTGCAGGAAATTTTTTCCTTGCATCAATTATTTGAGAAATTTTATTTGTTTTTGTTCGTTGTAGTTTCGAACCTGTTGACTAAATACTGAAATTGCATTTTTAACTCATTTTCCATTTGTGTGATGATTTTCTATCTAGGGTATCAAGCAAATAACTGAGCAATGGAATTTCATTCCTCGGGTGGTTGAGGAGCTAGCAAAGCTTGAAACCACTGCAAACAGTTCAGCCTTTCTTTCAAAGGAGGAGCTTTGCAGAGAAGCCATGGCCTGTAAGCAAATTTATGAGAATGAAATTAGCAGCTTAGATGATGATTCATTGATGAGGAAGAAAAAGCTAAAAACTGATGAGACTACGAAGGGTGATTCAAAAGCTTATGACAGTGATGAAACAATTGAGATGACAGAAGAGGAAATAGACCTTGCGTACAACACTGTAGCTTCTGAGCTTAGTAAGCGCCGAGTGAATTTGTCTTAGAGATGAGAGGGACGATGCTGGTTTCCCGTCATTTAAGATAGAGAGTTCACCCTCTGCTAGTTAGCAGCGGTATGTCACTGCCTCAACATCTTCCCTTTGTTTTCTACTGTCTGTGAATTGCTCGAGTTGTCCATTTGTACAGCCACTGCATCTTGTGGATGCCTTTTTGGATTTTGAGTTTGTGGAGATATTTGTTGGAGTGAGAAAAGAAAAAATTGAGCGTATACTCCATCCTTCGGTCCCCTTTCGTTTTCCATTACTAAATCATTGCAGCAAATCAAAGATGTTTTAAAAAGGTTGCAATTGGTGTATGATTTAGAAATTGGCTATTAGGGCCAACTTGTGATAAATATTTTTTATATTTTGACATTCGAGATATTAAAAGTTGCAAAAAAGTTACATTTAATTTTTGAACTCCATGTTGCTGAATTGTCATGATAAAATTGAAAGGAAATTTATAATTCAAGAAAGTCTCAAACATGTGTTTAGGTGGAATGGAAAACAAAGGGAAGAAAATAAGAAAAATTTTACAAGTCCAAAATATTTCCTCTTTGGTTTGGTTTGGTTTATAAGCTTGTATTTTGATTCAAGTTACTTCGAGTTCATTAAATTTTGTTTGAGATGGATGTCAGGTAAGCATGCCAAACTCTAAAACATTTTTAAACTCACTAATTTTATGAGATCAGTTTGAATTTGACTAGCGCAACTTATGATTGACTTGATGACCTTTTTTTTTTTCTTTTTTTTCTTTTTTTTTTCCTGAGAATCATGAAACATGTAATATATTAAAGGGACACTTATCAATCGGTCTTATTAATTAAATTTATTTATCTATAGGTCCCAAATGATAAATTTATCACTATAAAAGCAAGATACTGGTAAATTTATTATTATAAATTTATTCATAAAAATAAAGAGACTGATAAATTTATCACTATAAATTTATTCATAAAATAAGATATTGATAAATTTATCAATAAGATTTAATGGGTAATAAATTTTAAAAGTAAGACCTATTGGTAATTAAAAACAGATTACCAACAGATTACCAGAACAACAAAATAAAAAACTTAATACAAACTGCAAGATGACTCATTTGTGATGAACTTAAAAGATAAACAATTAACATTTGAACATGTTTGAAACCCATTTTTGTGTTTTCAATCAAAGTTTAAAATTTGACTATTTACTTCTTTGTTAACCATGGTTTGTCTACTTCTTTCATCACCAAACATAACCAAACCATCACCAACATACCATACCAGCTAACTTAAAATTAATTAGTCTAATATTCTAGAGTTAGGTGAAAAACCTTACCTCACCTTGGGCTTAATATTTTTTTCCCCTCTTCATAGTTCTTTTATTTTTATTATTCTTGTTTATTTTACCAAAGGTTGGGTTTGATTACAACAAATATGTATTTATTTATAATTTAAAAAGAAACAAAAGTGTAAAAAATTGAGTAGAAGAAGTTTCTGAAAATCCAAAACATTTAAACACTTGGCCTTTAAAATGGGAAAGCAACTGTGGTGAGCCTCTCTATTCGCATAACACTAAATTTTAGTGTAGTTCATACATATTTTTTTATTTGGATATTAATTGTTGAATGAAAATTAATAGTTCAAATATCAATTATTGAACAAAAATTCAGTTTAGAATTTGATACCGAAAATTTAATTTTTGTTTGATCTAATTCACGAACAAATAAACTGGTGTAAATTAAAAAAAAGTATTGTGTGCAAATTGGTCTCTAGATGCACCCTACATAAATTATTGGGCACCTATTTCTTAGGGCACCTCAAACCAAAATTTAAATTTGTTGAATTTTGTTGGACAGCTCCAAATAATCCCAACTTGACCATCATCTACTCCTACCACTACTTCCCCTACCTCTTTATCACCAACCCAAACAGCCCTTATTAGCCCATATCTCTTACTACGACACATTTTTCTGATCAATAATCCCATTCTTAATCCCCTTATCGTATTGTAAAATCTCTCATCAGACAGTCCTTTATATACTATCATTTGCACTCCTTTATTTTTTCTTCTTTTTCTTATTTTTCTCTTCTCATCATCCTCCCTAAGTAAACCCGAAATCTATATCTTTCGTATGTTTTCCTTCTCATTACTATTCTTACATGCTCCTAAACTCTGGCTTAGAGATAAGAAGGAAAAAAAAAAAAAATAGTGAGAATAATTAGGGGGTTTGCGGGGATGAGTTTGCGTTAGGAAAAGGGCTAGGTTGGAGTTTCATGGCAGGAAGGGGATAGTGGTAGCGAAAAAGGATGAGAAGAACGAAGATTAGGAGGATGACAAGGCAACGGTGATGAAAAAGAGAGGGCTATGAAGGATTGGTCAGAGCTAGGGCTAGTTTTTTACTCTTTTGATAATTTGATCTAAGGATAAAATGGTATTTTACTTGTGAATAAATTATACTGACTTCTCTAAGGTTTGAAGAAAATACAAAAAGCCCCATATTATTTACATAATTACATAAGTTCCTTTAAAATTTTAATTTTCATAACACTTAACTCCATTTGTATCTATAATTTGTTAGTTATATGGATAAAAAATAATATTGCTATTTTTTTATACTAAAATATATATATTATTTCTTATTTACTCTTGTTTTTCAAGTTACTTGCATTAGTTTTGGTAATTTAACCTTATAGAAAAAATTAATGTAACTATTTAAAACTATGAGGCTACTAGTATTTTTAAAAAAAATCTTAAGACAAGCCAATATAATTTACCCTTTATTTATTTAATTATTTTAGAATAAATTAAAAATACACCTAAACTTTGTTTAAAATACGATTACATTCCTCCCTTTTAAGTTTCTAACCGCATAACAAATGACAATTTTTATTACTAAATTATGAAGTCAATTAACAATTTTAATAATATTATAAATATATTTCAAATAAAAATTCAAATAATTTTGTTATAGTATAAAAGAATAGTTATAAATTTTATTTTTTATGTTAAACAAAAAATTATGACAACGAGGTATTTGTAATTTTAAAAATTATAAAAAATGATTTATATTTTAAACAAATTTTAAGAAGTGTATTTATAATTTATCAAATTATATTTTATTGAAGAATGTATGTTGTTGAACCAACCTGAATAATATTTTGGATTGATTTAGACCTATATTGGGAAGATAGAAATAAATAGTTTTTGTATTTTTTTTTCAAAATACGTAAGAGTATTTTGATAATTTACTTGTTGGTTTATTTTTAACTTCTCAAATATTTTTTTGCTCAGGTAAACAGACTTTTTGGCTCTGTTTGTTTATGTTTCAAATCATAATTTCAGTCTTATATTTGAATGCTATGTTTGATTTAAGTTTTCAAAAATTGATTTTAAGGTCACATTTGAATACACATTCCAATTCATGTTTGGCAGAGTAGAGCTTTTTAATTTTGAATTTGTGAATTGAGTCTACTCGGATATGCCCGGACGTCCGGCTGGTTGACCAGATTAGTGTTTTTTTTTTGTTTTTTTTTGCAATTGCAAGATGTTATTTGAAAACAAATAATTTATATTTTTTTAAATATAAAAATTATTTTTTAGACCCTTTTCAAACAAAACAATTTTAAAAAAAAAAATCCAACCAAATATACAACCAAACGTAATTTTAAAGCACTTGCTGAATTTTTTTTAACAAAAAAAAATTCTTTAAATATTTTAAATAAAAAAAATTAAATAATTTTTTTAAAAAATTAAATAATTATTTTTTTAATTAAATTTTAAAAATAGTTTAGTTATGATTTTTGAATAAAATTTTCAACAGAGTTTTGAATTGTGTATTTGGTTATGAGTTATAAGTTTTTGAATTAAGTTTTGAAAAATGTTTGGCTTCCCTTCAATCCGTGATCGGACTGTAGGGTTCTGTTGGGCCCTTGAGGGCCCACCGCAGGTCTCGTTTTGATAATATGAACCGTTCAATGTGTAGAACTCGTCGAATTCTATATGTTTGTAAAAAAATCACGTTGATTGGATATCAATAGTTACGTGATCAAATTAGTTTTGTATAAAAAAAATGGACGATAAAAAAAATAAACAGTGGACAAAAATTTGATATGATAAAATAGATATTGATATCCGATTAACATGTTTTTTTACTGGCATATAGTACTCGATGAGATCTACACATTGAATGTTTCGAATTATTGAAACAGGACCGGTGGTAGGCTCTTATGAGCCCAATAGCACCCTCTGCTCTAGTTCAATTATAGACTAAGAGAAGCCAATCCCTTTTGAAATTTTTTTTCAAAACTTACAATCAAATAACTTTTTCACTTCAAAACTCATTTAAAAAATTCAAAATTCAATTTAAAACACAAAAGAAAACAAATTTTATATTTTCAAATCATGATTTAACAACTCATAAATTTAAAATATAATTTTATTCTTAAATCATAATTTTAAAAATAAACCAAACACTACTTTTAACTTTTTAAAAATAAGTCAAAAACAAACTTCTTTCTTTTTTTTTTTCTCTCTTTCTGAAATAGGCCTAGGGTCTCTCTATGCAAGTAGAAGCTCGAGCAACAGCGGCCGCCCACAACTGAAGAATTGTTTGGGAATGTACTAAATAAGTGTATTTATTTAAATTATATTTTTATATTTTTATTTTTTACACATATTTTTATATTTGTTTACATATCTTTTCGTAAAAAGTTAAAAGGTATACTAATTGGTTTGGCATAAACTATAAAAGTCAAAAAGTTATTAAAAAAATCAAAAAGTCTATACTATTTAGAAAAAGCTTATAAGGGGAAGCCTAGGGGCAAAACTATTATTTTGCCCTTGGAATTTAACAATCCAAAAGTCAAGTCAAAAAGTCAAAACGGTATAATAGTCATTTTGTTTTTACTACAATATTTTATTATATATCTTTTCGTAAAAAGTTAAAAAATTATCCACAACATACATATTTTTTTTCTACTGTTTTAGTTAAAAAGTACACTTATATAGTATATTCCAAGCAACCACTAAGATGTTGTTTGCATATACTAAAATAGTACATGTTATTTTTGCACATTATCTTATTGGGAGATTTGGCCAAAACTTCATCATAATAAAATTTTAATACATTAAGGACAAACACAAAAAAGTGTTCTTTGAGAAGTTTAGCACTCTTGATTATTACCAAAATATCCTTAGTGATTAATTTAATATTTTAAATTTGAAAATGATACAACCTTGATATAGATGTCGGTTTTTAATAAAATTTATATTTTTAGAATCATCTTATCAAGATCTATTAAACAAAATCTATGTTTAGTATTAAATTCTTTATAAAAAATTACCATCGAAATTGACATAGACAGTAAAATTTTATTTGTTTCATAGTAAAATTTTACTTTGTCATTACTAAAATAGGCAAAATCGCAGCATCAGTTATAGTAAAATTTTACAATGTTTTACAGTAAAATTTACTGTCGTTAAGCATATCAGCAATTAAGGGTGTGCGCAGTGCGGTTCGGTCAGTTTGATAGTAAAATTACAAATCGAATGGCAGGTTGGCGGATTAGCGGATTTACAAATTGCAATTTGAGCGATTTCTGATAGATTGAAGAATATTCTAACTAATTATCATACATTTGCACAATATATAATACTAATTTGTATAATATTTTTTAGATATATAATATAAAATAATTTTACATAATATGTTTCATATATATAACTATTAATTTGTAATAAATGTCACATCTTAAATCTCTCTCACACTAATTTTTATATTAATATTTAATTGGAGGTTAAAAAATATATATGTATTAACTATAGTAGAGCGGAGCGGTTCGGTTCGTGAATTATAAATTTTAAAATTAAAACCACGGTTAGCGGTTAGAACGATACGGATTGATGTAGATCAGTACAGTTTTAAAAAATTAGGCGGTATTTTGCACAGCCCTATCAGCAATCAAAGTTTATTGTTGTTAACCAGAGTAAAATTTTACTTTACAAAAAACAGAGTACATATTAGATGAATGAACAAAAAATATAGATATACAACACTTCTAAACCTGTAAAATAAGATAAAAGTGAGAAATTATTGAATTGATAAACAATTAATACAAGCCTAGTTTAAGGTACATTAGAAGAAACAAAACAAACAATGATTACCTTCTCTTCTTATCTATTTCTTTGAACTTAGACAATTAAATTATGGGTTGCGAGCTTCGTCTTCGGTGATTGATGAATAAAGATTACCATAGATTTTGAGACTTTCAAAAATAATTCAATAGCACTACTAAATCCCAAACTGAAATGGATTTCACGAATAATTACAATTTAATGAAGGGTCCTGTTATGGTGTGCAACCCTTAAAGTTGCACACTGTATGCAACCAATACAAAGAGTGTAAGTGTAAGGTGTAAACATAAAACAGAAGGCAAATAGAAAGGCGTAAATGAGTTGCATACCATGTGCCTTGCACACCTAAGAAAAGTCCTTTAAGGAATTCTCGTTGATGCAAATTTCAAATATGCGAGATATACATGTGCATGACTAATATTATCCAAAAAAAAAACACAGAAATTTTATTTTGTCCTTACTTAATTATGCACTTCATTCTTAGGGGATTTATAAAATAAAATAAATTGGGCTGCCATTTTTACTAAAGAAGGGCTCAATGGAAAGGTTTTGGACAAATTTTCTTATCTTATTTGAATCACAATCATATTATTTGAGTCACGTCACCTATTATTTAAGTTATATCTCTCCGATCCCAATTCACATTTTTTTTACGTACATATATATATATATTGGTAAAAAATAAATAAAAAAAATACTAAACTTCCCAAACAATGAGTTTTTACATTTTATTTTAATATTTTAAAATTTTTTTAGAGAATTGATCAACTTTTTAAATTATTTGGAAAACTAACTTGTTTTTTAAAATTGCATTTTAAAAATGCGATTTTAAAATTGAAATTGTATTTTTAACACATAATTTTACCATCACATGTTAAAAATGTAATTTTAATAAGTAAAATTCATGTCAAATAATTTGAAAAGTGGATTAAATTTTTTTATTTTCATTTTTAGAATATTAAAAAAGGAAACTCCCCAAGCAACCCCTAAATATAGGGCTGTTCAAAAATTCGTTCAAACCGGTAATCCGGACCGAACCAAACCGAATCATACGGTTTGGTTCGGTTCTATTAAGAATTGGTTCGGTTTCGGATTAAAAAATATGAGAACCATAAAAACGGTTCGGTTAATGGATTTTATGAAAAAATCGCGGTTCAAACCGAACCGAACCGAACCGATTTTTTTTTTTTTTAAAAAATAATATCAAGTTTTATTTTTATTAATTGGTTTTTGATAATTTTAATGATATTAAGATGGTATATATATGTAATATTAAGTAATACCTTAATATTATTAGTTTTTATCATGAGTTAAATGTAATTAGTTTGAGTAATTATTTTGTTAATATTAATAATTTATTTTTGTAAATAAAAATTTTTGAAACCGTAAACCAAACCGAAACCGAACCCTTTTTTGCGGTTTGGTTCTGATCCGATTTTACAAGTGTAATAGTCTGGTCTGATTCTCAAAATCACAGAATCGTTAGGATCAATTCAGTGCTTGAATTTTCTCGGAACGGTGTACACCCCTACCTAAATAAGCAAACACCAAACCATCCCTTAAAATTACGGAAATGTCCGTGGGAGGTTTTACTTCGCTTGCTTGTAGACTTTGTGTGTTAGTTCTTCGTCGTTCTCAGTAGGGTTGCAGCAGATAACGCCACGCACGCCACGACCACCGCCACCGACCACCGACCACCGTTCTAATCTCTCTCTCTCTCTCCCAGCGCAGCCCTTGAATAGACTCTCCCCATACCCCAATCTCGATTTCCCAACTTCTTCACGTTTCTCTCTCTATCTCTCTCTCTCTCTCTCTCTCTCTCTCTCTGAAACAATGGGCGCTTCTCTTCCTCCCAAGGAGGCCAACCTCTTCAAACTCATCGTCGTAAGCTCTCTCTCTCTCTCTCTACGTTTTTCTATACATATAATGCAATTATAGGGTCGAAGTTCAATTACTATCTTATTCAATCGCGCTTACTAGAACCCTAGATGTTGTTTTATTAATGCTTGTTTAATTGTGTTTCTTTGACTTCATCTGGATTATTAGTACTCCTGTCCTCTGTGCAATTTGGTGTTTTTTTTGAGCGTTGAGAATGTGTTTAACTCAAAGACTCAATCTTTTTTATGAAACTCATAGGTTCTGTTTCCATCCCTGTAAAGCATTTTACTGGGTGCTCTGTTTTTGTTGATTTTTCAGAATTTTTGAATTTTTTTTAAAAAAGGTAAAAATTGAACCCCTACTAATTTTTCTGACCAAATTAATTTATTATTATTATTATTATTTTTTTGTTTCAGAAAACATATTCTGATAACTCAATGGAACATTAGATTTTTAGGGCAAATTTAGATGTATATATAGATAACTTGAACAGACATGACAAGATGTCCCTGTAGTTTGCTGTAAAACTGTTTCCTAACAAATGGTAATAAAGGTTTTATATTTCATGTAAAATATTCATGAGAACAACTTTACGCTGAATGAAAAATGACTTTGATTATAATTTGGTTGTGGGGGTTATGCATGTAAGACTACTAACTAGACTTGTTGGGGAAATGAAGTTGAAATTTACTATTCAAGTAGGAATTGTTTCATGCTTCCTTTATCCCACATGCGTGATGTTACATGAGTCCAGATCCTCGGCCGCACTATCCTGCGGCCCGTCGTGCGGCGCCCCAAAAATTTCAATTAAAAAAAAAAAAAAGAGAACAGAACAAGAGCAAAACCAGAGAAGGGAGAAGAATAAAGAAGGGAGAAGAAGGAAGGATTCCACAGGTCCAGTTCTTGAAAACACAAAAACAAAAAAATCTAACAAAATTAACAACATTAAATCTAACAAAAATCTAACAAAAATTCTGGAAGGTTTTTCATTTACAGACTAATCAAACCAAACCCAAAATTTGAGATAGACCCAGTTAAGATTAGGAAATGAAAATCAAAACCCACAAAGCAAGAACCAAGAATACCACAAAATCATATATATATATATCTGACAAAATCTAACAAAAATTCTAGAACATTTTTCATTTACAGACTAATCAAACCAAACCCAAAATTTAAGATAGACCCAGTTAAGATTAGGAAATGGAAATCAAAACTCACAAAGCAAGAATTAAGAATACCACAAAATCATATATATATAGGCATAGAAATAGACATACCTGAAAGAATTGTTTCTCTCTCTTCCCAGTCTCTCTCAAACAACCGTTGTTCTTGTTGGTGCGATTGAGAGGACGGGAATGGCCTCGCCATTTCTTGGAGTGGGAAGAAGAGAACGCAGTGAAGAGAGAGGTGGGTTTCAGAGTTTGAGAGGTTTTGGAGAAGAGGAGAGAGAGGGAAGAGTAGGCAGTGAAGAGAGAACTGTTGTTCTGTCTTTTTTTTTTTAATTGAAATTTGGCCCCAAAACGATGTCATTTTGGGGCGCCGCATGAAGGGCCGCAGAAGAGAGCGGCCGAGGATCCGGACTCGATGTTGCATGTGTGGTTATATATTTTTGCTCATGCGAGGAGGACTCTGATTACACAATGCTGAGCTGATGCATTACGTTATGTTATGCAGTACACATTTAAGTTTTGGAGGTTGGATGCCATTCAATTTCTACCTTCTATGTTTGTAATCTTTTGCTGAAATTTTTTGGGCTTGTAGCTTCATTGAACCACCAAAAAGTGACTGATGTCCTAACTCCTAATACAACAAGCTTCCAACATCCCTGTAGCATTTTCTGATTTCTTAAATAAAAAAGCCTGCAAAATTTTTTAGAACCCATATTCCAATTAGCCTATATTAGCATCGCAGGCTAAAGGGTTTTGATCTAATAGGGCACCTCTATAGTAATATATGTATTAATCTCTCTCTCTCTCTATATATATAGTTTGGTGTATATGAAGAGTTCCACTCTCATAATTCATGTTAAAATTCAACCCACCTGTGTTTGCCCAGCCATTTTTTAATTATCTTACTATGGAAAGTGGAATGCTGATATTCAAATCTTATTTTGATTTTTTTTAATAATAAAGTTCTTGCTCACATGGAAAGGTGATGATAAATTCAATTTCAAATTACTATTATTCTCGAGCTTATTTCTAATTTAATTATTTGATCTGGGTAAAAGTTTCATGTTGCTACCATTTTTTTATATATTTGTTCAGTATCAGGTTGTTTGTTATTACCTTTTTAGTTGTACTCATGCCCGACATTTTGGATAAGAAAATGCTACTGCTAAATAAAATATCTTTGTTAATTGTCTTCATTGTTGCAGAAATCATATGAAACCAAACAGTATAAGAAGGGCTTGAAAGCGGCAGATGCTATACTGAAGAAGTTTCCAGATCATGGAGGTGTGTGAAACTTCATACAATTCTATGTTGCAGGCTTGTGAATCTTGGAATAAATAACATCATCATTCAAGCAGCTTTGTATGCTGGGATTAGGAATGCTCCCTTTCCCCTGTTTCATATGTGAAGTGTCTAGAATTGAGCTATCAAAATTGATGTTATGGTTCAAAACTGTCCTTAATGGATTGTTTTAATTTTATTTTCTATGTAGATAGATTTAGGAGTATCATGATCAGTGAAAAGTTATACTTGGGTGTCATATACATTGAAATGAAAAATGCTAGTTGGTTGCCAAAGGAAATTCATGCCAGCAATGAACTTTGCTTTAATATTATCTTAAACAGAGAAGATTGGTAGTTCAGGTTTTTTTTTTTTTTTTTTTTTTTTTTTTTTTTTTTTTTGTAAAATCTAAATCCTTGGAGTTAGGCAGAGTATGTGCTCAAAATTTCTGACCCAAATATCTGAACCATAGTGACTAGAATTTTGATGTTATGAATTGGGTTTGATTTATTTTTTGGGTGGAGAAGAAAATCAACCGACTGTGATATATTCTTCCTTCCTTTGTTAGGCACATGGGATGGACTCGGGAAGAAGTTATGACTTTGGTAAAATTGTAAGTCAAAAAGCCAGACAGATTAAGAGTTGATGCTATCATCAAGAAAGGAGCAAGAGAAGAAACTTTGAGAGATTAAATTTCTTTAATCTTCAAGTTGCGATCTCATAAATTATTATATTTTATTTTACCAAATAGTTTGAAAAGTATGGTATTATTATAATTACTTGATTATTAATTGAAATGCAATTTACACCAAACACTCAAGAAAGAAGTAGGCAAACTTTTGAGGAGGTTGAGACGACAATGCATAGATTGAAGAATATCATGCTTAACATACATCAATTCCGTATGTTGGAGATGTTTTCTGATTGTTGTTGTTGTTAGGGGATTTGAGTTTTTGCCTTTTGGCAGGAAGCTTGTTTCTGCTATCATTTTTTAATTTTTGTGTTGTTTTAAAAGGAAAAAATGGAAAATAACAAGGAAAGCTTGTTTGTTAAACTATTTTTGGTATTTTTGGTTTTGAAAATACCCCATTTTTAGGAAGCTATTTTGAGTTGTTTTCAGAATTTTCGTGACTATTTTTGCATAAAAAATTTAATTGATGGTGTTTTATTGATAAGTAAAAAGAGGTTTGCAAATACAATAAGTGCGGCACAAAAATCTTATTTTATTTTTATTTTTCTACGTATCATGTATCATGTTTACTATTTTTTCTTGTTTGATTTTGATTTTCTCGTCAGTTATTTTATCTGTTTTCTCTCCTGGTTACCAGAAACTTTGTCAATGAAGGGGTTGACATTAAATTGCATGGACCGCAAGGGAGAAGCATATGAACTTGTCCGGCTTGGACTAAAGGTTCGGATTATTTGAGTTTTCTTTTCTTTTTCATTTTCCTACTTCCTTTTTATGAAATAAGTATAGCTGTTGCCTCAATATTGTTTATTTGTTTTGTGATATTAAGTGTGACTTCTCTTGTCAATGCAGAATGACCTCAAAAGTCATGTGTGCTGGCATGTTTATGGTCTCCTGTACCGGTCAGATCGAGAGTACAGGGAGGCAATTAAATGTTATCGAAATGCTCTAAAGATTGATCCGGACAACATTGAAATATTGAGAGACTTGTCGCTCTTACAGGTGGATATGAATTATGTACTAGTTATTTTTCTTCTGTTGTAGTCACCTTTCTATGCTTTTGTCCTAAGAAATGTGAAAATAGTGTAGATTTTTCATTATAAACCATGCAAAAGCACGTTAACTTCAGTGGAATGCAATTCCTCACAACATGGTGAATTCTGACTGGGTGTTAGTGCATAATATGTGTTTGAAAGGGGAAATTTAGTTTTACAACTGAATTGGGGTTACATAGTAGGCCTGTTTCAAAATATAGATACTGTTTCAGACATGTCTCTCATATTTTAGTACTCACCACCATTTTTGTACTTTAAGTTGCAACTTTGATATACTTGCATATATTATGCCTGTGTTACTTGTTATGAGTCTTTCTTTAACCTTTTATTTTATTTTGGGTTAGAATTGTGAAAAAATAATTAAAATCGACAAGTATTATAATGTTAAACCTCATCAATTGTGAAAAAAATAATTAAAATCGACTAATACTGTAATGTTAAACCTTATTATGTACAATATGAAACATGCTCTAGGGAGATCTGACGGTAAAAGTGCTAAACTAAAATCACGTGAATTGTGAACTTTGTCATTGGAGCAGTTCTTCTCTTTTATTGGATCTGCAATCCTTTCTGTCCAATAGCTAAAGAGACAGCAAAAAGGAGAAAATTTATATGTTGTGATCCTGGCCTTGCACATTTTAGTAGACCAACTGTGCATGTGGTTGCAAATGGATCATTTGGTTATCTAGCAAAATATGAGAAGGAAATGATAATGGGCGTAGTGTCAGAAAGGACACAATGCAGAACAAGAAGATAGACTTTCTTAAAGTTGAACAAAGCTAACATTGTTTCAAATAACCTGATTATGGAGATTAGATGGGCGAGAGTCTATCTCTGTAAGGGGAAGTTAGTTTGAGCAATGTACTCATCATTGCCTTCCAAAACTTTTAGAATGATTTGACTGTGAAGTGACAAGATATATTCAGGAAACATCTGTCTCACAGGGAGTCACCTTTTGAATGGCACTGTGATTTCTCTTTCTGTATTTTCGCAGAATTCATTGGGTTGGTGATAAAAATTGTTGCTAAATTTGTTCTAGTACCAGATGACTCCTTAAGATCTTTTTTGATGAATTCTGAACTTCCTTGGACCTAGCTCTGCCAGTCTGGAATTTACGAACTGCACTCTGCACTGTCTGTCAATTTGCTATTACCTTAGCTCAGTTCTTATTATTCATGGTTGAAGTACAAAACCTTGTAAAGGTTTCCCATTGACGTCAATGGATGTTGGAGTTTGGCTGTTTTGGTTTTATCTTGCAAATCCTAAAATTGTGAGACAAGAATTAGAATGCAACAATCATGCTTGTACATTTTGTTTATTTTCTTCTTCTTTCTCTAACTATGGTATACTTTTCAAATAGCTAACAATTTATTCTTGTAATGTCATTCTATTTTAGAATTAGAACTACTCTGTCATCTTCTGTTTTTAGTTGTTTATGAGTGCATTTATTTAAGTCCCTCATACTTTTTGCTTCATCTCAATTTTCTGCCTTCTGTTACAGGCACAAATGCGTGACTTGGCAGGTTTTGTTGAAACAAGGCAACAATTGCTGACTCTAAAACCAAATCATCGCATGAATTGGATTGGATTTGCTGTTTCCCACCATTTAAATTCAAAGTATGCCTTTATTCTTTGATGTAAAAAAATTGAAGTATATATATATATATTATGATAAGTTAAAAAAAATCTAAATATGTAACATGTGTTTCATGTTCTTCAGCAGTTTGCTATTCGTAACCCCACTATAGTATCGCGGATGTCAGCTATTTGTTTCCTTTTGTAGTGATTTCCTAATTATTAATGGAAGAATGAAATAAATTTCATAATTCGTTTTTCTCTTTGTTTTCTTAGCTTCTATTTTCAGAGAGGTCAAACTTGTTTGTGTAACTAGTTAATTGGAGTAACGGATGAGGAAACTTCCAAACTGTTAATCTTGTCTGATTGCCATTGAAGCTAAGTTTGTTTTTAGTGATGTTCTATACTTACAAATTCATGTACATTGGATACTCCCACTGAAACATGAATTGGATATCAGTCCTAGGGTTTACTGCTTAAATGGACGTTATGTCTTTTGTTATGGAGTCCTGCATGTCATAGAATTTCTAAAAAAAATTCTTTGGGTTGTTCCTCATTCCCTCTTTTTTCACCTTTTGGTATGCATAAGAAATCTATATATTATAATATAGTATAAAAATAGTGATGAGCTATTCATTTTGTAATTATAGAAACTGAAGCAGTACAAACAGTACATCAAACAAATGCACACTTAAATTTTTGTTTGAGAGAAAATGGAATCAGCTTAATACTGATCGTGAATACGTTTTTCCTGAATAGAACTGAAATAAATACAAGTAACAGTGACGAGCTATTCATTTTGTAAATATACAAACTCGCAAACAGTACATTGAACAAGAGTACACTTAAATTTTGTTTGGTAGACAAAGAGAATCAGCTTAAAAGTGACGGTGAATACATTTTTCCTGAATAGAACAGACGTATATACGAGTAATGTTCTGTCAGCATGGATGGTCAGGTGTCTTAAAAATTAGAACTGTGGAAAGTCATACAGTGAATAATGGTTGAAAGGATGTAATTATCTCTCTCAGGGTAAAGTATGGAATGCCTTGCATGTTGATGAATGGTATTTTTCTCTATGTTCTGGTCTTCTCTGTAAAGGGAAAGCACAGTAGTGGCCCCAGTTGGAGATGTGTGGTGATCTTTCTTCATGTGGCTTGCTTCTTACGGTCCCTCCTATTCATTAATGGAGAGTTTAAGTCTTGAAAACCACATTATGGAGAGCCATAAGCACACCAGAGTCCTATGGTCCCTACTCTGCATGGATTACATGGAAAACTTTGCCCAATTTTGTTAATTGATTTTGCATATCATGAAGACTGCTCTTAATGATAGATACCAGTTGCTACTACCTAGTGTTTTTTATTTTTTTTAATTTTATTTTTTTAAGATGTTCTTCTGTTCACAATTTGTAATAAACAGAATTTTAATTTATTTCATGCTTAATTAAATAATGGCATCATTACTTTTCAATTTTTGTGTTTGTTACCTGCTTCAAATTGTTAGTTTTACATTTTTCTAAAACTAAAGTTTGATATCTCATTTTGTTCCTGTTTTATTTTTTTTAATTTTATTTTTGGATAACATCCCTGCAGTAATTATTTACTCTGTTTTTTTGGTTTATTTACCAGTGCTTCAAAATCAATTGATATCCTTGAAGCATATGAAGGGACACTTGAGGACGATTACCCACCAGATAATGAACGTTGTGAACATGGGGAAATGTTGTTATACAAGGTAATAACTATGACACTCAGTCTCAGTGAATGGTTTATTTCTCTCAAATTGTTGATTTAATTTTTCCCCACCCTTGGGCTGCTTGGTGCAAACATGTTTCTATAGGCTTAGGTTTTATTTATATATATACACAAAGATTTGCCATGTAGATACACATGTATTTATAGACACGTCCAGTTCAGATTTCAATTACTGGATCTGATATCGTTGTACTTTCGTTGAACATGCTAAAGTTTAGGAGTCCCTAACATTTTGTAGACAAGACTTTGATCTGAAGCAGTGTTGGAAAATGGTCAGTAGCTAATTTTGGTATTATTATGAGAGCTTTGGCATATGTCCATTGCAACGTTGGTGAAAGCATGAGGCGCACAAAGCAAAAAGGTCTTTTGGAGCCGAGATGCAAATCGCAAGTGCAAGCTTGATTAAAGTAAAACACACATTTTTGCAAATTAATGTATAATGTCTACAGATTCATACTATATATTTAAAATTTAAAAAAAAAATCAAATAATAATTTGTTTAGTCTTTTAACTAAAATTGTTAGAGTCTTATGTAATTGTATAAATATTGTAGGAAAAATTTTACATAGGATTGTTCAGTTTCTTAAAATGCTATGAGTAAATTTGAAAACAGTTATTAATGGTTAATATGACAATCAAGTGACCAACTAATCGTATAGCATTTAAACATAGATTTATATAATTTCGCTTGTGCTTTACTTAATATTCACAACCATCGTAGTCATAATCAAAACGAAGTACATTGTTGAATCAAAATATACTAGAGAGGTAAAAATCAAAAAGCACTAGAGTGGTAAGAGTGGCTTTTGGGCCTAGCATACACAATGCAATACAATACATCCAAAAGTGTATAATAATCATCAAGGCCCCATGCAATACTATTATGATCTAAAAGTTCAAACTAATAAATTATATTTTTTAAACAAAAAATGAAAGGGCAAAAAAGTGTGTCTTAAGGAAAAACGTGTTTTTGTAAATGCTTTTCACTTTAACTACTAAAAGCTCTTCTACTGTTGCGCTTTAAACACCCTTTTACCAACACTGATCTATTGTGAAGTCTGTCATTTTTTACTTTATGATGTTTATACACTTGTGGCTTTAATTGACATTATTTCTGCAATTTTGCTTATTCTTCCTCTTTCAATTTTTTGAGTTTCTTTTAATTCGTGGATTAAGGTCATTAACAAGATGATAGAAATGCTTGAAGTGGCATTCTACATGCATTATTATGGTAAAATTAGAAGAAGAGATAGTATTGTGGAGTATTCCCCAATGCTTTAGAAAGAGGCAATCCATTTGTTGGAATCCAACGGTCAATATCTGCTTTTCCTTTGTTTTGTGTGTACCAAGTGTACGTGGGCTTTATCTCTATTGCTTTTCTTTCGAATTAAAAAAAAAAAAAAGAAAGAGAAGAAAATGACTTAAAAAGGAATGTCGATTTAGTATGGGACAACAAATCAAGTTGAGGTTGAATTACTCCTAAATGGGAAACAATTAGTCTCAATGAGCATGCCAAATGTCCAAAATGAAAATGCATATTTGCCGTACAAAGCAACACGAGTGAATGTGATATTTGCCGTGTGTGTGAATATTTGCGTCCTCTATTAACTAATATGAAAGTTGCAGTAATTGACAGAAGTGTAAAACCAAGATATCATGTGAAAGATGGTGGTCATTGGAGTCCTCTTTTTTTATTACTTGGCTACAAAATGACTATATTGTTAGACATACAATTTTAATTGTTGTTTGCCTGGATATTTTCCTCCAGATTTCATTGATGGAAGAATGCGGATTTCTTGAGAGAGCTCTTGCGGAGATGCACAAAAAAGAGTATAAAATTGTGAGATATTCAACATAATTTGCAAGTCTAGTTGTATAGACCTCAGATGTTAAACTTACTCCTGTATGTGTCTTCCTAGGTTGATAAACTATCTTTCAAGGAACAAGAAGTTTCGCTTCTTGTGAAGCTTGGTCGCGTAGAAGATGGTGAAAAATTGTATAGAGTGCTGCTTTCCATGAACCCTGACAATTACAGGTATATAAATATGTTGTTAGAGAGTTTTTGCGGTTATGACCATCAAACTAAAATGTTCGTTTTGCTACCAATGGTGATCATTTTATTTATTTATTTTTCACTCTAGTGATAAAATAGCTTCTATGAAATATTATCTGTTAATATCTTCAGTGGTGGTGGTAAATTGATAGTTGTTATGATAATAGAAGTTGAAATATTTGAGGAAACCAGCCAGAGCCAGTTATTTTATGCTCAGAGTTTCAAAGGCTTATTTACAGGGGAATAATATTCTGCTAAGTAATTAGGAGGATACTATTTTTCATACCGAAATCTAGTCGACAAGTGAACAACTATCAAGGTCCTCAAATTGGGTTCTCAGAGAGTGGTTTCCAGATTTTATTATTTTGTCAATTATGCTATGAATATGGATGGATGATTCAATATAATTTGAAAAACCGATAAGTTATTTTCTGCATATATTTGTCATGTGGTGAGCATAGAGCCAATTATCCTTTTTGCCTAAACATAACATTTTGTGTTTTGTTGTTTTCTATGAAGCCAATCGATCATCCTCCCCCCTCCCTCTCCTCTCTCATTTTTGTTTTTCATTGCATGGCTCTTGAGAACAAAAATGCCATATATATCTTCCCCTAGGAAGCATAGATACGGATACGATACGATATGGATACGGCGATACGACAAAACTTAAAAAAATAAGATACCGGTACGGGTAGGATACGTTTGTGAAAAATATATTTTTTAAAATTATTAATAGTGAGTTACACATAAGCTAAAGAACGTTGAGAAACTACAATGTAATTTTATAATGTAAAATACTAACCTTAAAGAATTTTGTATTAATTTAAGCAAGTAGCTTGTTTACTTTTTAAATTTTTAATAGGTTTTGCAAATATTTCATTTCAATATCAAGTTTAATATATTTATATTACAATAATAGAATAATTCACAACTTGTCCCCATGCTTTTTCCTTTGACACTAGTGAAAAATATTGTATTCAAGTTTACTTGCTTATTTATTTATTGATATTTAATTTTACCATTGTTATATTCTCTTGTTGATTCTTACTTTCTATGTAATTATAGGGGACATGCATGAAATAATTAGGATACATCAATTTGATAAATTTTATTACTTAACTCACTATGCTCTTATTATCGAAGAACTTAACAAAGTATTAGAAAAATATTCTTATATTTATACTTCCAATTATATTATATTATATTACTATGCTAAAAATGTTACAATTCTAATTTCATAAAACAAGTAAACATGACTTTATCCGATATTTCAAAATTAAGTATCCGATACTCCAAAATTAATGAAAAAATAATTAAGAAGTATCTGATACTTTTAATAAGTATCTCATACGTATCCGCGAATATCCAAGGAGTATTGGTATCCGATACGGATATGTCACCCTATTTGAAGTATCCGTGCTTCATAGATCTTCCCGGTACATAGGTACCCATTTGTGGAGGCATGTGGGCAAGCCATTAGAGATGTTCTAATACTCCCCTTTGGTGTTTTTTCTTCTACTATTATCAGTCTTATTGTTATTATGATTATTCTTGGTTTTATGGGAAAGGAAGAACTGGGGAAGGGGTTGCGTTTTTGCTTTGTATAACTTGTTTTTTAGAAGTGCTAACTACTATGTTCTTTTTTTTCTTTTCTGTCTTTAGATATTATGAAGGGCTACACAAGTGTGTGGGTTTACTATCAGAAGGTCACCACTATTCCTCTGATGAGATTGATAGGTTGGAGGCCTTGTACGAATCACTTGGGCAGCAATACAGTCGTTCATCTGCTGTTAAGGTGACATCCCTCTTCGTTTGTGATTTCTCAGGGAGTTGGTACCTTGATCCATTAATTGAAAATGGAACATTTATTAATTCATTGGAAATTTGATTGGAGAAGTTTCATAAATCTTATTTTTTGTTGGTTGATTTTATAGGAGGGTTTATAGTTCCTATTTTTCCCTTTGATTTTATTTTCTTTTTGTATACCGTTGATGTACAGGGGTGACGCTCGCTTGTCGTCCTATTTTATAATTAGTTATCCCCCCTTAAATTTTTTTTTTTTTTGTGGATAAAGGGTGAAAGTACAATAAGGTAGTTGTCAAGGTGAAGACTCACCAAAGGACCTTGCTGCCTGCCATTGGGAAATTGCTTGTGTTTTGCTTTGGGGAAAATTCTCTTATGAGTACGGGGCGTTCTGTATCATTGTTTTCTTAGCTTGTATAATATTTTGGAACTCTTTTTATTAGTTTAGAATACCCGCCCCCGCCCCCCCCCCCCCAAAAAAAAAAATAAAAATAAAAAAATAAAAAATGATCTTATTGGAAGAGAGATAGCTCTGGATATGTTGTGCTGATAATACTTTTAGATGATAGTATGAAGGCCTGGAGTTTTTTCCTATGTTTTACAATTTATGAATTTAAAGCATTGTAAAACTAGGCTAAATCCTTGGTCATTGAATCATGGCCTGTTGGTAGGGTTGCAAACGAGCCGAGCCGAGCTTTGCTGAGCTCGAGCTTGGCTCATTTTTTTATCGAGCTCGTTTATTGAGCTTGAACTCGGCTCGATAAGGAACTGGGTTCGAGCTCGGCTTGGCTCATTAATATTAATAAAACTCGAGCACGGCTCGATAAATTTTTTTAAATATTATTTATATTATTTAAATAAAAAATATTATTTATATTATTTAAATAAAAAATATTATTTATATTATTTAATATATATTTTAATATATTATTTAAATTATTTAATATATAAATAATATATTTATTATATAATTTAAATAATGATAAACGAGCCGAGCTTATGAGAGATTGAGCTCGGCTTGTTTACTAAATGAGCCGAGTCGAGCCCTTAATGAGCCGAGCCGAGCTTGTTCATGAACAGCTTGATTCATTTGCAGCCTGGTTCATTTGCAGCCCTACCTGTTGGCTCTAAAACAGGACATCTTGCGGTCAAGTATGACACAAAAGTAGCATGAGTCAGAAAACCAAGTTTATTCTCATCTCAGCGAACACCATGATTTTTGTTGCTACCATTAGGTTACATGGACACGACATTTTACAGTCAAGGGATATGCTCTCAATATATAATGATGGTGTTTTCAAGGAAGAACATATTTTAGGGAATAGTAATGTCTTAGATGCTGTTAGTTATGTGGTTTCATCAAGTTCGTTCTGGCTCATTAGAGGGGTGCAAAACTCTCAATCTCATTAATACTAGTATTTTTCTGAATATATCTGCTGTTAATGTTGAAGATAAAAAATATCTAGCATATATATATTTATTATGCAACTAAGGTGGTTGAATGACTATTTTCCCTATAAATATTCATATTGCAATGTAAATATGGAGAAATTAGAATTCGTGCTGTATGTATGCTGACTTGTACTTGAGATTAATTAGAAAGCTCATTACATTATTGTTTTAACAGGTTGTGAGTTGTGAAAATTCTTCAGAATTAGCTGCTTGTATTTTCTTCTCTTGTTAATAAAGCCATTGCTTTTAATAAATTAAGAATGAGAATTTCGGTGCCTATTAGCTAATAAGCCTAATCAGATTGGTACAGAAGATAGAATTGCCAGTTATCAGTTTTACATGAATATGTTGTAACATTTTGGCTCCGGTTCACTATTAGGTGCACCTTTGTTATGGCTCTCATTAGCAGGTTTTCTGATATTACTTAGACTGCTACTTCATGTATGTAAGAAATTCTTAGCTATGAATTTGTGTCGGTGGGAATTAATATTAGTTTTGTTTCCAATTTCTTATGTTTTTGAGTGGTTTCCAGGACTTATATTAAACTTCTTTTTACCCTTTTTATGTCAGAGAATACCACTTGATTTTCTAAATGGTAAAAAGTTCCTTGAGGCAGCCAATAATTATATTAAGCCTCTCCTGACGAAGGTATCCCTAGTTCTTTATTTGTGTTACTTTTGACTTGTTAAGCTTATAAGGAACAAAACTTACAATTGCACTTTGTTTTGCTCTTAGGGAGTTCCTTCACTATTCTCCGATCTTTCTCCTTTGTATGATCACCCTGGCAAGGTTAGTGCAGTCACTTCTATTGATGATCTGATGAAACAGTTGGAATTCCTCTTTAGAAGTTGATATGTATGTAGCTTTTATATTTCTTATTCAGGCAGACATGCTAGAGCAACTGATTCTTGAATTGGAGCACTCAGTTAGGACTACTGGTGGATACCCTGGGAGGTAAGACTTATATGTCCTCAGCTCTTGTGTAAGTGTGTGCACTCCAAGAAAAATAGATTCATAAAATGGGTAACCAAACCCCCCCCCAAAAAAAACAAGTTTTTTTCTGTTTTTTTTTGGGCATTTATGGGTGCCAGTAAGGTAACTGTGTTGGACATGCTATCTAATATATGAAGCTGGTAGTATGTTGAAAGTTAAAATAGTTCTTCCTATTCACTCTGTTTGCTTGCATTACATCTGGTGTGCAGGACGGAGAAGGAGCCCCCTTCAACGATGCTGTGGACTTTGTTCTATTTGGCTCAGGTATATTGTGGTTGTTTTTATAGTTAGTTGATGTCTTCTGTGCTTCTTTTATATTGATATTGATATTGACATTGACATTTATTACTATTGTTTATTTTATAATTTTTTTTGTAACTTCACTAAGAGTTAATGTTTTATGCAGCACTATGACAGACGGGGCCAATATGATATTGCTCTTGCTAAAATTGATGAAGCTATTGAACATACTCCAACTGTGATTGATTTATACTCTGTCAAGGTCTGCAAATACTAATACCTTGTATATTCAGCTATAGTTGTTTGATCTACAACATTGGCAGTTACGGTTTTAGTTTTGTTTTATTCTTTATCTAAGAAATGAGCGTTCATTTATTTGGAATGCCATACACTATAAAGAAGATAAAACTTTCAAGAGATTTTTGGATTAGTAGTCCTGATTCTGTTAAAAAATAATAATGTGGTTATTGATCACAGGGCCGGATATTAAAGCATGCTGGTGACTTGGTAGCGGCTGCTGCTCTGGCAGATGAAGCTAGGTGTATGGATCTTGCAGATCGCTATGTAAATAGTGAATGTGTTAAACGAATGCTGGAAGCTGATCAGGTAACAGAGCCTGCATATTTATGCTCTTGTCTATTTGTTTTTCCCTCGTGTAAGTTTCCTCTGTACTGATTATGATTTTATATGGAACCACCCTTGTTGAAGGTGTCCCTGGCAGAGAAGACAGCTGTGTTGTTCACAAAAGATGGAGATCAGCACAATAACCTTCATGACATGCAGTGCATGTGGTGCGTCTATTTTGTAGCCCTACTTTTTTATTTTTTAGCATTAGAAGTGGGTGTTTTGTTATTTGATTGCACCTTTTAATTATGTTAAAATATCAATCTTTTGAAGGTATGAACTTGCTTCTGGAGAAAGTTACTTCCGTCAAGGTGAACTTGGACGAGCTTTGAAAAAATTCTTATCTGTGGAGAAGCATTATGCAGATATCACTGAAGACCAATTTGATTTCCACTCTTACTGCTTAAGAAAGATGACTTTGCGAACCTATGTAGAAATGCTGAAATTTCAAGATCGACTACATTCACATGATTATTTTCGCAAAGCTGCAGCTGGAGCTATCAGGTGAAGCTCTTCATTAAGTTCCAGTAATGAGACAATAAGATGATTTGCAAAATGAAGTGTTTGGTTATTTTGTTTTGTTTTGTTTTTGTTTTCCAACTACTACTTGTGCATGTCAATGTGCCTTAATGTGCACTGCTAATTAGATTTTTGGATAATTAACTGAATTGTTTTGAGATGTTTGGTTGTCTTGACTCCATCACCGGTGTACCTCTGGTTCTGTCATAATATTCATCTCTCTTTGATCACCTGAAACTTGATTCTTGTCCTGTGTTCACATTAATAATTATCCGAATTGAGGTGCAGGTGCTACATAAAACTGTATGATTCACCGTCAAAGTCAGTGGCTGAAGAAGATGATGAAATGTCAAAGTTAGCTCCTTCTCAGAAGAAGAAAATGAGGCAAAAGCAGAGGAAGGCAGAAGCTCGAGCTAAGAAAGTAATTTAGTTTTGTTTGTCCGGCATCTTAAAATTTATCTAGCTTGCATCCTAATCTTCTTCATTTTTTAGGAGGCAGAAGTAAAAATGAAGAAACAAATGTTAGTGGTGTCTCTAAGTCTGGAAAACGACATGTTAAACCGGTAGATCCTGATCCAAATGGGGAGAAGTTGATGCAGGTTATATTTTTTTTCTCACCTTATTCTGTCTGCTTAGGATGAGGTTTTTGACTGCTTACTGGGGCTTTTGGTTCTTATTTTAGATTGTCTCTTACATTCTAATATAAACAACAATTTCTGAACTTGTGTATGTTCATTGATGTAGGTTGAAGATCCGCTGCTGGAAGCTACAAAGTACTTGAAGCTGCTTCAGAAGCACTCTCCTGACTCCTTGGAGACACACTTGCTTTCTTTTGAACTAAATATGAGAAAGCAAAAAATTCTGCTCGCCTTGCAGGTAGTTTTATATCTAGTGTGGAACTTGTTACGCTACACATTTTATTTTTGAAAAAAAAAAAAAAAATCACTCATCCATTGTATTATTTGGTTGTACCATGTCAACTAAAGGTAATATCAGTCATTTAATTTTCTCCCCGAACTGGAAATCTGTTCCTCTGAGTGTTTAAAAACTATGATAAATTATTAAAACATCTTGGGAAAAAGCAAGTGTCTACCAATGAAATTGGTATGTATTTTTAATTACATGTTCTGCTAGAGAAGTGGCTGAAATGCAGTTTCTTTCTTTTTCTTTTTTCCTCTGAAGGCTGTAAAGCAACTTCAACAGTTGGATGCTGAAAACCCAGACTCACATCGCTGTTTGGTATGCACCTCTGTCAATACCTAATTGAGTGAGCATGGAAACAAAAGCCTTTGCAATATTACAGTACAATTACACATTTTATCACTGAGTGCCCATTTTTTTTTGTTTCTTCTCCACCGAGCTGGTGTCTAATTGATGCAGTACCTCAAGTATGTCAAAGGGCCTGCTACTTGCCTGTGCTAAGTATAAACATTGTTTTTTGCAGATAAGATTCTTCCATAAGGTGGGGGCTATGCCTACTTCAGAGACTGATGCTGAAAAACTTATTTGGGCTGTCTTAGAAGCAGAGCGGCCTACTTTCAGGTTCTCTTGGTACTCCTTTTGTTTTCTTGTTCAACCCAAGAAAATTGTTTAGTAATGGCTCAAATGATTTGATTTTACTTTTTCTGTAGTCTGTTGCACGAGAAATCTCTTATCGAGGCAAACACCCTTTTCCTTAAAAAGCATAAAGGTCATCATCTACCTCATCTAATATACACTTGACCTTTCGTTTGTAGTATTTCACCTTGGCTTGCATTTTGTAGACCCCTTGATGCATAGAGCAGCAGTTGCAGAAATTCTGTTTGTTTTGGATCGTAGCAAGAAGGCCGATGCCATCAAATTAATAGAAGATTCATCCAACAACCCAGTGTCAACGTAATGTCTCTTAGTAGATTAAGCTTCAATAAACTTTTTTTTTAACTGGTATTTTGTGAGGCATTTTTGCTTTGATACCTTCAACCAATGATTGAACATTGAAACTCTGCATGTTTCATGAAATTAGAAATGGAGCACCTGGGCCAGTCGGGAAATGGAAACTCGAAGAGTGCATTGCAGTTCATAAACTCCTTGGGACAGTTTTGGATGACCCCGATTCTGCATCGAGTAAGGGCTGGTTTGGCATGATATATATAATTTTTTTTTTTTTTTTTCATCACATCTCTCCTCTTTTTCTCTTTTTTTTTTTTAAAAAGACAAAAAGTGCACTTTTTTAGGACACCCCAAACCAATCCTAAGTCTGCAATATGAATTAAGATGTGGAATATGAACTAGTTACATTCTTGCCCACAAGCAGCTAGCTTTGGTGGGTTTTATCTATAATTATTTATCTGAAGCTTGTTCTATTATAAAAGCACTCTATTGAGTTTGCCTGCCTATTTTATTTCTTTCTTCACCATCCCTTCTTTGTTTGCTAAGAAGCGGGAAAGGATGCAAAATGATTTGCTGTGGGGTGTTGTATTTGAACAAGTTCAAATAACATTTGGTTTATTGTGAAAATGGCTTTGTAGATATGTTGTGAACATGATTGGTATTGGAGAAGGGTAGTTACTTTGAAATATGACTCTACATGGGGGGATTGGTCTCTGATGGCGGTCTATAAAGCATGGATACTTAAAAAGGGGTGACGTATCCATATCGGATACTAATACTCATTGGATACTTGCGGATACGTATCAGATACTTATTAAAAGTATCGAATATTTCTTAATTAAATTTTCATTAATTTTGGAGTATTGGATACTTAATATTAATATTAAGGGTAAACTACCAATAGGTCCTAATAGTTGGACTTAATTTTCATATAGTCCTATTGAAAATAAGTCATAATAAAATCGTCATTAAAAATATTTCCTGCGATGATTTTTTGTATGTCGCTAAAAATTGACAATTAGTGACTTTTTTTGGTCACGATTTTTATAAATTGTCGCTAAAAATTACAATTTGTGACGTTTTTCTGTGTTAAAATTTTCAAACTGTCACTGAAAGTTGAAAATTAGTAACATTTTTTTGCGACGATTTTTCTAAACTGTTGCTAAAATTTATAATTAGTGACATTTTTTATGACAATTTTCAATTTTCAATTTTCAAGTTATCGTTGAAAATTAACAATTAGTGACATTTTTTAATAGTGTATGATGAAAAATACCATTAATTATCATAGGACCTATTGGACAATAAGTTCACCTACTAGGATCTACACATAAGTCCCCCTAATATTAAAGTATCGAATACTCCAAGTCATGTATTACTTCTTTTTACAAAATTGGAATTGTAGCATTTCTTGCATATTATTATAATATAATATAATTGGAAGGATAAATACAAAAATATTTTTCTAATACTTTGTTTAGTTTTTATATAAAAATAATATATTGAGTTATAAAAGTAATTGAATTTGTCTGATTGATATATCTTTATTGTTTCATGCATGTCCCCTATAACTACATAGAAAGTTAGGATTAGTAAGAGAATATAACAATAGGAAAATTAAATATCAATAAATAAATAAGCAAGTAAACAGGAATATAAAATTTTTTTACTACTGCCAAAGGGAAAAGCACAGAGAGAAGTGTGGATTGTTCTATTATTGTAATATAAACATAGTAACTTGATATTGAAATGAAATATTTGCAAGACCTATTGAAAGTGTAAAAAGTAAACAAGTTACTGACTTAAATTAATACCTAATTCTTAAAGGTTAATATTCTGCATTATAAAATTACATTATAGTTTCTTAACATTCTTTAGTTTATGCGTAATTCACTACTAATAATTTTAAAAAATATGCTTTTTATAAACGTATCCTAGTTGTACTTGTATCCTAATTTTTTAGGTTTTGCCGTATCGCCATATCGGTATTGATATTGTATCCGTATCTTGTATCCGTAGTCATGCTTCCCAGATGGCGGTTAATATATTATTTGAAAAGTGCATATGGAAGGGCATCTAGGTTGGAATAATTTGGGGTCTCGCGAGGATAGTCATCAAGAATGGTATGCACTTTTGGAGTCATCTTCCCTGTGGGAACTGGGAAGAGAAGCTTGAGTAGACAAGCCCATCACTTGCTTGTGTTGTTATAAATAGAGGAGCCTGTAGTAGTTATATCTGGAAAGAAGGTGCAGAAGTGTTCTTGGGATACATTGCCTTTCATAGAGAGTTGAATGTTTGGGAGGTGGGGGAATTGGTGGATCTTCTTGAGCTTTTTTATGGTATTCCCCAGATTGGAGAGGGATAGGATGCTTTGAGATGGAGCAGAATGAGGTCCGACAATTTTGTGATGAAATCTATCTATAAAGCCTTGGTAAGTCATAGAGGATCTTCATTTCCTTGGAGAGGCATTTGGGTATTTTAGGCACTGTCTAAGGTCGCCTCTTTGTGTGGATGGTGACTTGGTAAAATCTATACCATTTATAACTGAATTAGGAGAAACAAATTCATGTTAATTGGAATTGTCTGTGTAAGAAAAATTGGGAATGAGTCCATTACCTTCTAAGTTCTTACTTATTGTATGGTGACAAGAGCCCTTTGGTCCATGGTTCTTGGCTTATTTAGGTTGATGTGAGTGTTTTCTCTGAGTGTTTTGGATCTTATACATTCTTGGAAGAGATGAAGGTGCAGAGTGTTCTTAACTTTTTCTAAACTCTCATATACAAAAACATATCTACATAATTTAATAAAGACCATGCTCGAGCTTGCTTCATCAACTAACAATACATGAAACGATCATTTGGTGAAATATGCATAAACTTAAGAGCTCAAAACTGAGACTGATTGTTCAATCTTTTTCATCTTGATTACATCTGTATGTCAGTTACATGTTAGTTATTTCATAGGGTTATTTACATAGAGACCCTTTAAACTATTGAGAAGTATCACTTTGATCCCCTAAATTATAAAAGCGTACAAATAGATCTTCCAAACTATTGAGAAGTATCACTTTGCCTCACTAAACTATAAAAACGTACAAATGAACCCCCTAAACTATTGGCGTGTTTCATTTTGACCCCTTCCGTTAACGGTCCAATTAGTACGTTTTTATAATTTAGGGACATTTGTACGCTTTTATAGTTTAGAGGGCGAAATGATACTTCTCAATAGTTTAAGGGGTTCATTTGTACGCTTTCATAATTTAGGGGGTCAAATTGATACTTCTCAATAGCGCAGGGGGTCTTTGTGTAAGTAACCCTTATTTCATATATCTAATCTCATCCAATTTGTTCTAGAAACTCTCAGTATTTATCGCATGACATAAACCCTATGCTTTTTTCTTAGTGTACCACTTCTCTGTCTTCATCTTTGCTGAATGCCTTCTAGTTATCACTTGAAAAGTTCTACATTTTAACACCACTGCATTTACAGAACTGATTTTATCAATACACTCATGTTGTAAGTCAAATTCTTTGCTCAATCATGTATTTTTGATCATTCATTTTTGGTATTATCATGTTGGGAGTTTGGAATACCGTTTTTAATTTTACATTTAATTTATTATTTTCTTTTCCTAGACTTGCAATTTGCCGGCACCATAATATATCCAAGAGTTCTATTTGCTTATGTTGTTGGCCGGGCTAAGACACGAGTAACTCTTCAGTATAATTCCATATTTCAAAACACAAAGAGACGGGCAAATGAAGAAATAGGATTTTGCATGGTGTTTACAGTTGATTATATTGATTGAGCTTCACTTTCCTTAACATGTCAATATGAAGCTTAAAAACATCTCTTTAATCTCCACCGCTCTCTGTGACAAACACTTCAAAATTGTGATGTATGAAATTGAATATTTCTTGTAGGATGGAAAGTGCGATGTGCTGAGTACTTCCCATACTCCACATACTTTGAAGGCAAACGCAGCTCTGCCATCCCAAACTCAACTTATAACCAGATACGCAAGAACCCTGAAAATGGTGGTGCAACCCATCCGGATGCAAGTCATGGTGCGGATTATATTTCTTCGAATGGAGAGCTGGACAAAATCGAGGCATTGAAGGACCTTGTCATCCATTAAGGTATCGTAAATGGTTTACCTTTTTCGGTTGATAAAGCTGTACAAATCCGTTCCACAGCTTATAAAATATACCCGGATGAAAGGAGTGGAAGACAGCTAACCATGGAAGGCCATTTCGAGGTTGAGATTGAGTTTTCTTTTCCCCAGATCAACCTCCACCGGATTCTGGAAATGCATATTCCTTTGGCAAAATGTGTATAATTTACATACAATTGTGTTTCTAAGTTGTCGAATACTCTATTTTGCTTGCTTTTTTTTGGTGAGATCCTGGACAAGAAAGAGGTTCTTAGGGTTTTGCAGGACTGCAATGTTTGAGTTGAGGCTGAAGGGAGAAGGAGAAGAGAAGTTTATTTTGATTACTGGTCCAATACAGGGTCAGAGCAGGGACAAATAGCACCCCAACAGAGTTGATCTCCAGAGCATGTTGTACTTGGCCCATTTCGTTGACCATTGTTTATGAGATGTATAATTTGCTAATATTATGTTACAAAATTTTGGCATGAAATCATACAATAACCAGTTGATATTGCAGCAATGATCAGGTTCTCTCTCTCTCTCTCTCTCTCTCTCTCTCTCTCTCTCTCACATTTTGATTGTAGCTATGATCAGCTTTGATGTTCCATGATTTTAATTTGCCCCCACTTAGTGAGGTATTTTTCTGACAAAGTTAGTATGATATGTTGCCAAATGCGAATCTCAATGATTTTGATAAGAAATGATGAGAAAAAAAGAACTCTCTCATGTTTGGTTTACAAATTAGATAAGAAATGATGAAAAAAAGATGAGAATGGGTGACATGTGAGAAACCAAGTTACTTGGCTGCATATTTTTGTTTATTTATTTATAAAACCAAGATTATCCATCAAAATATAAAGAAATAAAAATTCACGTCGTTTTTTCGGATTGGTATCTTCTCTATTATATAGGTGCAATAGAGGATCTCTATTATATGATCCAAAGATTGTGAAATATTTGTGTTAATAATGGTTATGGCTTTTCCTTAATTTAAAAGAAGATAAATACACATTATTTTGCCACTGTTAGATAACTGTTGGATGATGTGATAAAGTTTCTTCATTACAACAATGTGGTGGATTGGACCTGGATTTTACTTTTTTTCATCCAATAAAGATAATGAAAAAAGACAATAATAATAATAATAATAATAATAATTATTTTTTTTGGACAAGATGAGAGATCACAATAATTTCTTTCATTTTTATTTACATTTAAATTCCAAATGAAGCCTTAGTTTGAGGAGTAATAATCTTGTATTCCGAGAATATTGTAAGAGGGGACTGAACATTAATTTGTGGATAAATCACAAAACATCACACCATTAGGACTGGACTTGGTTTGGTTACATCCAAAATGTATTGGGCTAGGCTATCACTTTGGACTAGGGCTGGACTGAAACGGAAGACCCTTGACCCAGGACAAATAGACCAATTAGAATTCAATTCAGAAAAGGCCCATGGGCCTGCATGTGCCATCAAATCCAATATCTGAATTCATGGATGGCTTTGATACACATGATCAAGCTTGTATCCACAACTAAAATGTCCAAATGGAATGACAAATGACCAGAGAGACTAGACAGGTGTGTGTGTCTGTGTTGCCTTTGTTGGGGCCATTTGCCTTGGATCCCAAATGTCTTGCTCACCCTAGAGGGAACCACAAGCTTTTTGTATATAATACTCATTTTTTAAAATTTTTTTTGTAACTGAATTTTGTATATGCTACTTGGTAGTAATATTGTGTGGATTCTCATGGTCCTAGGTCCATCATACACTTGGCCCACACATGTCTTGCCATTTCCATCATCCAATTTGAGTTAATTACACCAATAGTTCTGAAAGTATGCGATTTGTTATACTTTTAAACTTCTTATTTTTTTCATTTTAAATATTTTATTTTCTGATATTAGCCACTTTCAAAATCAATATCAGGGAATTTTTTTTTTTAATTTCGTAAAAAATTGAACAAAATTAAAAGGTTGGAGATGAAAATACATACGTCAGGGGTCCAAAATGCAACAAAATAGACATATTTTGGATATCATGTGTATATTTAGTCACTTAGATTTTGTTGAAATTTTAAGTAAAATTTAGAAAAACGAAGGAGAGAAGGAGAATGTCGGATTATTCCATCCCAACCCTACTCTCGCCGGTGGCGGCGAGCCCTATCTAAGTCGTTGCCATTCTCTTCCAACACTAACCCCCCAAGTTCCTTCAGTGGTTTGAGAGCTGAGAGAGAGAAAAGAAAAGAAAAGAAAAGAAAAGAAGGGAAAAAAGATCCCAAAAACAAAAAAAAAAAAAAACCTAAACGACGTCATTTCGGCATCACCACAAGAAGTCCTGCAAGACAGCTTGACAAAGGATCCGAACTCGCTTAGCCCAACACCTATTTCACATGTCGCATCACAAAGCCATCCGTATAGCAATGTTATATGCACAAAATTAAAAGGTGAAAAAATGTATATATAAATTTTGCATTGTGTAATTTAATTTAATTTTAAATATGACTCACATAATATTTAAAATGAATCTCAATCACACATTAAATTTTTTAAAAATGTTTTTAAAATTTTAATTATGTATAATTATTATTTCTATCTTCAAAATGTGGGTTCAATAAAAGGTGTGACCGACCAAACACACCACGAGTCTAGTAATATGCCCCCAACAACTAGGGACGGCGTATTGTACTGTGTCATATTGGATTTGTATTCAAAACAGTCCAACATTAATATGACTCGTTTAATTAAATGTGTCAATTATTTTGATATTGACATGACCTACTTATAATCGTGTTAATTCTAACATGGCATGCTTAATACGTTTAACCAAAAAAAAAAAAATCTACAAAATATAATGTTTTGGTTTTTAAAATCTGTTTTTCTTTTGAAAAAAATTAATTAAACATGAAAAATTCTTTGTTGGAAAAAAAATAAAAAATACTCATTATTTTTATATTAATTTTTTTTTTTGAGATGAATAATTTTTTATTTATATTTTTATCAAACTAATTTATAATTTGTAAAAAAAATCATAGAACAAATTTTAAAAATTAAATCAAACAAAGTGAATAATAACTATAACACAAAATACTAATAAACTAACCAAATCAAACAAAATGAACCAAAATTGTGACATAAAAAATATTAATAAAGTAACAAAATATATGATAATTGTTAATCACATTGGCTCATCATGGCATGCTGTAACTTGTATGCCAAGAAGAACAAAAAAAAAAAAAAAAAAAAGTTTTATGGCCATTGCTTAACTGAAGACCGAAGAATTCTTGAAGATTTTAAGAGAGGCAAACAATTTATCAAATTATAGCTGAACAATCGATTTATCATTAATTTAAGGTTGCACTTCATTAGGTATATATGTTATATAAAGATTTAAGTTTTAATCTAATAATGAATTACTTAAGATCTTATGGTTACTAAATTCAGGTTGTATTCGGGTTACATGTGTGGGTTTTGTCAACGTGCCGATATGAACGAATTTTTATGTAGGTCAAACGTGTCCATTTCGGGTTTCGCGTGTTCAACCTAAACACGATCCATTTAATATTTATGTTTTCAAGTCGTGTCATATTCGGGTCCGAGTAAAAAAAATGAATAACTGTAACCCTCTAATTATGTGTACGATTCGAGTCGTGTTAAAGGGTTACGTGCCAAATTTTCACCCCTAGCAACAACCCATAATGTGTGGCCACATGTTTGGTTTAGTTTTTAGAAATTTGTTTCGGTTTTTTTTTTCTAAATAATCAAAAATCAATTTCGTAAAAAAATTTAAAAAATTAAAGTATTTATCATTTTTATATAGTTTTATCTTTTTGAAGGGTAAAAATAATTGTAAAAATATATTTTTAATATTTATGTTTGTCAAGCTAGTTTCTATTTTTTCAAAAAATATTTGTTTCTTTTTTTGAAGAGAATGAAACCAAACATGGCCTATGCATGTGTTGGCTGCATATTTTGTATAGGCCAATCATAGCTTAATACGTGGCGAGATGAGGGCAACATGGAGAGTTAATTTAAGTCTTTAATCGAAATCAGATACGTGGCAGTTAGTATTGGTAATCATGGATCTGCATAGTACTAGATCAATGGAAAAATAGAATATGATATGGCCTAACGCTTACTCATAAAGTTTAAATTCAAAATCAGGAGGGAAACCTAACTGTAAGAGTGGTGTAGTGGGACTGATTGTGAGAGAGCATGTTCAGAAGTCATGGGAGGACATTTCGACTGTTGAAAGCCCACTTCGACGGTTTTCATTGAAAAATATAAATAGCAAAGAAGGCTCCAGAATGAAAAATTTAGACTTAGATAAAAAAACCAATTTATTTACTTTGTTTTTCCTTCCAGTTTTTATAGTTCTTTACATTTTTGCAATTCAATTCCCGTACTGCACTTCATTCCAAGGAGTAGTTTCAAATAGCTTGTTGCTGTAAACCTCTACAAGGCTTGGTCAGATCATTGTAAGTTTTTCATTTTACTTAATGAAATTCAGATTCTGAAATTATTCCTCACTTGTTGTTATTTACTAAATTCTCTTAAACAAGCCACCAATAAAAGTCCTCTTCATTGAGGCTGAGAGAACTAAAACACAATCGTCTGATAATTGGTTGACAATAAATATTCTGTAAGGACTGATTGATCCTTACTAGCACGCTTAAAATTACATTATTAACTTTCGAAAGCCAAAAAAGCTAACATATATTTTTTGGTACGCCCGGTGGGACTAATTGAAATGGCTAGATGTAGAAGACAAAGAGAAAATGAATGCCTGGAAAAAGGTATGGAAAGGAGAGGTAGAAGTACTTGATTCAGAGGATATTGTGATAATACATCTTATGGAAGCACCTATCTCATCAAAACCTATGGTTGAACAGACCAGCAATTCAGAACATCCACCACATGTTCAAAATATTGGACGAGGCCATGGAATTGGGCCATCCACTGTTCCATCTACCCAGCCAATGAATCCATGGGGAGGCTTGGTAGATGTCATGGGATAGTAGTTAATGTACACAATGGAAAGATGGGTAACATCCTTTATGGATCGAATGAAATCCCATCAACTAACTAACACAAGGCATATGGAGGAAAATTCAAATGTTCCTCAGCAAAGATTGGCTAGAGATAAACAGCCTATACAAAGTAATGGACATACTAATGGTCAGACTAGTAATCAAAATTATGAAAGACCATCACCTATACCTCAATTATGGTATGAGCCTCTTTCAAAGCTTGTAGTAAATCAAAATGCCTCATTACCTAACAGGGAAGCCATAAAAATTGGTGGATTTGGGCCAACATAAGAAAATAGCATGAAAGTGTTTCCAAATCCCATGTTCGAAGCCATACCTGGCACAAGGGGGGTCACTAATCCCTTGTTCGAATTCACACCCAGGGGGTTGGAAGGGTTTCCTGCGGCTGGGAGAGAAACAACACTTGTTCTTCCTATTGCAGCACCTTTCGCAGGACAGGCTCAGAGAGGTCAACTATACCCTCAACAGCAGCCAGTACCACAGTGACAACCAGTCCCAAATATACCTCCCTATGGACCAAGAGGACCTCAAACACAGGGGTTTCCACCAAATCTTGTGTTTGTTCCTCCAGTGGTAGTCCAACAAGCACAAAATATGGTTCATAGGGACCAAATTGCTGATATTGTCAGAGAAATGTGTAGATCTATGGCTTGGGGGTTCAAACTCCTGTGTATAAGAAGCCATACCTAGAATGAGTGGATAGGATGTATGAAAATCCATGGGGTTTAGAATACCAGACTTTGCTATTTTTTATGGGAATGAAAACTAGTCAATAGTAGAACACATTACTAGGTTCGCAGCCCAATATGGTGAATTTACCAATAATGATTATATAAAGTTAAGACTTTTTCCAAATTCTTTAACTGGGGAAGCTTTTATATGGTATATTAACCTTACACTTGGCTCTATCCAAACTTGGCAGCAAATGGAGGAGGCATTTCATGCCCAATTCTTCCAAACAGAGCCAAAAGTTTCCATGGCAGACTCGGCAAGGTTGAGTCAAAGACTTAATGAGAAGGCTGTTTAATTTATTGCCAGGTTCAAAAGAGCACAAAACAAGTGTATGGTCATTCTACCAAAGCCTGAATTTGTGAGATTGGCTCAAAATGGTTTAGAGTTTAGGCTTCGAAAGAAGTTTGACTCAACTGAGTTTCGAGATTTAGTGGAATTAACCTATAAGGTATCTAGATATGAATAATTACTTGAGGAAGAACAAGATCGAAGTAATGCATCATATAAGACTTATTATAGAAACTTTAATTATGAGATTGATGCAACAGAGATCGTAGAGAAAGAGCCTATGACTTGTGAGGCATTAATTCATAAGGATACTACAATAGATCAGCAGTTTAAAAAGAAAGACTTTCATAAGAAATACTTTTTTGATTTAACAAAGGCTGATGATATTTTTGATCATTTGCTTGCAACAAATTTCCTAAATTTACCAAGGGGAGTTAAAATTCATTTCCCAGAAGAACTTAAAGAGAAAATGTATTGTAAATGACATAATTCTTGGTCTCATTCAACTAAAAATTGTATTGTTTTTCGGGACAGGATCTAAGAATAGATTTGAGAGGGGAGTTTAAAATTACCAACCAAAGCAGAGAAAGTTATGGGGATTGACACTAAACCATTCCCAGAGATTGGGGAAACTACAACCAATGTTAGTATGCTAGACTTCCAAAACCTATCTTTGAAGGAATTGGAGGAGGTTAACGTGCAGATGCATGTTGCCAACCAAACTGCTTTCAAGAAAGATATCAGAAGTTCAACAGCAGATGGACAGAGCTTTGCGGACCAAAAAGAGGATTCTAGTGAGGAAGCATTGGATGATAACTCTTTAGAGGCAGTTGTCATGCAAAAGATGTGCCCCGGATGTAGGTTAAGTTACAAATGGTTGAAAGGTCTCCTAATTGATAGAAAACAGTATTACAAGGATGTGCAGAGATACCCTAAACCAGCCAGTACTTACAACAAGATGCCATACCCAACTGGTCCCAGACAACAGCCATTCTTGGTCGGACCACCAGCCGCTAGAGTGCATCCCAAGGGTAAGAGACCTCTGCATGAGTTCAGACCACCCAACTATTACAGAATGGAAGACAATTATCTTGAGAAGAAGCCTGAAGTGGGCTCAAGTTATGGAATCAGAGCCAAAGATTGGCCTCCAAGATCAGCCTCAAACAAGATGGAAGGTAACCACCCTGACAGAAAGCTTAAATTAGGCTCAAGACAGGGGATCAGGGCCAAGCAGTGGCCTCCACAGGCAGCTTCGAAGGCAGAAAGAGCTTGTTCAGCAACTGAACTAGTAAGTTCATAGGTACTTGGGGTTCCAGATTGGTTTGTCATGCAGAACAAACCTAAGGAAATGCCTGCCTAGAGAAGTGTTTTTGGAGACCAAGATAGAATGATTAAACCTCCCTTGGTGGCTCCAAATAATTAGGTATTACTAAAGCACCCAAAAACAAAGAAACCAAATATGGTTCCGGTAATTTCTAGGTCTCAAAGGGGGAAGATCCAGCAAAGGTATACTCAGTACCAAAAGGATCTGAAAGAAAGTGGAGACAGTTCTTCATTGGCCCAGTCAAAAGGCCAGATAGAGGAAAGAGATAGTCCAAGATTGGATCCTAGTCCAAAATTGGTTCCTCAGAACAAAATAATTTTTAGCAAAGAGTAGTTGGCTAAAGTTCACACTAAATTGAAAGCCAAGGAAAGATCCAGCTTAGCAGGTCTTGAAAAGGCCTTGATGGAAAGCGATAGTGAAACAGAAGGAGAAGTTGAACTAGGCCAAAGGAAAGAAATGGCTGAGGATGAGATGTTTGAAGCCTTTATGGCTGAACATATATTTTTAGTTGAAAAACCAGCAGGAACAGACCATTCGAAAGAAGTCACTAGTACTGAAGTACCAGAGTGCAGCATGGAAGATGCTTCTGAAATAACTGAAGAAGTTAGCCTGGAAAAGAAACAAGTGCAGCCAGCAGTTTAGTTTGGCTCATTTCCTCCAGTGTCAGTAAATATGGTACATATACTACCACAAGAATTCCAGGCTGAAGATGGGAACCAAGAAGGTCAATAGATTGACCCTATTCTAGTTTCTAGTGAAGATTCACAAGTTAGCATGGTTCAAGATGAGTCTGAAGTGGCCACACCAACAGAAACTGAAGATGAGAGTGAGGAAGTGAGTATTAATCTCTTATATCCTTTTGAGTATCCTACATCATCCATGACGCAGCATGTCAAGGCCTTGTATATTAAGTCTTTTTTCGATGGGATACAAATGAACAGGGCATTAGTGGATAGTGGGGCAGCAGTGAACCTACTTCCGAAGTCTTCTTTGAAGAAACTAGGAAAAAGAAACCCCAGATTAATCTCAACCAGCATAACCATTGCTGGCTTCGCTGGGGATAAACAGATGGCTCAGGGTATTTTGCCTATCAACCTAAGTGTGGGAACCAAAGATTGCATGACGACATTCTTTGTTATTATAGTAATGCCAAGTATAATGCTTTACTTGGCAGGGATTGGATTCACACCAACAAATATGTGCCTTCCTCTCTACATCAGAAGATAATGATGGCTTTATGCAATGGAGAGACAGAGGAGATCAATGCAGACTCTCAACCCTTTATCGCTTGTGTTGAATTTGCATAGGCCAAATTGTACACTGAAGGAGTGACACCCCTCAGTATGTTGAGAAAACTTGATGGTTTAGTCGAAGTGACGGCTGATGAGGAAGTAGCATACCTGAAGCACTTAGTGTAGAAAAGTGCTGATGAAGAATTTGTCATCAAGGATGATAATGACACCTGGTTGTAGGCAAGAAGATAAAACCCAAGAAGTCAGACCCTTGGCTTTAGTTAAGTTTTCAATGTTGGACATAAAATCGATAGTCTAGAAGGTTCAAGAACAACAGAAAGAAGCCATGGTAATTGGCTGTAAGCAGGAGTAACAACAGGTCAGGTCTTTGACCTTTGATAAGTACTGTGCATTGGACATTGAAACAAAAGTCCAAGAAATACAGGAAGAAGAAGCCTTATGGACAGACTTTGTCTATGAGAAAGAATGCAAAGATGTTGAACTAGAGAAAGTGGGAGAAGAACAAAACCAAGAAGTTGTTTCGAGGGTAGAAGAAATCAAAAGAGAAGCATTAGTGAGTGCTTAAGTATAAGATCCTTTGGAAGAAGTCAATTTAGGGAGAGGTTCTGCACAACAACCCATTTATATCAGTATTTGGTTAAGTCCTTGTGATAGAAGCCAGTTATTGGTTGTCCTAAAACAATATAAGGATTGCTTTGCTTGGTCTTATAATGAGCTGCCTGGATTGGACAGATCATTAATAGAACATAGGCTCCCATTGAAATCTAATTTCAAGCCATACAAGCAGAAGCCAAGAAGGATGAGTCCTGAAGTGGTTTAGAAGGTCAAGGAGAAAATTCTTAGGCTCTTTAAGGCAGGCTTTATTAGAACAGCCAGATATGTTGAATGGCTATCCAATATTGTGCTTGTGGTTAAGGAGAATGATAAAATGAGGGTATGTATCGATTTTAGAAACCTGAATTTAGCAACTCCAAAAGATGAATACCCCATGCCCATAGTAGACTTATTGGTGGATAGTTCAGTAGGGCACAAGATTTTGTCTATGATAGATGGATATTCTGGTTACAACCAAATCTGCATTGCAGAGGAGGATGTCTATAAGAAAGCATTCAGATATCCTAGGAACATGGGCACCTTCGAATGGGTTAAAATGCCATTTGGTCTGAAGAATGCTGGGACCACATATCAGAGGGCAATGAACACTATCTTTTATGATCTCATTAGAGGATATTTAGAGTGTTACATTGATGACATTGTAGTAAAATCTCAGTCCATGGAGGAACACTTGGTTCACTTGGAAGCAGCTTTCAAAAGAATGAGAAAGTTCAAGTTGAAGCTTAATCCTCTCAAATGTGCTTTTGGTGTATCAGTTGGAAACTTCTTGGGCCATGTAGTACATAAGAAGGGAATACAGATTGATCAAAATAAAGCCAAAGCCATTATTGAGGCCAAGCCTCCATCAAGTAAGAAAGAAGTATAAAAGTTCCTTGGTCAGGTTAATTTTTTTCGAAGATTTATTTCTAACACTGCAGGGAAAACTAAAGTATTTTCTTCTTTATTAAAGTTGAAAGATGAAAAGGAGTTTGTGTGGACAGTAGAGCATCAAATTGCTTTTGAAGGAATTAAAGCCTACTTGGCCAAGCCTCTAGTACTGATGCCATCAAAGAGCGACAAGCCTCTGAAGTTATACATTGCTGCAGTAGAGGATTCATTGGGAACTTTCATAGCCCAAGACAATGAAGAAGGCAAGGAGCAAGCAATTTATTACCTTAGCAGGTTTTTAAATTCTTGTGAATGTAAATATTCAGCTGTAGAAAAGTTGTGCCTTGCATTGTACTTTGTTGTAATGAAATTAAGATATTATCTTTTGCCTAATGTTATTTCAGTAACTGCAACCACAGACTTGGTTTAGTATATGTTATTTAAACCAATGTTGAGAGGAAGAATTGACAATTGGATATTAGCCTTGTCAGAGTTTCATCTAGAATATGTCTCCCAAAAGGCAGTAAAATGACAAGTTTTGGCTAACTTTTTGGCAGATAATGGATCTTGGTATGATCAATGTTGAGCCATGGCAGATGTGGTTCGACGGGTCAAGGCTAATGGTCTGATTGGAATTGGTGTTGTAATTAAGTCACCACAGGGGGTAGAAACCACACATGGTTTCAGAGTGGATGAAACTACTTGTTCCAATAATCAAGCTGAATGTGAAGCTTTAATAATGGGACTTATAGCGATCCCGGGTTTTACTTTTTATGTATAGTGATCCGGACTTGTTTCCGTGGATGTTAGTAGTTACTTATGTCTTGTTTGCATCATTTCGTACCTTGTATTTGAGTTATAGGATGTCTTAGACAGGTTTGTTTCAGGTTGGTTGAACTTAGAAACCAAGAGTAGTTGCCCAGATTTTTGCCTTCACGCTCGAGCGAAGCTTTTGACGCTCGAATGTGATTTTCCATCTCCCAGTATTTTCTCTGCAGTGTTGGACGCTCGAGCGGGTGTTTTGACGCTCAAGCGTGAGTTTGTGTGTAACGCTCGAGCGGGGACTTGGTTCAGGAAAAAGTTCTGGGAGTGTGCATTCACCGCTCGAGTGGGAGTTTTGACGCTCGAGTGGGAGTCTGTGAATGACGCTCGAGCGGGCGTTTCTACGCTCGAGCAGGGCGACTTTTATATAAACACGGGATCCGACTTTTTGGATCACTTTTTCAACACACTTTCTCTCTCTTACTTTCCCAAATGCAGATTTGAGAGCCCCTCACTCTAAAACCTTACCTTCTCTCTTAGATTTGATCTAGTAGGAGTGATTTCCTTACCTTGGGCCTTTGTAAAAGTTGTGGGGATCGTCGAGGGCTATCTTTTAATTCGAGAAATTTGTGATTTGGAGCATCTTCATTTTCGTCATCTCCGTTGTTGGGTTTCATCTTTTGAGGTAGGGATATCCTACTCCTCTTTATGTGCTTTGTCTTTGAATTTTGGTATTTTGATATGTTGGAGGTTGTTGTGTAATTTTACAAAAGTTGGGATTTTATTTATAACAAACCAATATGCATGTTTGGCCTAGAGAAATGAGTTAAATGATGGATTATGGATGAAAATGGAACCTTTGGGTTGTTATGTAACTTATGGGAAAAATGCCCTAATTACATAGTTAAATTAATTCATATAATTAATTTGGAGAAATGAAGAATTGAATTGAGAATGTTGAAATTGAACGTGTATAGAATTAAAGGGTGTATTTAGATTCATTCATCGCTCACCTGGTTGAAATGTTGATTATATATCCATTTGGTGCATTTATTTTCAGTATAGAAATAACTGCTTTGGGTTATTGGTGGAGGATAGTCTTGATTGTTGTAGACAATGAATGATGATTAGGCAAACTAAAACTAATCGATTGAGTATGCTATTGAATATAGCGATTGGAATAATACATCAACTCTATGTATTGATTGATTGTATATGATCTATGTTTATATACGTGTGTTGAGTGGGAGGAGATAGGGGATGTACTCCACGGTTTAGGGGAAGATAGGGGATGGACCTCTAAACCGGATCTTGTGTGACATTGATACAGCACTACAATGTATATCAAGTGTTGATTACGGAAGTATTTGAATTGATTTGATATAACACCAAAATGTATATCGTTATCAATTGTGAAAGTATAGAAGTGATTTTATGTTATGTTGATACAACACTGAAATGTGTATCATTCGTAAATTGTGGGAATGGTTTATGTGTTATTGATACAGCATTATCATGTATATCCATCACGAATGTCGAAAGTGTTTTAAAGATGAATCTTAACCTCATTAAGTTATTTGGTTAGGTGTTGAGCCTAGTTTTCTAACTCAAAGATGAAAAGAAAAGGGGAATATAATGTAACACGGACTTAATGTCATGAAATCGAAATATGGTATATGTGGATGTATCTGTGTTGACCATCTATCAACTGCTAATCTTTTAGTCATTGTTTATGGTTGGTTTAGTATATTTCTACTGGGCTTTGTCTTTGAATTTTGGTCACAGTTTGTACCTTGAGCGGGAAGTGTTTCCATTTCTTGGGGGATTGGGTTGGTAGTGTGTTGCCACCGGAGTATGATCCGTGAGGTCGGAGTGAGCTTAGTGGTCTACTTGCTAGCTTTTTGAGTGGTGAGTGTGACGAGACCCAGATTGTATTGCCGAGGGTAGTTTGTGAGTATTCAGATGTTTTTCTCGAGGATCTCGTTGGTTTGCCACCTCACCGTGAGATTGAGTTCTCCATTGATTTAGTGCCCGGCACGGCGCTGATTTCTATGGCACTTTACTGTTTTGCCCCAGCCGAGTTGAGTGAGTTGAAGATTTAGCTCCAGGAGTTGTTAGATAAGGGCTTTGTCCACCCTAGTGTTTCGCCGTGGGGAGCATCGGCCTTCTTTGCTAAAAAGAAAGATGGTGCCTTGAGACTTTGTATCGACTACCGGAAGTTGAATCGGGCTACGGTCAAGAATAAGTACCCTATACCTCGTATAGATGATCTGTTTGACCAGTTGAAGGGTTCCCGTTGTTTCTCTAAGATAGACTTGAGATCGGGTTACCACTAGTTGAGGGTCAGGGAGGAAGATATTCCGAAGACGGCATTCCATACGCGGTATGGCCATTATGAGTTTCTGGTGATGCCGTTCGGGCTCACCAATGCACCGGCAGTCTTTATGGATTTGATGAACCAGATCTTCCGGGAATTCTTAGATCGTTTTATAGTCGTTTTCGTGGACGACATTCTTATCTATTTCTGAGGAGGAGCACGAGGCACACTTGAGAGTGGTGCTAGAGTTGCTTATAGCCCATAGGCTGTATGCTAAGTTTGGGAAGTGTGAGTTCTGGTTAGGAGAAGTCAAGTTCTTAGGCCATGTGGTATCCGCGGAAAGGGTGTCTGTTGATACATCCAAGATAGAGGCAGTGCAAGACTGGGCACAGCCGAAGAGCATGTTTGAGATCTGCAGTTTTCTGGGGTTAGCTGGGTATTACCGCCGATTTGTGAAGGATTTCTCCAGGTTAGCTTCACCGTTGACTAGACTGACTCGAAAGGGGGTCAAATTTGTATGGAGTGAGACTTGTGAAAAGTCGTTTCAAGAACTGAAAGTTAGATTGACCACCGCTCCGGTCTTGATTATTCCGGAGAGAGGGTTGGGTTATGCGGTTTATTGTGATGCCTCACGAGAGGGTTTGGGTTCTGTGTTGATGTAAGAGGGAAAAGTGGTTGCCTATGGCTCACATCAGTTGAAAATTCACGAGAAGAATTACCCTACACATGACCTAGAACTAGCAGCAGTGATCTTTGCCTTGAAAATCTGGAGGCACTACCTTTATGGTGAGAGATTTGAGGTGTTCTCGGATCAACAGAGTTTGAAGTATCTGTTTACACAGAAGGACTTGAACTTGAGGCAGAGGAGGTGGATGGAGTTCATTGAGGACTACGATTTTGAGTTGCACTATCACCCAGGAAAGGCCAATGTTGTGGCTGATGCACTTAGTAGAAAATCCATTAGTGATGTAGCCTGTATAGCCATCAGGGAATGGGAGATGTTGGGGGCGCTTGGCGAGTTTAATTTGCTTTTGGGTGAATCCGTTGAGGCTGCGGCTTTGTTTTCTGTTGTTACGCAGCCTACACTTGTGACTAGAGTGTTAGAGGCACAGAGAGGTGACCTTGAGGTAGAATCCCTCCGAGAAAAGATCTCCAATGGGAAGGTTGAAAAGGGTTTGTCTGAATATCCTGACCAGAGTGTGAGATACTGAGACCGTTTGTTTGTGTCAGAGTCTTACTGAGAGGAGGCACTCCGAGAGTTTCACCATTCACGCCTTGCGGTGCACCCGGGAGGCACCAAGATGTATCGTGATTTGGGGCGCCAGTTTTGGTGGAGGGGTATGAAGAGAGATGTGGCGGTTTTCGCATCAAAGTGTCTTACTTGTCAGCAAGTGAAGGCCGAGCATCAGAGGCCAGCGGGTTTGTTGCAACCGTTGCCGATTGCCGAGTAGAAGTGGGAGCATGTCACTATGGACTTCGTTGTAGGTCTTCCGAGGACTCAGCGGGGTAGTGATGCTATTTGGGTGGTTGTAGACGGTTAACTACATCGGTGCACTTTATCCCTATGCGTATGAGAGATTCGGTAGATCACCTTGCCGATCTGTATATTCGGGACATAGTGAGATTGCATGGGGTCCTAGTGACGATTGTCTCAGATAGAGATCCTCGTTTTACTGCCAGGTTGTGGCAGAGTTTGCAGAGTGCCTTGGGTACTAGGTTGACCTTTAGTACAGCTTATCACCCTTAGACTGACGGGCAGTCTGAGCGTACTATTTAGATCCTTGAGGATATGCTTCGGGGTTGTGTCCTTGACTTTAGTGGGACGTGGGAGAGGCACTTGCCATTGGTGGAGTTTGCTTACAACAACAGTTTCCAGTCTAGTATCGGTATGGCACCGTTTGAGGCCTTGTATGGTCGATCGTGTAGGTTTCCAGTCTGTTGGGCCGAGGTGGGTGATGCGCCTTTGTTGGGTCCGGAGTTGGTGAGGGAAACGACGGAGAAAGTTGAGCTTATCCGTAGGAGACTTGTTACAGCCCAGAGTCACCAAAAGAGCTATGCCGACCGTAGGAGGAGGCCTTTGGCGTTTGAGGTAGGTGATCATGTTTTCTTGAAAATATCATCTAGGCGAGGTTTGGGAAGAGTGGAAAGTTATCCCCTCGGTTTATTGGTCCCTTTGAGATCCTTGAGAGGATTGGGGAAGTTGCTTATCGTTTGGCTTTGCCACCGCAATTATCCGGGGTGCATGACGTATTTCATGTTAGTATGCTTCGGAAGTACGAGCCAGATCCGTCCCATGTGTTGGATTGGACCGATTTGGAGGTAGATGAGGGTGCCTCGTATGAGGAGAGACCGGTTCGGGTCTTGGCTAGGCGGGATCAAGTCTTGCGAGGCAAGACCATTCCCTTGGTAAAAGTTTTGTGGAAGCATCACGGAGTGGAGGAAACCACTTGGGAACGTGAGTTGGAGGTCCGAGAGAAATATCCGAATTTATTTGTGGATGTTTGAGCATGTATTGTATATTTTGTTGTGTTGTTGAACCTTAAGAGTATTGAATATATCTTAGGTTGTAAAACGTGATTTATATTTTGGTTTAATGGAAGTATTTTGGAACTTGCCTCAAAATGGAAGTTTGATATAACATTGCATATGTTGAATATTGTAGAATTGGAAATGTATCATGAACATTAGTTATGATATGAAATTGTTGAAATGGAAGAGAAATGCACGTTGATAATGCAAGTTGTTATATATGATGTGAATTGCCTCTTGATAAGAGATGAGATTGACCGGTAATGGGTCGGATTGTTTAATATTATGTTGTAATATTGTTAGAAATGGAGAAAAACTTGTTTTTGGAAATTTGTGCTTAATTTCGGGGACGAAATTCTTTAAAGGGGGGAGGTTATAGCGATCCCGGGTTTTACTTCTTATGTACAGTGATCTGGACTTGTTTCCATGGATGTTAGTAGTTGCTTATGTCTTGTTTGTATCCTTTCGTACCTTGTATTTGAGTTATAGAATGTGTTGGACAGGTTTGTTTCAGGTTGGTTGAACTTAGAAACCAAAAGTAGTTGCCCAGATTTTTGCCTTCACGCTCGAGTGGAGCTTTTGATGCTCGAGCGGGCCCTTCGTTGTTGCTTCTCCGCTCGAGCGGGTGTTTTGACGCTCGAGCGTGATTTTCCATCTCCCAGTATTTTCTTCGCAGTGTTGGACGCTTAAGCGGGCGGTTTGACGCTCAAGCGTGAGTTTGTGTGTAACGCTCGAGCGGCGAGTTTTACACTCGAGCGGGGACCTGGTTCAGGAAAAAGTTATGGGAGTGTGCATTCGCTGCTCGAGCGGGAGTTTTGACGCTCAAGCGAGAGTCTGTGAGTGACGCTCGAGCGGGCGTTTCCACGCTCGAGCGGGGAGACTTTTATATAAACACGGGATCCAACTTTTTGGATTACTTTTTCAACACACTTTCTCTCTCTTACTTTCCCAAATGCAGATTTGAGAACCCCTCACTCTAAAACCTTACCTTCTCTCTTAGATTTGATCTAGGCGGAGTGATTTCCTCACCTTGGGCCTTTGTAAAAGTTGTAGAGATCGTCGAGGGCTATCTTTTGATCCGAGAAATTTGTGATTTGGAGCATCTTCATTTTCGTCATCTCCTTCGTTGGGTTTCATCTTTTGAGGTAGGGATATCCTACTCCTCTTTATGTGCTTTGTCTTTGAATTTTGGTATTTTGATATGTTGGAGGTTGTTGTGTAATTTTACAAAAGTTGGGGTTTTATTTATAATAAACCAATATGCATGTTTGGCCTAGAGAAATGAGTTAAATGATGGATTATGGATGAAAATGGAACCTTTGAGTTGTTATGTAACTTATGGAAAAAATGCCCTAATTACATAGTTAAATTAATTCGCATAATTAATTTGGAGAAATGAAGAATTGAATTGAGAATGTTGAAATTGAATGTGTATGGAATTAAATGGTGTAGTTAGATTCATTCATCGCTCACCTAGTTGAAATGTTGATTATATATCCATTTGGTGCATTTATTTTCAGTATAGAAATAACTGCTTTGGGTTATTAGTGGAGGATAGTCTTGATTGTTGTAAACAATGCATGATGATTAGGCAAACTAAAACTAATCGATTGAGTATGCTATTGAATATAGCGATTGGAATAATACATCAACTCTATGTATTGATTGATTGTATATGATCTATGTTTATATACGTGTGTTGAGTGGGAGGAGATAGGGGATATACTCCACGGTTTAGGGGAAGATAGGGGATGGATCTTTAAACCGGATCTTGTGTGACATTGATACAGTACTACAATGTGTATCAAGTGTTGATTATGGAAGTGTTCGAATTGATTTGATATAGCACTAAAATGTATATCGTTATCAATTGTGAAAGTATAGAAGTGATTTTATGTTATGTTGATACAGCACCGAAATGTGTATCATTCGTAAATTGTGGGAATGGTTTATGTGTTATTGATACAGCATTATCATTTGTATCCATCACGAATGTCGAAAGTGTTTTAAAGATGAGTCTTAACCTCATTAAGTTATTTGGTTAGGTGTTGAGCCTAGTTTTCTAACTCAAAGATGAAAAGAAAAGGGAAATGTAATGTAACACGGACTTAATGTCGTGAAATCGGAATGTGGTATATGTGGATGTATCTGTGTTGACCATCTATCAACTGCTAATCTTTTAGTCATTGTTCATGGTTGGTTTAGTATATTTCTACTGTCACGACCCGCTCCCCGTATCCAAGGGTTAAGTATCGTGATAGCCAGTAACTGGAGTTACCTTCGGCTAATTCTTAAACAAATAAATAAACGCAAGCGGAAGAAATATTTAAGTAAGGGTACCAAAATAATCATTGGAGCTTCTATTTTTATTACAAAATTATATTGACCAAAAGGCCGATATTTACATAGAGAAATATCATAAAAATGCTGTGTGTGTCTATTTCGCAGCCCCGTATCTAAGACTTGCAAAAGTTATTTCTTGAAAATTGGTAAACAACTATAAGCACATGGCAGAGTGAGAAATATTATACCAAGAGTATAAGAGACATGAAATAACCATGGATCGTTAGTTAGGCCAAAACATTTAGGATAACTAAGTCGGAACAAATAATCCTTTAAGTAGCAAAACTGATATTATGTAAATAAATCATTTAAGTGGCAGAAGCTGAAATACAAAAATTATATAAATATATAACCATAACCACGGTACCGAACAAAACAGAGGTCACAGAAGTGACAGTCAGAACAGAGGTACGGATTCAAGAGGTGGCTCGTACGGTTTCTAGAGGTGGCTCCCACAATAGTGAAGCACTTAGTTCCGCACAACACTTTGTTCTGCACAGAACAGAAGTCAATGGATTAGAGGGCCACAAAGCAACCAAACAGAGGTCAATAGTTATTTAAGTCCCCCAAGGCATGGAACTCCCGTGGTGGTACTTAAAAAACATAATTGTATATAAGGTCATAGCCAAATATTCTTTAAAAGTAAAACAAATATATCCATGGGTTTCACTTTAACAAATAGGATTCAGAAATAAAACCACGTAACTGAAATATTTATAAAACATAACTTTTATAAATATACTAATAAAATATAACTTGAGTAAAACAGATTTTGGTAAGTCAAAACATACGTAAAATACATTTTGGTGACCAAGATATAATATAACTCACCTTAACTTTAATACCTTACCCTTCCTTTCTACTATCAAAGACCCTTTTACTTTCCACTATTCTTTTCTTTTTCTTCTCTTTTCTTTCTTCCCTTTCTTTTCTCGTTTCTTTCTTTTCCTCATTGATCCTAATCTTCTCCTATTTATAGGAAGGCAAGCCACTCATTTGTCACCACGTGTCTAACCGAATCCATCCACATAACTCTCTTCAGATTTGCTATTAATATATATAGATTCAATCTTATCGTTTAATAAATATTTCAGATAATTATCTTTTGACCCAATATTTTAATATAATTATATAAATTAATTAATTCTTAATTAAATTACACCTTTTCATATACCCATGGAAAATTAATTATTTATTTTAATACCACACCCATTATTATTATTTATATTTTGACCCCTAAACTTTTAATAATTATATTATTTTACAAAATTACGCATAATAATATATAATAAATTATATATTTTCCGAACTGAGATTAGTATAAATTCTACATAATAATTAAAAATCTGGGTTGTTACATCTACTGGGCTGTGGCTCACTCTTTATAGGACATCATTTTCAGGTACAGGTAGCTGCCACCTCCAAGGACATAGCTTGGGAGGCTAGTGGCAGACAGACGTTTGTCGTTTTGTTATATTTTGGATGTATTACATGTAAATCCAAACCAAGGGCTTAATGTATATTGGAGTTAGTACTATTTTTTGTAACCAAGTGTTAACTTGGAAAGCTGTAAGCCCATAGGGCATTTGCTTTTATTGTTAACATGTAATACTCATTGTAATGAACAACTCTGATGAATAGAAGAATATTTACCTTTTATATCAATGCATGTCTAAATTGATGGGTTTTAATGTTACCTTTTTGAGGGCGTTACAGGACTGGAAATGCTTATTGGATTACAAGCTCATGCAGTTGATATATTTGGAGATTCTCAATTGGTGATCAGCCAAGTGAAAGGAATTTTCAAATATCAAAGTGCAAGTATGTTACCATACTATGTTGTTGCATTACATTTGCTTTCTTATTTTTAGATAGCAAATGTGACTTATATCCCAAGGTTCATGAATAACAAAGCCAATGATGCAGCTCAAAAAGTTTCGAATTTCAGAAAAAAAGGGATGACACTCAAATGAACATATGTCAGGCAACATATCAAAAATTAATACCACCTTTAGCTAAAAGGAATATGTTGTTAGAAGTCAATCATAATGACTTACAAGATTAAAATTTGAGGCATCCAATAATGCAGTACTTAACTGGCTCATCTTCGAAAGCCAATAGAAAGATCGAATTACAATATATGCAATACATAGTGTATGGTAATACTTTTTACAAAAGGGGAGCAGATGGATTATTATTGGAATGTCTAGGGCCAACGAAAGCATTAACAGCCATAATTGAAGTTCATGAAGGCATTTTTGGTGCCCATTAGCCTGGTGTGAAGATGAGATGGTTGTTTCGAAGGTATTTCTACTATTGGCCAACCATCCTTAAAGATTGTTTAAAGTATGCTAGAGGTTGCCAGGCACGCCAAAATCATGGCATGATAAGACATGTACCAATAATTGATTTACATGCAGTTGTGAAGCTTTGGCCATTTAGAGGTTGGGCTATGGATATGATAGGGAAAATAGATCCACCCTCTTCGAAGCACCATTGTTTCATCTTAGTGGCTACAGATTACTTCACTAAGTGGGTTGAAGCTAAACCATATAAAGCTGTGGATCAAACTGAGGTTATTGGATTTATTAAAGATCTGATCTACAGATTTGGTATCCCACATACCATAACTATAGATAATGAGATTGTATTTGATGGAAAGATGATACAGTCTTTTATAGCAGAATTTGGAATTAGTCTTGTTAATTCCACCCCTTATTATGCATAAGCAAATGGTCAAGCAGAATCATCCAACAAGTCATTGAAAAAAAGAATACAAAGAGTTGTGGAAGACAATCCTAGGGATTGGCATAATTTGTTGTTGGATGTATTATGGGTTTATAGGACTTCTCTAAGATCAAGTACATGAGTAACTCCTTATGCTTTAGTATGTGGACATGATGCAGTGTTGCTCGTAGAAATTAACATTAAATCTTTGAGGGTGAAATGTCAGGACCAGTTAACTTCTGAGCAATACTATTAAAGCATGTTTTTGGAATTAGAGAGTATAGATGAAGCTTGAATTCTTGCATTAAATAATATTCTGTTCCAAAAGAAAAAGGCAACCAAGAGCTACAATAAGAAGGTTAAGCACATTAGTTTTGATAAAGGTGATTTGGTATGGAAGACAATACTTCCAATCGGAATTAAAAGCCATAAGTTTGGAAAATGGTCACCTAATTGGAAAGGCCCATATCAAATTCATAGAGTTTTGCCTGGGGAAGTAGGAATGGCAATAGGGCGGGGCGGGGCGGGGCGGGGCCGGGGACTACACTCCCCGTCCCCGATTCCCGATGGGGAACCTATCATTGTCCCCGTCTCCGTTCCCAACGGGGATTGGGTTTCCCTAACCCTAAAAATTCCCCGGTCCAAATCTGTTCAACAACATCATCAACAATAACCTTGGTCCAAATCTATTCAACAACATTATCAACAATAACTTTGAACATCAACATTATCAACAAAATCATACACACAAAGAGAGACACACACATACATACATATATTCACACAGAGAGACACATATACATACATGTATACATACACACAGACACACACACATACACGTGTATACATATACACACAGAGAGGACGATGGAGGAGCTCGGCGGAGATCGGCAGCGATGACAGAGGAGATCAACACAGATCTGAGATCTAAGATCTGTGTATCTGTGAGATCAACACAGATATGAGAAAGAGAGAGTGGTGACTGCGATTGCGATGGTGGCTATGATCTGTGATGGTGGTTATGACGAACGATCAATGACGGAGGATGACGGCGATTGAGATGAGCAGCGAGAGGATGGCGACTCGGCATCATGAGACGATGTGGTGGCGAGGAGAAGGAGAGGTGCGAAAGTGAGAGAGAGTAGAGAGAAACGAAGGAGAGGTGCGAGAGTGAGAGAGAAAGTAAAGGGAAGAGAGAGACAAGGGGTCATAAATTTTTGAGGGATATATATATTAAGTTTACTTCGGGGGGTAATGGAGACGGGGTCAGGGCTCGAAAATATATCACCATCCCCGCCTCAAAAGTCAGCGGGGATTTATTTTTTAATACCATTCCCGGCCCGTCGGGGGTATTTTTCGGGAAAAAATCACTCTACTCGGGGTCGGGGGTTGGGTCCCCATCGGGCCGGGTTTAGATTGCCATCCTTATGGGGGAGCATACCATTTGAGAAATCTAAATGGATATGTGTATCCTAAAAGAATTAACGGCAAGTACTTGAAACCTTATTATCCAACTATGTAGGAAACACAAGAAGTGTAGAAAATGCTAAACAAGAAGCATCAAAACACTTGAACAATAAACAAGGATTTCATTTCATATAGAATTGAATACATGCAGCCATAAGTTGACCCAAAAATCAGTACAATGTTTCAGTTGTTCCCTTACAATTGATTCTCTACTCCTAAGGGATGAGAACAACTGAATGGCTATAGCTATGTCCTGTCTTCGATCAACCAGCCCTTGATTAGTGATCCGTAGCATTGTAGCAATTTAATCTAAGGCTAGATTAACTGCTGATAACTTTTCCTTTAATTGAGCCTTCTTCTCCAAAAACTGCGTTCGAAACTGAGAAGCAGATGAATGTTGTCCTTTCAATTTAGATACCTCAGCATGTATATGAGAAATAAATTCTTTGTCTTTTGATAGCTTCTCCTCTGTAGCTTTGGCAATATGACAAATGTTGACATAAAAATCTATGGTAGCTGCTGCCTGAGACAAGTGACTTGAAATAGCCATGTTGGATTGCTCAATGACCTTACTGCACTGGAGGAGACCATTCTTGATGATAGGTCTTTGTAAGGCTGCCAATGGGATCTTTGAGAATGATGTCAGCAATTCCAAACAGGTACCCAAGTCCAGTAGAGGTAAAGAAGCCCTACTGATGGTTGAAGAGCTCTAAAATTTTTTCAAGAAAGAGTCAACCAGAACCAATGGCTCAGCTTCATTACTAGCTGATGGAATGGTAGAAAGTATGTCAAAAAGGCTAGCCAGCCTAGCTTCAAAAATGTCCATCTCTTCCACTAACATTGGAGGTGTAGAAAGGTCTCTAGTGGAAGGAAGAGATGGCTGCATAGAGATAGGAGAGGATGATGAAGTGTCCTTAGCAGTGTCTATAGTTCTGGCCACCAGTAAGTCAAGAGAAGAAGGACTGGAGCTGGGTAGTGATGGTGGACAAAGAATTGGTGAGCTACTAGTATCCTCTCTGGGAGTATTAGCTATCATTGAAGATGAAGTGATAGCTGGGATCTCCTTAGGTGGGAAGGAGTAGCCAGGATTGTAGGGAGAGTAAATTGGGCTGAGGTAAAGGTTAGATGAGGAAGATATGGAGTTAAGCCAAAGGATAAAGATATAGGAATGCATTGCCTCCAAAAAGGTATAAAAAGTGTAAAACCAGGAAGTGGAAGTATTGTCTGGATTGGCTCTACACTCAAAGGCACTTTAGTGTCTATTTTCTTCCTCCTTTTCGAGGGTGCTTCTAATGGTCTTTCAACTTTAGATAAGATTGAAGAAATCCTTATCAAAGGAGGAGGTAGAATAGCTGTTGCTGCAAAATAAGAAATATGAAGCAATGTTAAGTTTCATTACTGAAAACTTGGAAAAGGGAAATTACTAGAGACATAAAAGGAAATTACAAGTTTTAGAAGTGGTAGCAATGGTTGGAGAACTGCGACGGACATAATATTCAGCAGTTTGTTGCCTGCTTGCAGCTTCTCTTTGGAGTGCATCAGCAGCAGCAACTTCATCCCTTAGTACTTGTTGTTGTCTCCTTTTCTCAGACCTCTGAAATACAATGATTTCTTTGGAGTGCTCCTCTTCCACTGCTTTGGTAGCTGTTTCATGAGTATAGTAGAGTCCCCAATAAGATCAGAGGGAGAAACTATCATTTTCTTCATTCTTTTTAATGGTATCTCTTTCTCTTTTTCTGTTTCTTCATCTTTCAAGTGAGTTTCAGGTGTCTCCTCCTCAGGATCAAGCAAAAATCTTCTTTTTCTCTGTTGTTGTTGCTTGTCTTTGAGGATATTCAAAGCTTGAACTCTCTGAGGAGATTTTACTTGTGAAGTTCCTGCATTAAAAAAGAAAGCCATAAAGTAGATGAACAAGGCATTATAAACATCATAGAGAGAAGAAAATGGATAAAATGAAAATGTGTGCCTTTTTTCGAAGCTGCCCTGGTGATTCTAGGAGAAGAAGAAGAGGCAGCAAGAGTAGTCTTTGTGACAGCAAGAGCTGGGGTAGCAGAGGCAGTAGAGACTGTAATAATGGTCCCAATCTTTTTGGGTTTGGCTTGAGTGGGCACATTTAGTCCCATTAGCATATCTTTGGGAGGTATTGCCAGGAGCACCTCTATATTGGCTGCCCACCAATTTTGAAATCTTTTCAAAGCTGTGCCATGTGGGGTAAAGGGGGTGAATTGAAATTCACTCAACTCTTGTAGCAATTTGAATGTTGCTTCTTCCAATTTGTTTTTGGGTACCTTCAAGTCTGACTGTGACATTGGTATTGGAGAGACTACAGAGAGGGACAGGGATTCTTTGAGTAAGCTCAAATTGCCTGGCAAATTGAGAAGGACAGTAAACTTCAGATATATATTTGTAAGCTCGAAGATTCAAAGTACCAATGAAGAGCTCCATTGGCAAAAGGATAGAGGCCCACATATCCTTGTGTAATGAATTAGAGCACTCCCTATCAACCAAAAATGTCCTGAGCTAGGCTGGTCCTGTATTAGTTTTGAAGGGCCAAAAGAAGGAAGGAAGTGGAGAAATTGGGAGTTGATGAAAGAAAGTAAAATAGTAGGAAAAGCTGGATAAAGAAATCTTGGCAAATTTCTCTCCATAAATGGTGGGTTCTTGTACCAAAAATCTCAAATACTTGGAATGTAAACCAGTGAAATATGCAAAGAGCCAGAGTTGTAATACCCATAGAGGGCCTCCTTGGTTGACATCCAGAGGTTTCTCATAAAATTAAGAGCAAGCTCTATAAACATGGCCTAAAACATAAGGAGCTAAGGCTATCCTCTTCTTCAAGGCAAGAGCTTTGGCAAGTGGGGCAAACTCAGGCATAATCCGCTGAGATGAAGTGCAAAAGAGAAATTACATAACCAGTACAGAATGAAGGAAAAGAATTCTTGATCGCTTACAGGACCTACATTTTTGTTCTCAATTTTTACAAAATCGCTGAAGCAAGAGTTCAAGGATGGGATGGTGAAATTGACCAGAGTGTCTGGGTAACTAGGTGAAAAGGGAGCACCAAGTGGTTAGAGCCCTAAGAGAAGGCAAATATCAAGAATGGTGGAGGCCATCGTACTACACCGAAATTAAAAAAATTAAAAGCCGAATTCCAGAAACAAAGAACTGCAGGAATCAAAAAAGGATCCTTAGGAATAATGAACCTGGAAAGGCGAAGGGCATTAAGGATACAGAGCTCTTGTAGATCTAATTCTCTGGCTAGCACAACTCTGTCATACCACTTCTCCCATTTAACCCTCAATGTGGGCTGGCAGCGGTAAGGACGGTTTAACTGTAATGACCCCGAGACGTATGTCACAATTATCAGTAATTAATTATGTGCTAAGATGAATTAATTGAAGAATATCTGTTTGAATTAGAAAAATATCTGTTGGAATTACAATTTCGGGACTGAAATTGATGACCATGATGGGTTCAGAAAATGAAATTGAGCACGTCTCTGTGATACCGGGAATTTTTAGAACCATTTGGGACAATAAATTGAGAACTGAATTTCGTCTGATTCGCTAAGTCTTGTTTGGCTTGAGTTTATGGCACAATGTTATATATATATGATATAAGATAAGGATGTTGACCCTTATTTGACCCATTTGGACTCAAAAACAAGAGAAGGAAATATCTAAGGGAGAGAGAAGAGAGAATTCGTGAGAGAGAGAGAGAGAGCAGGAAGAAAAGGGGAAATCAAGCTTAAATCTCTCTAATTAAGAACTCAAGGTAAGGATTTCTCTCTAATTTCTTGAAGTAAGGTTAATTCTTGCATGATCTCATGACTAGTAAGTGGATTTAAAGGAAAATTATGGTTCATGGAAAGTATTATGTGTGTTTTGATCTAAGGAAGCTTGTATGTGCATGATCATAATTTTTCATCTTGATTCAAGGTTTGATTCCTTATATGATGCATGTGGGTTTTGGTTAAGAATTATGAGTTGAGATTAAGTGATTTTCAAGTGTTGTGGGCTTTGAATTTGATGATTTTGGAAGTTGTTTTCAAGCCTTTGAGCTATGGTTTCTTGAAATGATGTTTTAAACATGTAAGTTCATAAGTTTTCAAGTGATTTTCAAAGTTACATGCCCAGAAAATGAGTTTGGAAAGGTTGAAATCGATTTGAAGCTTGAATCTGTAACCTGGAAAACCCAGATTTTCTGATTCGCCGGCGGGTTTTACCACTGAAGGGATTTCATGCATCCAAAGATCTGCCTCGATTCATAGTCCGCTCGGCGGGTTTTCTTGCTCGGCGGGGACCTATTTTTCAGAAATTTCGCAGAGTTTTTCAATGCATGTTTTGGACATCCTTATTACATTTTAGGCATTCCTAAGGCTTAATTAAGTTATGTTGATGAGATTACAAGTATGTGTTTACTTTATGTGTTAAGAGATTATGCTGTAATGTTTATATTTGCAGGTCAATCTTGAAGACCGTGCAACTGGTTTTGGAAACCACTGTGAGTAACATTTCTGTAAATATATGTTATTATGAACTATGTTTAAAAGTGTTACGTTATGTTATGGTTTTTGAAATGATAAATGTTTTCTGTGAACGAATGTCGGTTCTTGAATCTAGTATGGCATCCATAGATAGTTTGAAGTCATGGGGGACGGCATGAAAATGCAGGCCCATGACCAGTTTACGAGATCTCGGTATGTGTTTAATCGGTGTCCGGGACCGGTTACTCTAGTCGTTGGACAACAAATGTTATGTTCTGTGGAGTATGCCATTATGTATGTTCTATGATGATTATGTTTATGGTTGATTTGTTTTACGGATATATGAAATGTGGAATTCGTTCACTACCCCTTTACTTTAATGTTACTTGCTGAGCTTTAGCTCATTGTTTGTATGTATGTATTTATAGGTGAGCATTTTGGGAGTCAAGCCTAGGCGGGGTCTTACACCGAGCCGCCATTTTGAAGCCTACTAGTGTTTTGAGTGCCTTCGAGTTGGGGCTAGGCCTGGAAGGCCGTACGAGCTTTGTTTTTGGTTGTATAGCTGTGGCGTGAGCCTATGTTTTGTATATGAATTTTTGATCACATGTTATGATGTAAATATTTGTTCATATAAATGCACAGCTCTTTGGACTATTTGTATTTAGTTTCGCTTCCGCGAGCACCGATTATTTATGTTTTGTACAGGAAGGCCTGTGGTAATCTAGGATTACTGGTCGGTTACGATGCCAAACTTTTAGGGGCGGGTTTGGGTCGTGACAGAATGGTATCAGAGCGCATGAGTTAATTTACCCACACACGTGTCCATAAGAGCTGTAGGGTGTCCTAGACAAGAAATAGAGCATGGCATGAGCATATGTGCATGTGTGCGTGTGTTTCTGAATATATAGAGACTAGAACTGGAAATGATGAGACAGTAGAGGAAACACTATGTTGAGAATGAAATGTTCTATCTGCTATGGGTTATAGACCAATGAAGGACACCAATGCAAGAAAGGTAGATGAGTCAGAATCTTCGAATGCTAGACTAGATCGATTAGAAAGAATGGTGGAAGCTCTAACTGGGTTGCTGGAAAAATACGTTGATGTTAAGAAACAGAAAGTAGAAACAGTTAGCGACTCAACGACTTCCATGAATGGGAATTTGAATTCAAGTTTTGGTGATAATACAAGAAGGGGAAGTAGCGGAAGTGTTAGAATACCCATTTGTAGGAAATGTGGGAAGCAGCATTGGGGCATTTGCTGTCGCATATCTGGAGCATGTTACAAATGTGGATGGAAGGGACATTTGGCCAAGACTTGTCCACGAGTTTATCCGAAGAATGTGAGACCCGTTACTGTGGGGTTAACTCAACAATGGCACCGAGGACAGCCACCACATCTACTCCCGAGGAGAATACTTTGAGACAAGGAGGGGTTTGTACCCTAGTTTCAGAAAAGACGCAGAATAGTGGAAAAGCAAATGCAGGTATGATTTTAATTACCTATTATGACGTTAGCAATGTTACCTATGCGATGGAGAAATTATAGAACATGTGACTAGGATGGAACAAATTAGATTAATATTTCGTTTTCATATGTAAACCATGGTAGAACAATCGAATATGAACGACATGAAACAAATTGAACTGTGATCTCCGAAACCAAATGTATCTTAGACTTCTGATTTGAACTGATTTTGGTGTACATATATGAATGACTTCTACAGTACCGGACTATCTTGCTAAGGAAATGACAACTTAAAGCCGTGTTTGACTATTTGGACATATATGAATCGTGTTATGAATTGAATCCGTGGATATTACCTTTGCTATGAACTATTATGAATTGTTATATCTACATTACTACCTTTGCATTGAACGCTATGGAATTTGTTAGTTGACTTCAGTTCTATGTGCAAGATTTGTTTCTTACGTGTTTGACTGTTATGATATTGCCTTCACTGCTATGAGACGGATCCAAGAACTACTTTGTCATGCTGAATAACTGAATAGAACCGTTGAATTGTTCTCTTTATATGATGACACTGTTGTGAACTACTGAATGGCTACGGAATGAATAATAACATGTGATCGAGATATCTGATTGAGATTATGCCAGGATAAGCAAAGTTTGGAGGACCAAACTTCTTAAGGTAGGGAGAGTGTAATGACCCCGAGACGTATGTCACAATTATCAGTAATTAATTATGTGCTAGGATGAATTAATTGAAGAATATCTGTTTGAATTAGAAAAATATTTGTTGGAATTACAACTTCGGGACTGAAATTGATGACCACAATGGGTTCAGAAAATGAAACTGAGCACGTCTCTGTGATGCCGGGAATTTTTAGAACCATTTGGGACAATAAATTGAGAACTGAATTTCGTCTGATTCGCTAAGTCTTGTTTGGCTTGAGTTTATGACACAATGTTATATATATATATATATGATATAAGATAAGGATGTTGACCCTTATTTGACCCATTTGGACTCAAAAACAAGAGAAGGAAATATCTAAGGGAGAGAGAAGAGAGAGTTCGTGAGAGAGAGAGAGAGAGAGCAGGAAGAAAAGGGGAAATCAAGCTTAAATCTCTCCAATTAAGAACTCAAGGTAAGGATTTCTCTCTAATTTCCTGAAGTAAGGTTAATTCTTGCATGATCTCATGACTAGTAAGTGGATTTAAAGGAAAATTATGGTTCATGGAAAGTATTATGTGTGTTTTGATCTAAGGAAGCTTGTATGTGCATGATCATAGTTTTTCATCTTGATTCAAGGTTTGATTCCTTATATGATGCATGTGGGTTTTGGTTAAGAATCATGAGTTGAGATTAAGTGATTTTCAAGTGATGTGGGCTTTGAATTTGATGATTTTGGAAGTTGTTTTCAAGCCTTTGAGCTATGGTTTCTTGAAATGATATTTTAAACATGTAAGTTCATAAGTTTTCAAGTGATTTTCAAAGTTACATGCCCAGAAAATGAGTTTGGAAAGGTTGAAATCGGTTTGAAGCTTGAATCTGCAACCTGGAAAACCCAGATTTTCACAGTCCGCTCGAGCGGGGGTTTTACCACTCGGCGATTTCATCGGCCCAAAGATCTCTTTCGCTCATAGTCCGCTCGAGCGGGGACCTATTTTTCAGAAATTTCGCAGAGTTTTTCAATGCATGTTTTGGACATCCTTATTACATTTTAGGCATTCCTAAGGCTTAATTAAGTTATGTTGATGAGATTACAAGTATGTGTTTACTTTATGTGTTAAGAGATTGTGCTGTAATGTTTATATTTGCAGGTCAATCTTGAAGACCGTGCAACTAGTTTTGGAAACCACTGTGAGTAACATTTCTGTAAATATATGTTATTATGAACTATGTTTAAAAGTGTTACGTTATGTTATGGTTTTTGAAATGATAAATGTTTTCTGTGAACGAATGTCCAGTTTGCGAATCTAGTATGACATCCATAGATAGTTTGAAGTCATGGGGGACGGCATGAAAATGCAGGCCCATGACGATTCTGAAGATCTCGGTATGTGTTTAATCGGTGTCCGGGACCGGTTACTCTAGTCGTTGGACGACAAATGTTATGTTCTGTGGAGTATGCCATTATGTATGTTCTATGATGATTATGTTTATGGTTGATTTGTTTTACGGATATATGAAATGTGGAATTCGTTCACTACCCATTTACTTTAATGTTACTTGCTGAGCTTTAGCTCATTGTTTGTATGTATGTATTTATAGGTGAGCATTTTGGGAGTCAAGCCTAGGCGGGGTCTTACACCGAGCCGCCATTTTGAAGCCTACTAGTGTTTTGAGTGCCTCCGAGTTGGGGCTAGGCCTGGAAGGCTGTACGGGCTTTGTTTTTGGTTGTATAGCTGTGGCGTGAGCCTATGTTTTGTATATGAATTTTTGATCACACGTTATGATGTAAATATTTGTTCATATAAATGCACAGCTCTTTGGACTATTTGTATTTAGTTTCGCTTCCGCGAGCCCCGCTTATTTATGTTTTGTACAGGAAGGCCTGTGGTAATCTAGGATTACTGGTCGGTTACGATGCCAAACTTTTAGGGGCGGGTTTGGGTCGTGACATTAACCTTCAGCTTCCTTAATCAAAACCCCCTTCGTAAAGTAGGCAGTGATCCTCTAGATCAGGATACAAAGTAGGAAGCTGAGCTAGGGCTTCTTTGAAGATGGGTCTCAAGATGTATTTCTGTTGTTCATTATGGTAAGGAATAAAGAGGCGACCATCTATGACACTCGATTCACTGGCTCTGAGCTTGGATATTTCTTCGTTGATACACCTCTTTAAAGCTAAGGATGGACTCACGCGCTCCACAGCTGGTACTTTTAGGGAGGAAGAAGCCATTAGCAAAAGTTTTTGGAGGATGAAGCTGAGAAAAGAGTAAAGAGGAGGAAAGAGCAGTAAAAATGAAAGGGTTTGTGTTTTCAGCAAACGAGTAAGATAAAAGCGTGAAGGGAGAGGGTTTTAAACCTTTCTGTTCGAAAGATGCCCCATTTGTCTAAATGGGTAAAAAGACCCGAGATAGATTGTTTGGCTGATGTTGGAACTTGTATGAGTTTAAGACTTTGTCCTAAAATTTGTGAGGGTCTTGAAAGCGCAATGTGAAAAGTCTATCTCAAGGTTGATTGTTTGAGCAGGAGACATATCCTAAACAATCAAATTGGCTTCGAAAGTCAAGATTTGGCTCCAAAGCCAAATGTCAAAGGATCAACTAAGGCTTTGAGAGCAAGTAATTGATTTCGAAGCACATTTCATCCTTAAAAATACAAAAATGCTTAGGCTTTGTCTATTTCAAAGGGATTGGTGATGTGCTATTAGGTTTCTTGTAAAGATAAAATCCTTCGAAGTAAACTTTGAATTGCTCTGCAGCTAGAATTTGTTTGTTTTAGACTTCAAAGTTACAAAATCAGTATTTGGTCAAGTAGTGAAGAAACCCAAAAGGGCTCACTCTTTAAGAAGTAAGCAGTATAATTCCTAAGGGAAGTTTTCATACTTCGAAGCACATAGACTGTTCTTTGAAACAAAAAATGTTTAAATTCGAAGCTGATTGGTTATGTAGATTATGTTAATTATGTAATTGGAATGTGAAGCTTAGGGCAGAAGGTGTCTTCCTTAAGAAAAAATTCTGTTTCCATATTTTGAGAGTAAGTTTGATTGGTTCGAAATTTTTTGTGAACATAATAGCTTCTGAGTTAGAAGCAAGGTCACATCAATCATACAACCAAGCATACAATTGGAACATAAAACCAGACCGTGCTGAATAAAGAAAGAAAAACCTAGCTTTATTGATATGTAAGTAATTACATTAGAAAGCCTTCTTGGATACAAACTCAATCTCATAAAAATAAGGAATAAAAAGAATAATAAGGTCATGAAATTTGTCCCAGCAGTGGTCAATGAATTTAAGTTCCTTCTTTATTCTGTCCTCTGTCCTATCCAAGCTGGGTTGCTGTAGCTGATATGTTCTTATTTAATGGAAAAGTTGTTCAGCTTTCATTTCGAACTCTATCTCTTTCAATCCTTGTTCCATTTCGTCCATCTCTAGATCATCCCAATATGTAGAATCCTTATTCTTAAAGTCATTATATTCGTCAATATGATTCTTTGTCTCGTACTGGGTTTGAATTCGTTTGGCCGAGATTTTGTCTAAAGAATTAGTGGTAGCCAAAGAAATTTGGTACCAATGGAGAAGAAGCGGAAGTTGATTCTCGAAGAAAGTAAGTTTTAGTTCCTCCATCCAGTGAGGATTCTGAGGAAGAGGAGGCGCAGGAGGGTCCATCCTAAAAGAAGAGGGAAATTGGGGATTATTTACACATTCAACCTAGTCAGAAGAGCAAAATTTTGCCTACTTGGCCAAGAATGACGAATTGTATCCTTGTGCTTCCTCTGGACGAGGAGTTGCTCACCCTATCTTCGTAGGTATAGAAGATGTGTACTACGCCACAAGTAGGTTTTCCTCTAGACTGCGTCGTTGATCAATGGATACATAGGGGTAAACCACTGAGCTCCGAGCAGAAGGAGGGATAGACAGAGGATCAGCGAATTCAACGAATCGATGATGACTTCGCTCTTTTAGTTTGGATTCATCAAGTTTTGGCCAGTTTCTCCAGCTAGTAGACCTGGAGGAGGAAAGAGCAGCTTTGTCCAAAGCAGAGGGTGGTGGGGCAGAGGAAGAAACGGTTGTGTCCCGTGCAGAGGATGGTGAGGCAAAAGAAGAGTTTCCAAGATCCATTTTTGCAAATGCTTGATCTAAGGGTTCGTAGTTGGCAAACTTTGGGTCTAAAGGTTGGTACGTTGCAAAAGCTTCCATAACTTGCATAAATGGAGGCAGATAGGTGTAATCAATAAATGCATTGAGATTCTTTCGAGACCTATAATCATCTTCTATAGACTCCTTGTATGCTCGATCAATGTAGGAGAATGTGTGATTGGCCATTGGGGATGCACCGGTCTTTTCGTTTACTCAAAGAATGGAAGTGCAAGATACAAGGATTTAATGAAGTTCATAGCTTCATTATTCAAAAACGGTTATGCTACCAGAATACACAGAGTTCATGCACGTCTTAGAACGTGGGTGGATTGCACTAGTTTACCAATATCACCAAGTATTGGGTATATTAGTGCGGGGGATAAAGTTGGCTGCATATTTTGTATAGGCCAATCACAGCTTAACATGTGGAGAGATGAGGGCAACATAGGGAGTTAATTTAAGTCTTCAATCGAAATCAGACACGTGGCAGTTAGCATTGGTAATCATGGATCTGCATAGTACTGGATCAGCGGAAAAATACAAGATGATGTGGCCTAACGGTTACTCATAAAGTTTAAATTCAAAATCAGGCCGAAAGCCTAACTGTAAGAGTGGCGTAGTGGGACTGACTGTGAGAGAGTATGTTCAGCAATCATGGGAGGACATTTCGACGGTTGAAAGCCCACTTCGACGGTTATAATTGGAAAGTATAAATAGCAGAAAAGGCCCCAGAATGAAAGATCTGGACTCAGATCAAAAAACCAGTTTATTTATTTCGTTTTTCCTTCCAGTTTTTACAGTTCTTTACATTTCTGTACTTCAATTTCTGTACTGCACTTCATTCCTAGGAGTAGTTTCAAATAGCTTGTTATTGTAAACCTCTATGAGGCTAGGTTAGATTATTGTAAATTTTTCATTTTACTTAATGAAATTTAGATTATGAAATTATTCTTCACTTGTTGTTATTTACTAAATTTTCTTAAACAAACCACCAGTATAAGTCCTCTTCATTGAGGCTGAGAGAACTAAAACACAATCGTTTGATAATTGGTTAGCAATTAATTTTCTGTAAGGACTAATTGATCCTTATTGGCACGCTTAAAATTACATTATTAACCTTCGAAAGCCAAAAAAACCAACAACATGAATTCTTTTTATTAAATAGCAAACAAATTTTTATTCGATTGTCAAACCCTTAACGTACACAAAATTTCGCAATTCAACAAAACTCAATATTTTACCATAATTAAACACAATTTATAGTCACTAATATGTAAAAGGGCACTGAATATACTCCTACAGAGAGCTAGAGAACTGAATTTGTTACAAGGGGCTATCATTGGATCCAATAGAGTTGTGATCTCTCACCTTCAATTTGCAGATAACTCTTTATTATTCTGCGAAGCTGAAATATCAGAAGTACTTTGTTTGAAGTGGATTCTTAGATGCTTTGAAATAGTTTCAGGGCTAAAAATCAATTATCATAAAAGTGTGCTTTGTGGGATTGGCCTTTCAGATCCAGATCTTCATGAGTTTGCTTTCTTCCTTAATTGCAAGACACAGCGATTGCCATTAAACTATTTAGGCCTGTCGTTGGGTGCAAGTCCTAGGAGAAAGAAGACTTGGAAACCTATTATTGATAAATTCAAAATGAGACTTGCCGGATGGAAAAGGAGATTTCTATCTTTTGCAGGAAGATTAACATTGGTGAAGGCAGTGTTATCTAGTCTACTAGTGTATTTTATGTCGTTGTTCAAACTACCTGAAGGTATAGCTAAGGAGTTAGACAAAATTCAAGCTTCATTCTTATGAGGGGGGGGGGGGGGGGGGCTCAGAATTGAAGAGGAAAATTCATCTAGTGAAGTGGTCGGAAGCAACCAAAAGTATCAACCAAGGTGGGCTAGGTATAAGAAGAATTAAAGATGTGAATGTGTGCTTGCTTCTCAAGTGGTGGTGGAGATTTGCTTCAGAACATGAATCATTATGGAAGAGGGTTCTTTGCAGTAAATACAGATTTTTGGGAGGAAAATGGTTGCCTCATTTCAACTCAAGCAATATTCTATCTCGACTTTGGAGTGATATTGTATCAACAGTTGAGTAGAAGGTATCTTTATTCACATTTTTTGTCTCCCACTTACAATTAAGAGTGGGCAATGGTAGCAGATTGAAATTCTGGCATGACAACTGGTGTGGAGTTACTCCTTTTAAAGATGAATTCCCAAGGCTATTTCGGTTAGCTAATGATAAGGAGGGATCTGTTAGGGACCTTGTGGAGATTAGAGGGAACACTCACCATTGGTCAGTCACCTTCCGGAGACCTCTATTTGAATGGGAAAAAGAGGAGCTATTAAGACTAAATGGAATGTTAAGTGGAGCACCTGCTCTTAACCTTTAAGTCAATGATTTGGCTCTCGTGCATTGCTAAACCAGTCCCTTGTTTCTGTTTTCTATAAACATACCAATCTTGCTTTTGGGGCTAATGCCATCTTCAGTAGATGGGTGTGGATTAGTTATCTCCCTCCCAAAGTGCAATTCTTTGGTTGGCTTGCTTAGAGATATAAGGTTAAAACATTGGTTTTACAACTTGCTATTTTAGGCAGAGATTCTTCTACCCTGTGTACTTTCTGCAAATCCCAGCAAGAATCAATAGAACATGTGCTGATTTTCTGCCCTATGGTATGGAGAGTCTGGTCAGAGCTTTTGCAATGGTACGGGGTAGTTTGGGTGGTCCCTGGGTCTATACAAGGGCTGTTCTAGTGGTGGGCTGGGCATAACTGCAGAAATGAAGCAAGGAGGATTTGGAGTGCTATTCCTCTGGTGACTTTGTGGTCTTTGTGGAAACATAGAAATGAATGTATCTTCCAAGGCACACAACCACAGCTTCAGGATCTTCATGAACTCATCATCACCAGACTAGCCTTATGGTATAAAGCTGTCTCCAAAAGGTTTCAATTTTCAATTCATGACTTCCTTTTCAACTTTCCTCAAATCAGATATTGCCTTGGTGGTAGGTCCTTGTAGTTCTGATCTGGGTGATGTTCTTGGTGATGATCTGTTTGGCTTGTTCTGATCTTTGTATATTCACTGGAGCACTGAAGCACTGATTATTCTCCTGTAGAGACCTTGGCTCAGTACAGATCTATTTTGCTTTGGTCTTGGTTGATTCGATCTGCCGATCCTTGACTCGATTGCTTTTGCGAGACCTTGGCTCGATTCGATCTTCTTGATTTTGAGCTGATTTTGAGATGAGTGTCTCTTGGACTGCACTGATTTTTTTGTTTTGTTCTATTTTGCTGATCTATTTTGAGTGTTTTGAGATAGCCTTGGAAGGCTTCAGTTGGCCTGGGTGTTGTTCTGCAATTCTGATCTGTTGAGTGTCTCCTGCTCTGCAATTCTGCTTCACTCTTTTGAGTTGCAATTCTGCAATTCTGTTTTGAGTGCTTCAGTTGACTCTCTTGTTTTGCATTTCTGTTTTGAGCAGTTGTTCTGCTATTCTGGTTTTTATTTTTCCTGTTGGTTTCTCACCAACTAGGAGGTTGGAGCTTCTCTTAGCTCCAAGCTCCTCTTTATTGATGTACCCTCTTTTTTGTTTGGTTTTCATCAATAAAGTTTCTCCTCTTGCCGTTCAAAAAAAAAAAAAAAAATGTAAAAGGGCAATTCAACATCAATTAAGTTAATTAATGTTGATACAGTAATCTCCAAAATTGAGATGAATTTTAGATCCAAAATATGAAAATCAAAGAGAGAGTGTCGAAACAATTAAGAGAGAGAAGAGAGAATATATGGATAATTATAGGTACATCTTATTTATTGGACTTATTTATTTATAAGTTTTGAGAAACTTTTTTTTACGTATTTGCCCTTGTTTTAATAATGACAAAAATTTAAGACTTTTTAGATGTATTTTGTATTTGTGAGTGATTATTTGATACTAATAATGATACTGATAAATTTATTAAAATGATAAATGATTGGAACATGTTGATCTTTGTTTATAAATTTTTATTAATTTTTAGTTTATTTGTGTTAGTATGTATTGAAATATGATGTGGGATGTATAAATAACTAAATTGTATTTATAATTTTTTGTATAATGATAAATTTGTTGGAACAAAGTGTCTTGAATTCTTCAAATGGTGGTCTTCGGGTCTTTAAAATTTGGCAATGACCTTATCTATATAGAACAAAAAATTAGTACTTCAAGTCGCGTTACTAAGTCGCTTTCTTAATGACAATATTTGTACCCACCAAAAGGTGTGCAGGGGGTTACAACAAATTTGTCTTCAGGATACAATGAAGCTTGATCTAAAGATCTAGTCTATCGGCATTTGCACTGACGATAATAGATTAGAACACTCTTGATATAATCAAGAAACCAAGACACTGATAATCAAATCTGCAGAACTTGATTATCAATAAGAAAAACAGAAATTTGCTTAAGAAACTCTTGATCGAAAATTCAAAATCAAGAGGGAGAGGGAGAGAGAATTGCAGGAATGCTTTTCAGGATTTTGGATGGAATGAAATGGCGGATTTCATAGCTTATTTATAGGCCTTAATGGATCTGATCGAATGGTTATATCCCTTGATCACATTCGATCAGATCTGACCGTTGGATCGATGATCCATGGTACAGATCATTCTGACACTGAATAGATGCCTTGACTAATTACATTTGATCACGATCGGGTGCCATCTCATTCGTACAATCGCGCGCATCTCCAATCAACGGCTATAATCAACTCGCTTCAGATCGGACACACAACCGTTTGATCGGTTGGTTGATTGATGGCCAACGGATGACACGTCACTGCCACATGGAGCTGACTGTATTCCACACCTATTCGATGTAAATAGGAAAGCGCTCTCATGGCGCCTTGCGAAGTGCAAAGTGCACCATCAAACATCACATAGCTTACGCCACGCGCACGTGTGCGGATGGTGCGAAGCACCATCCTTGCGGTGTGGGTGTATGCACACTAGCTTTCATCCCATAATTCCATATTCAAAAGAATATTTCATGTAGCACTTTATTAAGTGTTTCATATTTTGCTCTCTTTTCAATGTGGGACAAAGCCCCCAAGCTTAATTAATGCTTTCCAAAGAAAAACAATGAATGTTTTGAAAACATCCAAAAATTAAACTATAAATTTTAAAAACCATTATGAAAATTTCCTAACAAAATTTATCTCTAAAAATTAAAATAAAAATTTTTGATAAATAAATTCAATTCACAAGAGCTGTTAGAAAGTATCAAAATCTTAGTGGGCAAAATGAATGCATAGAAAAATTCAATGGGAAGAAATTATATAAAATAAAATAATTTTTTCAAAATTATATATAATAATTTGAAATAGCATTTTTTATTTTTTATTTAAAAATTAAGTGGGGTCAATTGTCCCACTTACCCCAAAATAATAATACCCATGTGGGCATGTGTGTGGGATCGTTGGATATAACCTATTGGCATTGTCTAGCCCAAAGGAAGCATATGCTCGGTTGGGAACAAACATCAAACTTTTAGTTTTGAATATTATAAATTTAATTAGGTTGGAATTGAATGGGTCATTTATACTCTGCAGTTGATCTATGTCTATTTAACTTTTACCAATTCATGTTGTCTCTAATTTTAAATATATTTATTTTGTTTATTTATATATAAATAATGTGTTGGCTTAACTATAATGGCCCCAATTTTATCAAACTAGATAGATTATTTTGATTCATTAGATTAATAATCTCTAAGCTTCTTTAAGAGGTAGCTAAAATGTTATTTTTTAGTTAAAAATAAACTTAAAAAGAAATCGAGGACTGCTATATATCATTATTTTATTTCACCGGCTTACATGGTAGAATTTCATTTGTATGCATTAATTTTTAAATAATTATTTTCAAACAAGAGAAGTAGTATCTATGTAGGAGGTGATACAAAAGAGTAATAAATAATCGGTGATATATAATATTTCTTTATTAATAAAGCTAATTTGCTTGACATCTTCACAAATTTTTTAAACTTTTCTAATGACTTCTCAATGTTATTATTTTTATTTTTATTTTTTGAGAATCGAATTTGCCTAAAGAGATATGACTTTTTGAGAAAAATAAGTGATAATATAAACTTTTTATCTTGTAATAACTTCATTGAGTAAAGTATTCATACAAAATAATCGAAATGATCTGAAATGAGTAACCACATAATGGTGTCAAATTTGTCTTGAAAATACAATTATGATTATTCAAAGATAAATATCATCTGATCAAGTAGTTTTTTATATTCTTCTAATTTCTTACATGAATAATTTGTTTTGTAAACTCTACAAAATAAATAATTTAAATTATTGATATGAACTCTGAATTGAACCAACAAACGTCTTTCTTCGTTCAAAAAAAAAAAAAAAAACCAACAAACCTCTTCAATTAAATGTCCAAGAGAGAGTGCCTCCCTCAATCACAGATCACATGGCATGTTCCCATTCAACACATCAAACGGCCATGATTAAAACCCACCAAAATCATCAAAGATCAACAGCCCTAGGATCTGTCCCATATCCAACTTCAACATTGCCGGTCTTAAATGGTGGTTTTGGGGAGTCAAATAAGACCCATCCTCTTGTATCTTCTCTCTTATGACCGACCAACAAGCCCTAGTTGACCTGTCATTTGCTCCCTCCATGTCTTTTCCTCTCTCAACCCATCCCATATAAAAGATTACCCATTTCATCAGCCATTTCTTAAAAAAAAAAAAAATCGCAACAAAGCTCTTTATTTGGAGTTGATAAAATTTTCTTTTCGAAAGTGAAATGGAAAAGGGTGGTCTTGGGGTAGAGATCATGACAGAGCTCAGGCTCGGTCTGCCGGGTGACACAAACACTAATTATGCAATGGAGAAGAACGAGAAGAAGAGGGTGTTTTCGGAGATTGATCACAAACTGGAGAGCAAGAATGATCAAGTGGTTGGGTGGCCACCGGTGTGTTCATACCGGAGGAAGAATAGCTTTAAAAGTGGCGGCGAAAAGGCAAAAATGTATGTGAAAGTTAGCATGGATGGGGCTCCTTTTCTAAGGAAGATTGATTTGAGTAGTCACAATGGGTATGATGATCTTGCAATGGCTCTTGAGAAGCTCTTTGGTATAGGTGAGTAATGAATTATTTCATGTTTCTCTTGTTTTATGATTTTATTTTATATGGTTAGTTTGAGGTAGAAAGTATGATAGATCATGCAAACTTTTGAAAAAATTATTTAAATACACTTACAAGTAGTTATGCATGTATCAATATGCAAACTTTTTTTTCTTGACAAAGTTTCATGAGAAAAGAAATATATGTGCATGTATATATCTATAAAGTGGAGGCAGGAATTGGTGTTGATGTCACAGAATTCTTCTTATTTCCAAAAATACCCTAAGAACAGTTATCTTCTTCTATATTGCGCATCTATAAATTTAAGAATTCTATAACTGCACACCATAGTATATATATATATTGGTATAATGCATGAAAGGAGGGATCAAAAGCCAGTTTAAGCCCTAGGTGGCCAAGGTACTTGTTTTTGTATCTTCCTCGTTCTCAATTTGTATATACATAAAAGAAACCATGAATTAAGGCAAACTTTGAAAACTGAATAATAAAAAAAAATGTCTATAAATAAATATAGAACACTTAAATCTTAAATTCCAAATCAAAATAAAATTCATATCATAAATATACCGCTTCACTGATTTTTTAAATTCAAAACAGATTTGAACAGTTACAAATATTGGAGATGCATGCATTTTGGGTTTTTATATAACTTGAAACAAAAAAACAAAAACAAAAAAAAATCGCTAGTGAATCATGATGATAGTTTGACAAGAAAAATTTTGACTTCTGATCTTGATAGTTTATAGTATTTGCTTTCAGAACTAATTATTATTATTTTTAATTAACTATCTTTTTCAAAGCGTACGATTTGTTTATAGAATATAATACATGTAACATGACGTCTGCATAACGAAATTTTTCAAAATTAAAATTGATAATATTATATTTGAGATTGATTTTGTCACCAGAAAGAACAAATATATTCATAATATATTTGAAATGCTTAAATATAAACATTTAATTAGTACTTTTATATCTCAAAAAGAGGGGAAAAAATTGTAAATAAAATTGTAGTGTAAAAAACTATAAAAAAAAGGCCCATTTGAAATAAGTTTAAGACCCTCTAATTGGGATTTACGATAGGGAGATGCTTCTCTCAAATTTGTTATCTTTGATTGGAGGGTGTTGTTGAGCCTTAGCAAGCTCACCACGGAGTTCGTATCAATGATTTGAACTATTTAATGTGTAAAATTCATCGAGTATTTTACCAGTAAAAAATTACATTGACCGGATATTGATAAGATCATATTTGTATCAACAATTTATTTTAAAAATCATACTTGCTGTTGACCCAAATGTAATATGATCAAGTGACTCTCTATATCCGATTAACATGATTTTTTTGATGAGATGAAGTACTTAATGAACTCACTACAAGTCAAATAAAATTTAATTTATGAATTAATCTTTTGTATTTTTCCAAATAAATGTCGAAAAAATGTCGAATTTCACTTTAACCGGACAATGGTTTTTTGAGCGTTAAAAGTTTTTGGTCATGATGTCATTGATTATGTTTTTTTTTACGTTTTTAATAGTCCAATGATTAAAAGATTAGTCGGTTTATTATATTCAAAGTTTTTTTGCATCATGCCTTTGCCGATTAAAGCATTTTTTTTGAATAGTTAATTTTTTATTTTATTTTTTTATTATTTACCTTTGGCAATTTTTGAGTTTTTTTTTTTTTTAGGAAAAAATTTTTTTGCCTCCGCCTCGCCAAGTTTCGAACCTAAAAACACCAAACCAACCAACTTTCAACCTTTGCCAACACTCTCCCTCACTTCTAATAATAGTAATCAATAATAATAGTGCAATAAATATATATTATATATATATACAATATATAATAATATAACTATTTATATTAAATAATTTTTTTATTTTAATGTATTTAATTAAAAAAAAAATATTAAAAAAAAAAAAAAAATTTTTTATTTTACTTTTAGAAAAACCAATTTTTTCTTTATGGCTACTAAATGCTTGTTGCTACTAAATGCTAAATTTGTCGTAAAAAAAAAAAAAAAAAAAAAAAAATGGCGACCAAAAAAATTTTGAAAAAGTAATCCAAAATTTGCCGACTAAACTAAGCTTTTTATTTGTCAAATTAAAATTGTTTTTTTTAGCTAAAAAAAAGTTTGTTTCGCTAACACCTATTTTTTAAGTTTAAATTTTTTTTTTTAATAAAATGCTTTTAGTGCATAAAAACGACTTTTGGCTACTAAATAAACTTTAGTCGTGAAAAAAAAACATTAGCGACAAACTTCATTTTTAGTCGCTAAAACCTGCTTCTTGACTACTAAACTCTTTTAGTCGCTAAAAACCTAAATTCAAATTATAAATTCAAATTTAGTGTTTAGCGTTTACTCTGTGACGAAATTTCATATTTTTTTTTTTGGTTGTGCTTTCTTGTGTAGTGACTCTACACATTCAATGGTTCGGATTGTTGATGTGAGCTCCGTTGTGGGCCCACAGAGAAATACCCTCCAGTACGATTTGGATAGGAAAAAAGTGTCTCCCTTTATGGTAAACAGTTTTAATAGAAAATTTGAATAATCACCCAGTTTTTTTTTAAAAAAATGATTTGTTTCAGTTACTATTTAACTTGCAATATTATTCGGGAAATATTTTTGTGAAATGTAGTAGTTAATTTTTTTTTAAAAAAAATAAAAATAATAACTTCTTCTTCTTCATTTTTTTTTTCCTTCAGTATTTTGTATAAACACAGAAAGAAATCTATCTGGCATAAAATACAAATTTTGATTGAAGATAAAATATATGAACTATTTGCAAAATTTGGCTATTTTTTAACAAATGAACTCAAAAGATAGATGTAAGTTAAAAATTAATTTGGGTAAATTACAATTTTCATTCTTAAGTTTCACTTAGAACATATTTTTGTCCCTCATCTTATAAAAAATTCTCAGATTTAACCTTTGTTTATCATTAGTTATCCAATCATTTAAAATTTAAGTAAGAATTGAAATATGAAAAATCAAAATAAAATTTGAATGAAAAATAGAGAGTGAATAAGTATAACTAACTTAATTAATTTGTATGAAAATATATGTGAACAAAATATTTAACTAAAAATAATAAATCTAACAGGTCATCAAAATAGAGTGTGATTGAATTAATGAAATGAAAGTAATAGGTTGTTTTTTGGGTATTAATTTGGGGGACAGGGGAGGAGTTGAGGGATGAAGAGAGCTCTGAATACGTTCCCATCTATGAAGACAAAGATGGTGACTGGATGCTTGTTGGTGATGTTCCATGGGAGTAAGTTTCTCTCTCTCTCTCTCTAGATCTCCAACCAAATTCCATTTGGTGGTACTACATTAATCAATTATTGTATACATTAGTATATCAATTAGTGTTATATTATTATTACTGATTCCACGTATTATATAAATTATAAATATTTAAAATTTTTAAATTATGTCACATCATCTATTAATATATTAATCATTATATGTAGCATTATTCCATTCCATTACAAAGTATGATATCAATTAGTCTGAGCTGTGCAATGACCATTGGTATATATAGGCACTCGTTACATAGTGGAAATTCAAATAAGGAAGCGTTATTGCACCGTTAGGTTTAGTTTTTAAATTAATATTTAAATTAAAAATAAAAAAATATGTTTTATTTATTAATTTTTAAAATTCTATTTAAAATTATTTTCTCTCTCACCTCTCTCCTTCTTTTTTTTTTAATTAATAAATTAATCAATTATTTTTCTCTCTCCTCTCTCCTCTCTCATTTTCTTACATTCTACATATCAATTAATCAAATTTTTTTTTACACCTATTTATTCAACTATAAAAAAAATACAAATTATCTCAAAATTATTTTCAAACTCATAACCAAATAAATTTTCAATTTTCAAAACTCTTTTCAATAATTTATCTTTCAAAATACAACTCTAAACTCTAAACTCTTTTTAAGAACTAAACCAGACTGAGAAAATAATTTTACAAACTTTTTATACAAAATTTTTGAGGATAAATTACGATCACCTTTTTTCAGATTTGAAAAAAATACAATTGACTCAGTATAATTATGTTAAAAGAGATATCTAGTAGATAAAATTTTAAATGCCTCTAACATTGCTCTTTCATATTCACCCCAAAAAAAAAAAAAAAACTTATTTCTTTTTTATGAACAAAAAACTAATAACAAATTTTATCATATATGCAAACACACACACACACACACATATATATATATATAATATAATATATAAACTATGTATACACGTAAAATAAAATCAAATATTATAGAAGTAATTTTTAATTGGATAAAGAAATTTTTTTGATACAAAATAAATAAAGAATGTAATATAATAAAAGAATGTGATATATATCTTTTATAATGAAAAATTATTTTATTTATAAAATAAGATATATATTTTTAGATTGTTAATGATAAATAAACCCGGCCGGGGCAATCTTCTCTTTCATCATTGTCGTTGGATATTATTGGACTCATTTTGATCATTCAAGTTGACTGTCAAATTTTCGCTCCAACTGAGTCAACTCCGCGTGTTTTGTAGGCAAAGACTTCTAGCCAACTGAGTCAACTCTGGTTATTGCTAAAACTACCAATTAAGCACCAATGATAATTAAGTAATTCTCTATAAATATATTTTTTAAAATATTGTACAAAAATTGTTATTCGACTTACTATGGTCTAAACATAATATGACATTATTATTTCATTTCAAAAAAAAATTATATATAAATTTTTTTTGACCATGTGGCAATTTGCTTGATAATTATTATATTAATGTCATTTCCCCGACACATAATTATTTCTTTATCTCTATATATGTTTGTAACAATGGGGGCATATTTGTGTTCATCTTTTTAAATAATATATTTAAAAAATACCCTTATGTCTCATTAACACTGTTTCAAGCATATTTCAAAATAATTGTGTTAAAAATAAAAATCATATTTCAAAATAATCATTATTTTACATCCTTATCCTTGGCCATAAATATGTCACTGACCAAAGTAAGAGGAAATAAATCGTAAGATTATAATTTCGCATTCAAATGAGAAAATAAAAAAAATTATTAAAATTTCTTATTATTTTATTTGAATGAATAATAAATAAAAGAGAATATATACGTATTTTATTTGTTTGGTTTTGTATTTGATGGGTAATTTAAGTATTATAATTTTTTTATAACTAACAATTTTGTTTACAAAACATGAATTTATCTTTCTCACTATTTCTCATTTTTTATTTAATTTTTATTTTATAATCGTGAATCCTTCGTAAGACCCTACCTAGAGAGTCCAGATCATCTAGAGTAATTTTTCGTGAAGTGATTTTTTATATGATTGAGATTTTTTTTAAAGTAATATTATTGTGTTAGTATTATTGAATCCTTAACTTTTTTTTTTATAAAATATTAACCATTTAAAAAATTACTCAAAAATCACTCTAGAGAATGCTTATTCCTATTAAGAAGCACAAATTAAGAATATATATGACCAACCGATAAAGTAAGACATTAGAATTCCTACATAAGATCTTCTAAATATAATTTGAATGACTTACCATTTGAAGTGATCTTCACCATTCATTTATCATCTTCTTAATCTCGTCCTTTCATTTTTCTCCCTTACCAAACCAATCAATCTAAATGTATAGGAAAAGAGTAAATTTTGTGTTTAAATTACAAATTTAAAATAGAAATTTATAATAAAAAATAAAAAAGAAGGTAAATATAAATTAAAATTTTATCACTTCACAAAATTTCTTTCCTTTTTAAAAAAAAAAACCTGAATTCTAAATGTTGCCGACAAACGCAACGTCACCATAATAATTCTCTTTGAATTTAGATGACAATGACAATAATGAACTGACAGTAATCGTACCTGGTCCATGCAAAACATCATCACATCGAAAGCTTTTGGACCACATTCCAAATACAGCCGAGTCTCCAAATTTAACTAGGGCGCAACTTGACTTAGGTTAGGCTGGTTGAATAGCTGTTTGTGCTCAGTTCCAGTTGTAGTGAGATCTCGTTTGATATGCGATTGTTTTAATTTAAAAGTTAAAAATTATTACAAAAATTAAAAAGTTTTTAATTTATATTAAAAGTTAATTTTTTTATTTTTTATTTATATTTATATTTTTTTGTAAAAATTTAAAAAATTATTTCAAATATATTGGTTTTTTAATCACATATTTTACTCGAAAAATTAAAATATTATTAAAATAATCTATTCCCAAACGAGTCCTCAGAGTGTTATTCAAATCTATTTAAGGCCTTGTTTGAGAACAAACTTAGTAATTTTTTGACTTTTTAGTCAAAATATAATGAAAAAAATAAATAAATATATTTGTAATGACTTTTTAATTTTTTACGAAAAGATGTGCAAAAAATAAAAAGAAAATGTAATTTTTGATTTTTTGGTATAAATTGTCAACTTTTTATTTTTTTAGTGACTTCTTAATTTTTAAACTAAAAAAAACACTTATCAAATGAGACCTAAGTTTGATCTTTAATTAAATTTGCCTATTCAAGTCCGACCGATCATAATAATTTGAATTCCATTTCGGCTTGAAGTACTCACAAATTTGAGGTAGTGTTTGGTAAAATTTTAAAATTATAATTTGATAATAGAGTTGTATTTTGAGTTTCTGAGTTTTGGAATTATGATTTGAAAAAAGAAAATTCATTTAATTATGAGTTTTGAATTGAGTTTTAAATTTTTGATGTGACATATTAAATGTGAAAAGCTGTTTAATTATGAATTTTGAAAATAGTTTTCAAAACTTAATTCAAAAATTTATAACTCATAAGCAAATACACAACTCAAACTCTATTGAAAATTCGATTCAAAATTCATAATTAAACTCTTTTTAAAATTCAATTTAAAAAAATAATTTGTCATTTCGGTCTAACAAAATAATTTGTATATTTAAAAAATATCAAAAACAAATATAATTTTTTTTCTTTGAAATTACAGGTGACGATTGACAATTGCAAAAAAAAAAATAATAAAAAAAAATAAATAAATTGTATTGTTCCGGTCAAACGGCCGGACACTCAAAAAGATGTTCGGGCGGACGACTCGGTAGATCAAAAATTTCAAAATTGTCTGGTTTACCAATAATGTTTTCAAAATGTATTTTGAAATTAATTTAGAATCATAATTTCAAAATTCCAACCAAACATAACATTCAAATATAACGGTGGAACTTGATTCGAAAACCACACCAAACACAGAATTTTTTGTTTTGCAACTAGACTATTAAAATTAGATTTGTTAATATTTGGGAGATAAAATCATATATATATATATATATATTATTAAAAGTAATGCTTTTGTTTGGTTTAGGTGGCACATTATAAGACCTTACTTTTTTCTAAGAGAGTCACTTCATCATGTATTTTTTTAATTACATATAGAGTTCTACACAAATCCAAACTTAATTTAAATTATACTAATTTTACCTTTATAGACTCTATTTGATAAATATTTTATTTTACATACATTTTTCATGATAAATTGAGATAATCCACATTATTTTGTGTTTCATGTCTTTCTTCTTAATTTTTCAAGGGTATTAGGATTTTTTTTAATGCTAAATTGCTTTTTTTTTTTTTTTCCTTTTTCTTCTTCTTATTTTCTCGTATATTATTCTATATCCAATACTAATTATATATTATTCTATATTATGAATTTATCGTTTAAATTTTATATATGAAATTATATTTTATTTCCTATATTATTTTATATAATCACCACGCATATGAAGAAAAATCTGCATAACAATGATACTTTCGAGGAACCTCTAAAGTTTGGATTTACTGTTTGAATTATTTTTTTAATTGTTGAATAGTAAATTATTTTATATTTTGACATCATATTACAAATGATTAATCACTTTAAACACTGAGATGTATCTATCGTTTGAATATTTTCATTATTTTTTCTTTTTGGGTTTACATGTTGTTATGTGATTCTTTCTTGGTTAGTCATTATTGAATTTCTTTTATATAATTGATATTTTAATTTAATTAAGAGTGCTTATTTTATAATCTTATAATTTAATATATATATATATATATCATATAAAATCATTATATGATAATCTAACCACAACATATTTATATATGATTTTTTAAATACATTTTATATAATTTCTATTTCTTTATATTTTTATTTTTCAAATGAATATAAAAGAAAATTAAATAGTTAGCATTACTTTTAATTTATGTTACTAATTCTTGTTCTAATCTAACTATTATTTTTAATACAAAACGAGTATTTATTTTACCATTTTATAATTTAATATATATTATACAAAATTATTATATGATAATTATATTTTTATAATATTATAGAACTAAAATTATCAAAATACACAAATAATTCAACTAAAATTAATATATATAAATATTCAAGTAATAATTTTATAAAATGATAGTGTCAATATTATCAAAATAAATAATTAGAATTATACATTTATTTTAAGTTTAATTTTAAATTAAAATTGAAATTATTCATTTATAATAAACATTATACCATCAAATATTTTAAAAAAAAATAATATATGCATTACATGGGTGAATTGCTAGTTATTAATAATGTCAAACAAATATTTATATCATAAGAGAGATGGCGAAGATAAAATAGAGAATCAAGCTGCACTACTACAATAGTATTTGCTATTTCTAAGCCACCGTTTGGAAAGTAAGTTGACTTTTTGACTTTTTGTTTTTTTTAGTTATTTTAGTCTGGGTTAAAAAATTTGATTTGAGAAGGACTTTTTAGTTTTTTTTACTTTTTTTGTGAGAGAAGAGTGTAATGATTATAGATTAGATGTGATGTTTTGTTTGTTGTGGTTAAAATAGTTTGTTTTGTCTTTGTGGCTAAAATAGCCAAAAAAACTCTTGCCAAGTGATGCCTCGTTTGTGAATAAGTTTTTTTTTAGTAATTTTTTAGTTTTTTAATTAAAATATGATATAAAAAAATTAGTATATTTGGAATGACTTTTAAATTTTTTCAACTTATAGGCTTTTCAGTCTTTTTAGTTAAAAAAAAACTAACTTTTTCAAGAATTCCCAAATAAGTTCATAATATGATCTGAAGATCTAGATTATTTTAACATCATTGAACAATTAATACATATATATTTTATATTTTATATATTTAAATATACAATTTGAGTTTTGAGTTTGCTCGGATTGTTGGAGTTTTTGCCCGAACCTACCTAAATTTAATTCAGACTTTTAAATTTCTACTCAAACCCACATCAAATTAAAAAATATATTATCCAAGACCAAAAACAATTTGGAATTGGGATTGGGTTGCTGGTAAAACTATGTTGTCTGACTCAAATTGTAAAACAAATTGGATTGGTATATCTTCTACCATATTTTCTTCATAAAATATGATGCATAAATTAACATAGTGATCTTTCTTTAAGAGGTACAAAAGCCTAATAATCATCAATTGACAACAATTTGCAGGATGTTTACTGAATCATGCAAGAGATTGAGGATCAAGAAGAGATCAGAAGCCATGGGCACTATTGATCGCCACACAAAAAACTTTCTCAAAGGAGCCTCACAAGATGGATGATCTCAAAATTGCTTGTGGTTGGGAATGGAGAACTCTATTTAGACAATTTTTTTTTTTAATTAATGCTAATTTCATATATGTTTGTTATTTATGTGAGTAAAGTACTTAGATTGATCTAAGATCGGATTATCAGCAACACTCACTAAAGACAGTATTGGTTGCATTTCATTGCCAAATTCATTGCCAAATGACACTTCATAAAATTGTTTTAAGGTAAATTACAAACACACCCCCTGAGATTTACTTAAATTACAAATTATTCCTTGTAGTTTTACAAATTACATTATGCCTCCTAAGGTTTCTAATTTCATAACAAATAGGCTATTTTATTAATAAATCATAAAATTAATTAACAGTTTTTAATAATGTTAAAATTTTATTTCAATTAATAATTCAGATAATTTTATTATTGTATAGGTGAACAATAAAAAATTTTATTTTTTTAATTAATTCTATTAAATAAAAAATTTTGACAGGGATGCATTTATAATTTTTCAAACTATAAAAAATAATTTATATTTTAAACAAATATCAGATATTTGTAATTTACCCATTGTTTTATTTACCAAATATTTTTTCAAAACCAAATGAGACATCTTCAAGCTTCGCTCGAGTTCCTAGGTATATACCACCTGAGCATTGGAATTTTTTACCCTCACACGATAGCTTATATATGGTTCATCTTGTCTCAAGTTGAGATCAAGATTAGATTTATTTAATTCAGTTCATGAGATTTATTTTTGGGCCTGTTTTAATAATCCGAATCGTTCAATATGTAAAACTCGTCGAGTACTACATGTCTGTTAAAAATCACGTTGATCGGATATCAATAGTTATGTGATCAAATCAGTTTTGTATAAAAAAAATTAACGGTTGATAAAAAACTGTTTTGTTCACATAGCTATCGATATCCGATCAATGTGATTTTTTACAGGCATATAGAACTCGACGATTTTTATACATTGAATGGTTCAGATTATCAAAACGAGACCCGTGATGAGCCCTCACGGGCCCAACAGTACGGCCTAGTCCGATCTTGGACTACACAAAGCCACTGCCGTTGTATAAGTACTATACATATAATTTTCAAATCATTTTCATTTTGGTATCTTATATTTTAATTATATCAATTTGATCACTAATGTGTTCAATTTGTGTTTAAACGATACTAAATATCTTTTATGTCTAAATTTTGTACAAAATTGAAAAAAATTTACTTATTTTTTATAAGATTTAGACAAAAAAACGATACTCAATATAAATTTGATAAACCAGTGACCAAATTAACACAGATATCAATGATAAAATGACACAAAACACAAACTTTTTGGGGACCAACAATGTATTTAATGCATTAGTTTATCACAAGTGTTTTGGTTTCTCAAACTTGGATTCATGTTATGAAACCCCAAATTTCTGGTGTAGTGGTTAATTAACGGTCCATTTTATGGAATCTGTGTGACTTTAGGCTTCATTTTTCTAGAATCATGCATAATTTACTTTTAACTCTTTGACGAAAGAGATTGAGAGAGAAATAAAAATCAAGTGTTAAAACATAAGGACAATAAACAATTACTTGACCCTATTTATCTTTACTTGGGTGAAGGTTATTAAAGACAAAAAAGGTCATTACAGATAAAAAAGTCAAAAATAAAAAATAAAAATAAATAACTTTTTTGAAAGTTTCCAAACAGCTACTACAATCATGGGATCAGGAAAAAAAAAAAAAAAAATTTCTTGAACACATGCATTTGCTACATGTTCATGATCACGTTAAGATTCTTGTATTCATCCAAGTTCATGCCATTTATGCGGCATCTTGTTCTTAGTTTATTATTTAATTTTTAAAAATATATACAATGTTCCTTCAATGTCTTGATCATATATTTTCCCTTAAGTAGTTTTTAAATACTGAATCAAACACTGTCAGAATATAATTATTAGAGGCTTATTTATTAGTTTTATTGGAATCAAAGAATCTTTCAACTTAATCTAGGACATGAATTTCAATAAATAAAATAAAAATCTAGAACATGAATTGAACTCGAACTCAAAACTAATTTCTTAAACTTGAGATGATTAATGATTAGTAAATAATAGAGAATCTGTGGAACTTAAACCATGTTCGGAGCATACAATGTTCTCATATTCGTGGTGCATGCATTGATTGTATTTGAGGAAGAAATTTGGGTGATTCTATTTACCTTACAAAAACATCTCCTTACACTTTCATTTTTTTTCTTTTAAATTTTTCTATTAAAATTTATCTTTACTTAAAATTATCCAAAAGTACTTAAATTCAAAAGATCCAAAATTTAAATTTCTCATCAAATCCAACACTTTTTCAAGATTTTATTTTCTCATTATACCCATTACTTCCCCATCATCTCTATTGGTCCACCACCACTCCCCTACTGCCACTACCCATTTTTTCTTCGTATCGCTCCTTTTTCTCTTCATCTTCCTTCTTCTCTAAACTTTAAATTTGAAAATCCTATTTCTTTCTATTTTTTTTGTCATGGTGGAATTGGGAGAGAAGGAATCATAGTAGTGGATGGGGAAAGGGTGTTGCAATGGGGGAAAGGGGCTAGGCTGAGGGGTTAGACTGCAGAAGGGGTCGATGGTGGAAAAAGGGGATCATAAGTGGAGAGAGGGTCACAACGGGGTGGGAGGGTCACGGTTGGAAAGGATTGGGGGTTAGTTGGAGGTAAAGGAGATAGCGATTGGCGCAACCGGAGGTAGTGGTTAGGAGTGGGGTAGAGTTAGGATTTAAAAAGTTAAGAGCTTAAGACCATCTCTAACGGTGAATCAAACTTTGTATCAGATTTGAAATTTAGTGAAAAAGTCACTTTTTGGAGCTTCAACGGTTTCACCAAATTGGTATCAAAATGAGAATGAAATAAAAAATTCATCAAAATGAGAATAGGCTCCAGATTTCACCATTTCACTGTGCATTACTGTTGAGGTGGGCCAACCGGTCAACCAGTCAGTTGACTAACCGGTCAACCGGTGTCCTTTCAAATAGGTAGGTTCAAACCGGTCAAAAAGGTTCAAACAGGTAAAAAAAACTAAAAAATTTTTACCTTACCGGTCGACTGGCCGGTCAACCAACTGGTCAACCACTTCCCTTTTGATACACGGTTGGAGTAAATGGTATCAAATTGAGAAAATTGACTTTTTTTTACTCAAATTTGGTAAAAATTTTGGTTCACGTTTGGAGATGCTCTAAAGATGAGAGTAAGATTTGGCATTATGATGTGTAATTAGATAAAATTAAAATTTTAAATTTGTGAAGAGAATGCAATTTTTTTTAAAAATGGAATCACCCAAGAAATTCGCATGATTAACGCACCGAATGTGAATTATTTTCTGTGGTCTATGAATGGAATCACCTAAGAAATTCGCATGATTAACGCACCGAATGTGAACTCTTTTAACTTAATTTTCAGATAATCTATTCTGCATTATGAGCACATGTATTTTAATCCACCACAACTAACTAAACTACCATTTTATGATTCAACTGCGACATGATGGGTCCGTTTGTTTACTCGGGAAATGGGATTTGATTGTTTAATTAGATTAGTTATTATTAATTCATATTATATAGTTGGCCAAGATAGTATTGTTTCAAGTCAGATTGATCATTCATGCTTATTCACTGTCTTATAGGCATTAACTCTTTATCTTTCACCATTTTTGATGTAATTCCCTAGCCTAAATGCAATGTATGACAATTAAATTTGTTGGACAGTTGACCATATGTCTACAATGAAATTGATTTAATTTATAGGTGCAGTGAACTCTAATTGCTTGAGAAGTGTGAAAATGCAAAAGTTTAGTTACAACAGTAGTATACATGAATCATTTTCAATTAATATATACAGTGTGTATACAAAGTTTAGTTAGATACAGTCTCTTGTATACATGAATCATTATCTTCTATTTATATTTTGACTTTGACTATTATAATTTATTTATTTATTTTTAATAAATTAGACTAACTCAATCGATCAACTCCTGTATAATCATTTTTTTTTCTAGTACTATTTTAGCTTTTATATTTGCAATTCATTATTTCTCTTCTATTATAGAAGTCCTTTGTTGTAGTAAGTTGTTTATTTTTTTGCATTATAGATTTTGGGTTTCTAACTATGTGCTGTTATATGAAATTGTTTTAATCATATTTAGAAAAGAAGACTTCTACAAACTTTTAGTTACCTTAAATTTCACAATTTTTTTTTTTTTTGGTTCAATTGGATTAACTCCGTTAGCAACTTCTATACATTATTAATTGAGAGTTTTTTTTTTTTTTTGAGTCAATCGATAGAAGATTAATTATAATATAAGAAATATTTATATCATTAGAGGCTAGTCCACAATAAACTCACTAAGTTCAAGCCTAACAATCACTACTAATTATATTCATCTCCCATATTGGGGAGAAATAAACCATCACTATAAAGGGTATTAAACTCATTTTTATAGCAATTGAACCCAAAACATCACACTACAAAGGGTACTACACAACTATTACGCCAATTACCCTGGTTAATTGAGAGGTTATAGAGTCAATTCTTACCAAATGTAAAGATTAATTATTTTTTCTTCATTAGGGTGACTTTTTGTTATAATTTTTACCAACTGATCCTCAAAAAGGGTAAATTACACAAACTTCCCTTGAGATTTTCATGAATTACATAAAGCCTTGCAAATTTGGCAGAATTACAACGGAACCCCTTAAGACTTTAATTCACAAAACGTTTCTTTAGTTGAATAGATTAAAAAAAAAATGATATTATCATCTCTTTTAAATTAAAATATTTATTTTTACTCTTATATATTCATGTGCAGGGAGTTATATACGTAATAATACTAATATTGTGAAATTTGTTGTAATAAAATGCAAATCCAAATTTCGTTTCTTAGGACCCCGTCTTTTTTTCTTTTTTCTTTCCTTCCAAAATATCATTTCCTACATTTGTGTATAGACCCCACTCCAATTTACATTCACATTGAAATTTTCCTATCATCAATCTTGTCCTACATGCAAAAGAGAAAAATCTCATCAACAAAGAAAGATTGATAAAGATCAAATGTAACGAGTTGTCAATTTAAATGAGACCATTAACAAACAAGAAAGGTACGATTTTAATGGAAACTGAAGCTATGTCTTATCAAATCGAGTAAAGATACTGCAAATGTTGAAACATTAAAAATTAGTGTGGAACCACATTCAAATTGTGTGCCCAAATCACAAATTACATGTTTTCGTTTTGTAGCATAATAAGGACTCTTGGAATCTTGGACCATTGCATTAGATATGCTGATCATGTTTAACCTATTAGGCTAACCATTATGACCATCTAACCATGTATGCACCTTTTATCGAATCTGTTTGGTGTAATTTTTATTATACATTTCTTAAAATTTATTTAAAATATAGATTGATTCATGTGGTTTGAAAAATTATAAATAATTTATTGCCAAAATTTTTTATTTAACAAAATTAATTGATAAATAAAATCCCTAACCGTCTTCTATACAATGATAAAATTATCTAAATTATTAGTTGAAATAAATTTCTAATAATATTAAAAATTATTAATTGACTTGATAATTTATTAATAAAATGTGTCATTTGTTATAAAATTAAAAACTTCAAGGGCGATATATAATTTCTAAAACTACAGAGGACAAATCGTATTTTAAACAAATTTCAGATGGTGTATTTGCAATTTATCCTTTTTATTAATTTAAATTATATTGACTATTTTTTGAAATTTAGAAAAAAAAAAGAATAAGATATTTGTCTGTTTTTGTTAAATAAAATGGATAGAAAAATATATTTTTGTCATTAAATTTAATATAGATATATAAAATGTATAAAATATTTTTTTCGTTGAATTTAATAACTAAAATATCATTTCTTATTATTTTTACTTAATGAAAATAGACTAATAATTAAAAATTGAGAATTTAAATTAAAAAATAAAATATTCAAAATTTATTTTATTAAAAGAGTTAAACTCTAGAGTTTTTTTTTTTTTTAATAGTTAATCACTGCACTTACATTTAAATTTAATTTCAATAAAAAAAAATAAAGTCGACTTAATATCGAATAGATTACTAAATTTTGTGGGTAAATGGACAAATTTAAATGTTTAATTTATCAATAAAAAAATTAATACGCTCTTCGTTTTAAAATATTAATTTTTTTTTAGAGAATCTGACTTTTTCTTTTTTAGTAATACAATTATTACATTTTGAAAATGTTAAATTTTCAAAACTATCATTAGTAGTACAATTATTACAAATCAAAAATTTTAAGATTAATAAATTTAAAATAAGGATAAAATATGAAATTCATGTTGTTTTAGTCATTGATTTTGAAAATAGACTAATATTTTGGCATAATGAAAAATAAAATAAGAGACTAATATTTTGAGACAGAAATAGTGATATTATCAACATTAAGGTCATGTTTGTTTGACTCCATAAGATAAAGAAGATTAAGAGTACAGTAAGATTGAGGCTTATTTTAGGAAGTTGGTTAAAAAGTTGGTTTTTTTTGGTTTTTTGAAAAAACATATAAAAAAGTGAAGAGGTGATTTTGGGAAGTTGGTTAAAGTTGAGTTTTTGACTTTTTTAGTTTTTTTTGAAAAAATATGTATAAAAGTAGAGAGGTGATTTAACTCAAAATATTTGGCTTTTAACCAAGTTCCCAAATTAAAAGCAAATTTTTAACTTTTAATCTATTTTTGATCATATTACTTCTCTACATTTTTACACATTTTTTCATAAAAAAAAAAAAAAAAAAAAAAAAAAAAAAAAAAAAAAAAACCTTTTAATCAACTTTCGAAAACAAGCCAAAATAGGTTAAAGCCAAGTTCCCAAATTAGGCCTGAGTGAGGAGATTATTAGTGTAGTGGTATTGAGTTGGAAATGTAAGATAAATAGTGTTTATTTGTACATCATCAGATTAGTAATATTATAGATAATATTAATATATAAAATTAATATATTTTAATTTTTAGTATTTTTTTTAATATTATAATTATTTTTTTTGTTCTAAAAAATATAAATTTTGCATAAAGATTATTTAAAAATTCACTGATTCCCTCACTCAATTATTAATCCCAACCCTATCATGGGATTGATAATCCTATCAATAGGGGGATTACTAATTCAAGGGGATAGTTAATCCCCCCACTCATGACCCAACCGTTCTCTATAGGTAGGTCCCACAAACTATTTGTCCAATCTCTCTCCCCAAAGAGTCAAACAAACATGGCCTAAGGGATTATTTGGGATCATTTAAGACCATTTCCAATCCTTCATCAGATCTATCATCAAATTTAAATTTAATAAAAAATTAATGAAAACGGTGCTTCAATTGTTCAATCAAGTTTAGTATCAAATGATCAAATGACGGACACAATACTTTTTTTTTTATCAAATGAATAGTGCGTTTATCTTTTCATCAAATTTGTATGTAATTGTTAGACCGAACGTCTGTCTGGACATCCTCTCGGACAATCAATTTTGAGATGTATTTAATAAAAATTTAGTCTAAACGAATGACCGGCCAAACGACCGATCATATTTGATTATCAGATCAAATTTTTATTCAAATTTGATAAAATATCTTATGAATAATTAAAGATGCTCTAAATAAATATATTTTTAATTTTTTACAAAAAGATATATAATATAATAAAAAATAATATGATACAAATAAAAATTAATGTGACTTAAAATAAATATATAAAAAAAAAAGAAAAGGTGCTGAAATAGCACAGCCAAACAACCTCTAACATTTTTGAAGTCGGTCTCATAATAAATTATTATAAAAAACCTAAAGGACACGAATAAGGTGACCGGGAGATACCGGTAAGCGAAGTAATGATTAAAGGGCGGGTTATGGGTTGTTCTGCTGCAAAGCCGCGGGCGGATGACCGGGTGGGGAAGTCCACGTGGCGGTGAATCCTAAAATAGGCGACAAAGAAACACGATCACATGGTGGTCGGTGGGACCCAAAAGCCATCCTCGTCGTAATAAGTAGTTTTGTTTTAATAATAGGCACTCACGAAAAAGTTGACTTGTACCTCAAGAACCCCGACATGTTGGTCCCACGTACTCTCTCTCCTCTGTCTGTCTCTCTTTCATCACCTTCTAGGCGTTTACACTTGACCCCACGGGGATTCCACTCCTCTGTGCCTCTGCCCCATGCAATATTGTTTGCACCCGCAGTCACCTACCTATAATCATTATGCTCTTGGCTTTTTTTGCCTATGAAATTGTACCCCATTCAACAATAATGTCGTTTGGCAATGATTTTTTTTTGTTAATTTTTTGATTTTTTTAATTATTTTAATCTGAGATTTTTTTGGTTTTGGAATGACAATTTTTTTTTTTTTTTTTTTAAATTTTTTTGTCATTTTGTGATTTTTTAACTCAAGAGAGAGAACCAAACGAGCACTAAAATTGTAGTTCTGAGTGTTTAAAAATAATTTTTAAAAGATTTTTTTATTTTTCATAATTTTTAAAAATATTTTAATTAAACTTTTTAAATTATGTGCTTTAAACAAAAAAAAAAGAAAAGAAAATTTACTAAATTTTTATATATTTTTTAATATTTTTAGTATCTAGTGAATTTTAAAAAAATCATAATTTTTGTGTTTTTTAGTATATCTAAACAAGTAGATCTAGGAAAAGAAAAAATTGACTATAATATTTATAAAGTTCACTAAAAATAAGATGATACTGATTAAAAATTTTAAAAATATTTTTGAAAGTTTAATACCAAGCAAATTTAGTCTTTGTCTTAAAAAATTTAAAATTTTATTTGGTTGTATATTTTGAAAATAATTTTAGAGTTTTAGAATTTGAAATGATTTGATTTTTTTTTTTTTTTTTTTTTGTGTAGTGATTAATTGATGTGTAATAGAGAGGAAAAGCAATTTTGGAATTTATTTTTTTAAAATTTTCAACCAAACATGTTTTTGAAATTTTTTTCTCCAAAAACATGTTTTCCTTTTATTTTTGTTTATCATTGCTGAATTTGTTTTAAAACTTTTAAAGTTAAAGAATTTTAAAAAGTGCAAAATAGATAATGTATTAGTAATGGAATTTTAAATTTTAAGGTATTCGACTATGGTAGAATTTAAAAGTGATTTTTTATATATATATAAAAAAAAATCACTGAAAATGGTTGCCAAACCTAACCTTAATAGTGACACAAAGCTACTTGAATCTTTTCCAAATGACTTCATAGCGTCAATTACATCAATCGTTATTTTCTTGGATAAATTATCTTTCTTTGAGGTTTAAAAAAAATATAAACAATAATTATATTAATTTTTCTTTTAGTAAGAATAAAATAATCAAAATTAATGAAAAAAATTGTGAAGAAACAAAGATAATGTTTGGTTTAGTTTTGAAAATATGATTTGGATCAAAAAATAAAAAAACTTATTTGGTTAACAAACTTTTAAAATACAATTCAAAACTTAATTTTCTCTCTCGCCTCCTTTTTTTTTATTGTATTTTATTATTAATAAATCAATCAATTACTTTTTCTCTCTCTTCTCTCTTCTCATATTTTATACATAAATCAACTAAATTTTCTTCCATAGCTATCTATTCAACTAAAAAAAATAAATAAAAAAACTATAAATAATTCCAAAACTATTTTCAACACTCTTTTCAACAACTTATTTGTCAAAATACAACTCAAAACTCATTTAAAAAATTAACCAAATGGAACCAAAGATAAATAAGAAAAACACATGCATTGTGAAGACATAATATGAATTAAAACCTTAAGATTGTGTGAAAATTATGATTTTTCTTGTATTTTTTTTTCTAAATTTTAATGAAGGTCGGTGTAATTTAACGTTTTTTTTAGCTACTTTATAGTTTTTTGTTATGGAGATATGTTAATAAGATATTATTTGTTTTTAAGTAAAATAAAGTACTTACCCAAAAAGTTTTAAATAAAGAATAAATCATAAATAGTTATAAAATCAATAATACACAACAATAATAAAAAAATCCGTAACATAGTTTATTTCTCATTTTTCGCTGAATTCATGATAAATTAGAAAGAATTCAAGTCTTACCTAACTAATTTGTACTTTACAAGTTTTCGTTACTATTGCAAAAGTTTCATTTGAAAGTATCATGTATTGATTTAGAATTCTTAACTTCTAAGCATAATTCATGTGACTCACATTTCTTTTAGATTAAATGAAAAGGTAGTATATGATGATGTTCATCAGATGGTGGGAAACAAGGTTTTTTCTTCGCCAAAATATGAAAAAATTACAAATCGGTGATATAATAATTTTTTTTTTTATATATATTTTTATGATTGTGCAAATTTTGTTGCCTACATGGTGTAACTTCACTTTGTATTTGATGAAAGTCTTTCTTATGTGTCACGATTGTACTAAGAAAAACTAATTTCTAAATTTAATTTTATCTCTTGGTTTGAGTGTGGGTTTGGTTACCGTTTTTAAAAACTGATTCCATACTCACTTTTACAAGTACGTCTACCTGATTATCCTCTCGAATGTTCCCCCGACGTCCGGCCGGTTAACTGGAACAGTGTTTTTTTTTTTTTTTGACACTTGTTATTTTTATATTTTAAATAAAAAATATTTTTGAAATTTTTTTATGAACTTTAAATAGAATTTTGAGTTGTGCGTTTGATTATGAGTTGTAAGTTTTTAAATTAAATATCATATGTCACATTAAAAATTTCAAATTCAATTTAAAACTCATAACAAAATAAATTTTTCACACTCAAATTATAATTTTCAAACTCACAAACTCAAAATATAATTCGATTCTCAAATAATAATTCTAAAACTCTACCAAACGCTACCTTAATATCATTATTTTTTCATTGTCTCACTTATTTGTAATTTCGGCAACAAGTATTTTATTGGTGCACACAAAAACAGAGAACCAAATCCCAAATAAAATTAACAAAAATAAACAACAATGATAGCGACTAGGGGACGAACAAACCGAGGGCCCAAAAATCAAAACCACCCAAAATCACAGACACACGCTCGCAATGACATGGAACAATCGCAGCCGTACTTTACACGACGTGTCGAAACATGAATGGTCTGTTCATCTACCCGCCTAATCTATATATAGAGGGAACATCTAAACGAGTCTTTGTTAGACTCATTTATTTGAGAGTTTTTTATTTTTTGTTATTGAAAGAAAAAAAGCAAACAAACAAAGCTGTCGCCGGAGATGGAAAAAAAGTCGCCGGAAAGTGACGTGGCAGGGCTGAATTTGAAGGAGACGGAGCTGACTTTGGGATTACCGGGCGAGTCTCGGAATCAGAAATCCGGTACAAAACGCGGGTTTTCGAAGAGGGTCGATGATGATCGGTATTTGAACCTTGGGAGCTCCGGTGGCGGTGTCGAGTCGGGTTCGGATAAAAATTGTGAGGATGATCTATCGGAAAATGATGTGTCTCAGGCAACTAAACCTTCCACAGCCAAGTAAGTTCATTTTTTTTTAATAATCCACTCTAGGTATTATTTAGGACGTGTTTGTTTAACGGGATTAGGAAAGATTGAAAATATGTAAAACTTATTTTTGTTAGATTTTATCTTCTAATCCCGTCTAGCCATTTATTTGGCCGAATTGCTAGTTGAGACGATACTATTAATTTTTCATGTAGGGATTATTGAATTCAACTTTTGATAAGCTGTTTTTCTTGAAATTATATTTTCTAGTCATTCAGCGGTCAAAAATAATAGAGAAATATTAGAAATTATGAAAATTTTATTATGAAAAGCATCATGAAAAATTTGTGACTCTTAAATTACTTTGATTAGTGTGTGGTGTTTTATTGTAAGTGTAATCTAAAGGTCACAAATCTTTCATGATCATTTTCATAAAAAAAACTTTTCATAATACCTAGCATTGCTGAAAATAATATTTCAAATTTAATCTCAATTTATATTCCACTTATAATCTCGTCTTACAATTCCACAGTACTAACAAACAAACAAAAATGTGAAACATGTGTATTACTTACAACCATTCAAGTCTGTCAATCAACTCTTGAATTTAATGATTTATTTACGGTTGTGTTTGAATTATAAAAGAAAATTATGAAAAAAAAAACTTTTATTTCATTTACTTTTTATTTTTGTTCTCTCTACAAATCTCTTCTTAAATCATTAATCCAAACATTGTTTCAATTTTTTTGAATATATATCTAAATAGAAGTAAATGACATGGATTCTTGTAATTTTATTAGGGCACAAGTAGTAGGGTGGCCACCAGTGAGATCATTTAGGAAGAACATGATGACGACAACCACCATGACTACGACCACAACCAAGACAGCTAGTAAGTACGTGAAGGTGGCGGTGGACGGAGCTCCTTATCTCAGAAAGGTTGATTTGGAGATGCATAGTAGCTATGAGCAGCTCTTGACTGCCCTAGAGGACATGTTCACCTGCTTCACCATCCGTATGTATAAAAATGAATTCGTATTTTTTTTTTCCCAATTTTTTTTTTTGCAGTGGGGGTAATTTTGTCATTTTGTATGTGTATAGGTAATTACCTGAATGAGAGGAAGCTTATGGACACTGTAAATGGGTCTGAATATGTACCAACTTATGAAGACAAAGATGGTGACTGGATGCTTGTTGGTGATGTCCCGTGGAAGTGAGTTTCCTTATCTACCCCTTATATATTATTGGGGTAAATAAATTTTTGGTAAACAAGTTTCCCATGTATTCTTGAGTTATCCCAAGGGATTAAATCGTCTATCCACATCAGTAAAAAGTGATTTTTTTAACCAACAAAATTTAAAAGGACAGAGAAGGTAGCATTTGAATTTCGAGATTAAGTGATTTGTAAAATTCAAACTGGTGACTTATTAAGCTTCTTAGGTGCTTATCACTAATCAATTTGTCATTAACTAACTAATTTGACTAATTGATTTTGATTTTTGACCCTATATGAGTAATGTGGTATTTTGAATTAACTAACCTGTGTTTATGTTTTTGGCAGAATGTTTGTTGAATCATGCAAGCGTTTAAGGTTGATGAAAAGCTCCGAGGCAATTGGCTTAGGTAATCCATACCCTCTTTTTCCTAATTACTTGTATTTATAAATATATAAATATGTAATTTTTTAAAAGCACTATTTGGTTCAATGGTAAATTTTGCCATTAGTGTTCCTCATGATGCGGATTCGAATCATTGACACAATCTCTCCAATAATAAGAGTAAAACTGTTTAAATCTTATACTTTTCAGATCTTACTTTAACGAGAATCTGATATACAGATCACCTTATATATTCTATATTTACCTGTTTATTTGAACTATATATAAAGGGACACCTTAATTGGTGTCTTGAGACCTTTTATCTTTTTGATGCCAAATTAATTTTTATATTTCTAAATTACTCAAAATATCCTTATATGACTAACTCATGTAATTGATCTACCTCTTATAATTGATCAAGTTCAAATAAAAATTTGTATCTTATAAATTTAACAGTACACTCATCAGATGAGCACATACGGCTAGTGTATATATATATATGTTGACACTTGTATGAGTCCAAAATCAAATCCTCTTAGTTAAATGTTAGGTAGATTTCATGATTATTATGTTAATTTGTTTTGTTATCTTGTGTGTTGTTTTACGCAGCTCCAAGGACACCTACAAAATGCTCAAGCACAAGTTGTTGAAGAAACCTTTATTACTTGGCATATTTGGATTATTACTAATAAATTGCATTGTACATAGAGGTTTTTGTTTTCCCCTTTTGAGGAGATTTTAGACATATATAGAGATGATAAGGAGCAATACAGAGAGATTTGCCTTTTGTTCTAGTTTGATATATATATATATATATTTGTTTGTAGTTTCGCTTTGATGTGTGGGGCTTTTTTGCCCCTTTTTGTGGGATTGTATTACTCGGGTGTATTTTTTTTTTTTTTTTTGTGTTTGTGATAATTCGGTATCTGGTCTTAGGGATACCGATTTATCACCTGGATGCACTTATATTATGTAATACTCAACATGATTGGGTATTTTGGATCTTTATTTGTTGATTAATCTAATCTGATTCAAATAATAATAAAAATAAATAAATGAATGAAAAAGCATGTGTCTGCTGTATATGGGAATTTTAAAACCAAGAAGTTTCTTTATTTGTCTGTCCTACACATTAATTTGCTACCAACTTGTGTTTCACCTTTTATATGGAAGAACTCCATTGAACTAGTAGCAAGACCCAAGGAAGCTCTCGCATGCACGAGACGGAGCCAAGCCCCAAGCAATTTTTGAGAAAATCAGTTCAGAAACTAGTTAATCGGGTATGCAAGGGGTGGTGATGAGCGACAATAGTGGTGGTGGATCAGTGAAAATGATTAAAAAGCAGTGCATAGAATGATATATTAGAGTTTTTAATTTTTTAAAATTGAAGTACTTTTTGATAATTTCAAATATGAATATAATTGTAATAAAAAATGAAAAATAAAAGTGTAAGTAGATGTTTCTATGGTGTAAATAGAAGCACCTAAGATGTCGTGTCTCACCCCTTTTTTATGTACAACATAAGTGATTGGATGAATGGCACTTTTATCCCCTAAAATATGATCATTTTGCTCACTTTGGTTCTCAAAAATCATTCTTCAGTTTGATTCAAAAACTATTCGTCATTTTTCACTTCTGTCCAAATGCCAACAACCGTTAAGGGACAATTATTATTATTTTTTTAGATAAATTACATTTTAATCTCCTGTGATTTACTCAAAAAAACATGAAGTCTTCTTATAATTTTATTTGTAACACTTAAATTCTTTAAACTTCATATCAAAGTGTAATTTCGGATGGAACTGTTCGTTTCAATAGAGCGTGTGTTCGACGACCATAAAATCAAAATTCCCCCCCCCTCAACCACACTGGATAATTTCTCACATTATTCTTCTTCCCAAGTTCTTTGAAACACGTTAGTTCTCTCTCTAAAATGCTTCCCTCTCTCTCTAGCTTATATCCCTCGTTTCTTCATCTTTTCCTTTCATTTTTATTTCATTATTTTTCTAAAATCTATGTCTATCATTCTCTTAACTCAAATAAAGTTAACCTAAAAATTAAAATATATGTCTATCATTCTCTACCATGGCAACCACTATCATCCTTCACTTTCTCTTTATCACTATAGACACGCATACATTATAAACATAGGCAAACCCAATTAACTAAGCCAAGACCCAAATTGTAGTGGTGGCTACCACCATGGGTGCCGTGAAAGGGAAAGGTGGTGGGTGTTGGTTGAGTGGAGGAGATGGGATGAGCTTGGTAGGTGTTTGCAATTATGGACTATTTGTTTGGGTCTAAATTCTAAAGAGAGAGAGATGAGTGTTTGTTTGGATCTAAATTCTAGATTATAGAGAGAGGGAGATAAGTATTTGTTCGGGTCTAAATTCTACACAGAGAGAGATATGTATTTGATGATGGTAGAGAGGCATGTGGTTTGCCATTAGATGAGAAAGAAATGAGAGAAGAAGAAGAAGAAGAAGAAGAAGAGAAAAAGAATACATAAATATTAAAGAAAAATGTGAGAGAGTTTTTGGTTTATGATGGCATTAAGAAGAAAATTAGAAAAAAAAAAAAAAAAGGGTAATTTAGATTTTTTATAATTTCTGTTATGTCTGTCTGAAATTGCACTTTGATAAGAACTTCAGTAGGTTTAAGTGTTACAAATGAAATTATGAGGGGCGTTGTATTTTTTAAATAAACCATATATAATTAAAGTGTAATTTATCCTTCTTTGTTTTTTTTTTTTGGAAAAAGCATTCAAACTAGAACTTTAATCCTAATCCTAAATCAAATCACCACTTCGCTAACCCATTTGCCCCATTCCCTTTCTCTCAATCCACCCTTTCCCCCCAACTTGCCACCACCCCTACCTTCCCTCTCCTTCCACTCTACCCCAACTTACCCCTGCCACCAACCCTCTATTCCTCCTCCAAACCAGACCTCTCTTTCAAACAAATTCCAAAATCTTCACTATGCTACCTACAAATCTCCCTCCCTTTCAAAACCCTCCCAAACCCCTCATCCCCAATTTGTTTCTTCATTCAATTACCATCCCCAAAAGCATTGGTCTTCCAAAACCCTAGAACTTTGGCCCATTCGTTCATCATCTATCCAATCTGTCCTTGCCACGTACACCAACAAGTCCTTCAATCTACCATCAAAGAATTGCCCACAAGCTCCGCAACCACGGTTATGTTGAAGATGATAGCTAAATGGTAAGTTGGTCGAGTTTGGATCACCCCATATCATGTGATATGTTACATAATTGTATTGAAGATTGGACAAAGAAGAAGACCCTTCTTAAAAATTAAAATATTTAAGAAACCAATCGTACTTTCAGAAATGAAATTAAAACTTATCTGAAATTGTTTGAAACAGAATTGCCTCGGTGATCTAAAACACTGAAATGTTACCCATTAATTTTGAACAATATAGACTCATAAAACATCACACTTAAATTTAAGGGTTGGTTTGGAATGTCCTAAAAAAGTGTATTTTTTGATTTATTGGTGAGTTTGGATTGGGTTTGATGTGATGTGTTAGAGAGGTGATGTGATTTAAATAAGATGATGTGACTTAAATAAGATAATGACTTTTTGACTTTTTAACTTATTTAAGTTATGCCAAACTAGCCCTAAGTATACAAATGTGGTAAAGAGTTAGATTTTAATTGATTGATTCTTAAATAAATCAATAACTGATATGTAACGATTCTCTTCATTAAAATTAAATTTATTATAATATTTTAAAAATAATTAATTACATTTTCTATTCCTACAATATGAGTTTAGAAATTTAAATTTACACAATTTAAATATTATAAAACAAAATAATATAAAATGCGTACTTTAGAATATGTCCACATGATTTGTCATTTCTTAGATGGCACTTCCGACTACAAAAATTGACGTGCAATTGTACTCTCTACCTACCCTACCCAAACTTGCATATGTGAGTTATCAATTCACATGTTTTGCCAAATGCCAGAATCTTTTAATATCATTATTTTATTGGATTCAAAAAATATTAAAGTAAAATAATAAAATAATAAATTTAGCGTATTGGGTGAAATATTTTTTTATTTTTTTAGAAGATGTCAAATCAACACCTAAGTATTTTTTTAGAGTAATGCTACATACCACTAATTTATCATCACTAACTCCACCACTAGTGAGGTGGCAATTGAAAAAAATAAAAAAAAAACAAAACCCAAGGCACAAAACACATGTGACAGTGGGTGGGACCCACTGCCACATCATTAGAGCCACCACTAATTAATAGTCTAAAGCATTTTTGATTTTTTTAAAAATTGACATTCAATTTTTTGAAAGTTCCAGTAGAGATTAGGCATAAAAAATGTAAAGTTTTTTGAAGTTTGTTTTTTTATAGCATTTTTGTTGACTTTTTTTTTCGTGTTTCTTTATAAAACTTTTAAAAAAGTTTTAAGTTTTGGGTTCTATAAGACTAAAAGTTTTTAAAAAAATCATTTGAAAAAAATTCCAAAATATTTTTTTTACTGTTTTTAAAAAATTAAATTTTGTTTTTTAATTATTAAATTCATCTAATCGACCGAAAAAGTAAATATTTTTTTCTATAATTTTAAAAAAATATCACTAAAAAATGATTTATTTAGATGTTTTCAAACACCATATTAAAATTTGAAAAAGTTTATTTGCACACCATGCAAGTTATCAGTATGCACCACAAATGACATTCCAAATATAAATTTTAAACAAATGCAAAATGTTTGAATTTAAAATTATGAAAAAAAATAAATTATTTAAATATATATTATATTCAATTATTTATATATATATATATAACTAATTTATGTTCATAAATTTATATTTAAACATTTAACTTTTAATCAAATATTTATATATAAATATTAAAATAAAGCTTGGTAGCTCGAAAAAAATTGGCCCAAATCGCTCGACTGCCTAAAATGATATCGTTCTGGGCTTTTTTCCCCCTCTCTTCCCCCTCTATTTTCTCTCTGCAACAAACAAAAGAAGAAGAAGAAGAAGAATGAGAGAAAATGGAGAGAAGGAGAAGAGAAGAAGGAGAAAAGGAGGAGGAAGAGAAGAAGAAAAAAAGAGAAAAGACTAGATCTACGACAGATCTATGTATACACATAGATCTGTGTGTATATACAAAGGAGACAGTGATCAGCGCTGGTAGGGGAATAGAGGACGGAGATTGCCATGGTAGAAGATCACCATGGACGGAGAGGTCGAAGGAGAGGCTGAAGCTAGATCTTGATTTTGGGTTTGGTTTTTTTGATTCTGTGGGTTGATTTTAATTTTGGTTTTGATTTTGATTTTGATTTTGTGGGTTTGGTTTTGATTTTATGATTGATTTTGGATTTTGATTTTGATTTTGATTTTGGGTATGGTTCAACCTTGTTTTCTAGATCATCCCGAATGAAACATATCAATGAATCTACCTCTTTTTCTGTAAGTAAATCTGGGTTCTTTAATACCAAAGTTTATGTGTTTGAGAAATTTGAGTTAAAGAACCATTGAGTTCTTTTTCTTTAATACTTTATTAAATCTGGTTTCTTTAACACAATGTGTTTGAGAATAAGGGAAACTGGTAAATCTGAGTTGGTAAATATGGGTTTTAGGACCATAAAAATTTTCATGCTTGACTTCTGTAAGTAAGTAAATCTGGGTTCTTTAAATTTTCATAATACATAAGTAAATCTGGGTTCATGTAGACAATGTGTTTGAAATTAGCCTTCTGAGAGTTACTTACCCAGTTGAGTGAGAAGATTAGGAGAAGAGTTGTTGTTGCTTGTACTAAAGAAGAGAAAATATAGAAGAACAAGAAGAAGAAGAAGAGAAGAAACAAAGGAAGGAGGGAAAGGAGAGGGAGAGAGAGAGAGGTGAAAAGTCAAAATCGGGCTACTCGAACCTCAACTTTCTCAAGCTACCTAGCGGGTCCGTAAATATTATTTGTGATGCGATGTGCAAATAAATTTACTTTTAAAATTTTGATACATTTTTTTAGATGGTTGCATGTCAACATCAAAATGAAATTTTTGTACATCACATTGTCTACTGTTTCGCTACCATGCTAGGCAATAAATGTGACTGTCCTCTCTTTCTCAATCCAATTTCTAAATTTTTTAAAACAAATAATACGTTAGTGATATAATTAATTAATAATTAAAAATATATAAAATAAATATTACTTAATTATCATATCAATATACTTAAAAAAAAAATTAAGTCTAATGCTTTTCTATTATTACACTAAAGTTGAACCCCGTGAGTGTGTCGGTGCCCCAAAAATATCAATGGACTATATCCGTATATCTATACCCCCAAACCACTAATGTGAGATGTTTTGGGAACAAAATAAAAAGTTAGTTTTTTAACTTTTTAGTTTTTTTAGTAAAAAAAAAATCACTAAAAGTTAGTTTTTTTTAGCTAAAAAAGTCATAAAAAGTCAAAAAATCAACTTTTAACCAACTTTTCAAAACACCCCCTAAAATCAAAATTCCTTAAACCAAAATCCAAACATCAAAATCCAAACCATTCAAACCTACATTGAATCATTATTCATTGCAATGTCGACACCAAACCCAAACAATCCAACCAATCTCAACAATGCGAATGCCAAATCAAACCCATTCAAGATCTTCATTGGCTACAACCCACGCGAAGACCTAGCCTATGAAGTCTACCGCTGAGGACTATTTTAAAAAGATGGTTAAACATCATCTTTTAACTTTTAATCCATTTTGGATCATATCATCTCTCATATTTTTTACATATTTTTAAAAAAAAAATTAAAAAGTTAACTTTTAACCATCTCCCCAAAACAACCCTCAATCAATAAGCGAACCTCAATCCCCATCGAAATTATCCTAATCAAACAAAAAAAGTTAGGCCATGTTTGTAGTACCAAAGAGAAAGTTGGGCCATGTTTGTAGTACCTAATCAATAAGCGAACCTCAACCCCAACAAAAAAATATGTACCGGAGAGAAAGAGGCAAGCTCGAGAGCATCGAGTTCTCATTTTCTCGGTTCCGAACACCCTACCTTGCCAATTATCAAGGTTGGGCCATGTTTGTCGACTACGATTTCCTCTACTTATCCGACATCAAACAATTAATCGATTGGGTGAACGACCAGTATCATATGATGTGTGTTGAAGATGACTACGCATCGAAAGAGACTACCAAAATGGATGGGGCAATGCAGATTGTGTATCCTAGAAAGAATTGGTTTTCAATGGTTTTGTACAATTGCGGCCACCTCAAGAATCGGGTTTTGACACCCGAGGTTGTGAATTCCTAGTCGGATGCATTTCTTTATCAGTTTCAATGGTTGGTTGATAGTGAAATCGGGTCGGTTCTTTTTGTATGGAACTTTCTTGTGGGTCATAATAGGATTGTTGAGGGTGATTCGAGTACAATCTCCAAGGTGATACAATATACGCTAAGAGGTTCGTAGTTTGAATCTTGGAAAGATTGTGCATTTGGTAGGGATGTGAATCCGACTCGGCACAAGTCGAGCCTCGTGGGCTCCAGCCAAAATTTGGGCTTGACCGTGCCAGCCTACGAGCCAAAAAAAATTAAGCCCAAGCCCAGCTTGTAGACACCCGATTTTTGACTACCCTTAAGCCTTGGATGCCACTGATTGATCACTCGATGATGAATGCATACGCTTGTCCAAATGCTTAAAATCCTTAGCAGAAAACCTTAGCTTTGAGCCTCAAAAGAACCACAGCCTTTGTGCCTTGTTTTTGGACCAAACAACACTTTTTTAAGCCAGACTATCTGGGTGCTTGTAGACCCACTAATGACTCCAGCCGCCTACTATTAGTGACTGACTACCCCCTTTTAGTGGCTTGCCGGCCATTTATCTCTGCAAACCCACTTGTGACTTCAGCCGCCCACTATTAGTGGCCTGCTGGCCACTTGTATAAAATTTCAGATCTTTTTGCCAACTGTGCCAACTGTCTCCACAAGTGCATGCATGATACTAGCTGTACGTATACTAATATTTCTGAGAGCCAAACCCAATTTTCTATATATACTTGACCCTCTCTCATAATTTAGGGTTAGAAAAATTTTGGAAAATATTTATCTCTCTACAATTCTCTCTCTCCTTTGCAACTTCTATACCCTTTGCTTAGATACTCTAAACCAAACCTTGAGGGTTCCTTGCTGAGGTGTTTGAGCTTGTATTTTAGCTCTTGAGGGTGTGGAATTGTTGGTTTGTAACTCAAAAGGGTACTCCTCTTCAAGAGGTATAATTCTTAGCTTTCTTACCTTATTTATTTACTCTCTTTTTCTACTATTTTTGGGTTGTTTTTACCCTATTTTTATGGGTTGAAGCTTATGGTCTAAAGCCATTAAGGGTAGAGGAGTGGACCACCCCTCTTTGACCCTTGCTCCCTAGACTTTTACCCTTGTGTTTCCCACATTTTCATTATCTTTTTTTTGAGCTTTTTACCACTAATTATTAGAGGTTTTCAGAGACTAAAAATCATGTTTTGAAGTTCCAAAAATGGAGGAGGTAGCCTCCCTTCCTTGTGCTTAATTACTAGCTTAATTGCTCCATTTGTTTTAGCTTCCTTTCTTAGTTGTTTTTATCTTAATTCCAGCACTGTTTTGAGCTAATTTAGGATTGTTTTTATGTGTTAGTTTCATTTGTGCTTTGTATTTCATGCTTGTAATGTAATGGTCCTCATAGTTTGGTGTTTTAAGTATTAGACACCAACCTATTTGAGTAGATAGCATTCCTTTCAAGCATTCCATATTTGTGTTCATCTCTAATCATCTTTGTACTTCTCTCATTTCTTGGCTGCTTCCTTGCTTTGAGAGTCGTTTCAAACTGATTGTTTGTTTAAGTTTGAGATAGAGAACGTTGTGCTTAATGGTTTAATCTCTTCGGATGTTCATTACTAACGGCATGACATTTCTCTCATGCCCAAAACAACCCTTTGTTTGACACTTCTTTCCATTAGTGGACTTAATGCCCATTTTGGACTAAAATGACTAATGAATGGAAATGCGATTAAAAAAGGTGTTAAAATTGGAATAAAATGGAGCAAGATAATTGTTACCCAAAAGACAACTTAAAAGAGGGGAGGTGAATTAGGTTTTTACAATTAATTATAATAATACACCAATAAAAATTATAACTAGCACAATAGATAAATATAGTTAATGAAATGAAGATAATTAAAACAAGTGTTCTAACAGCTATATCAGTTAATGATTTTGGCACAGTAAAAATATAGCTATGGGAATTTAAATAAAATAAAGAGATAAGGGAGAGAAAGGCAAACAAATTTATAATGGTTCGGCTTCAACTTGGCCTACGTTCACCCCTCAAGTTTCACTTGAGATTGTCCACTATACTCTAGCTTCACAGGGGTGTTAGCAACCTTTTCACAGATGGAGCAATCCTCCACAGATTTTACACAAACTTTCTAAGTCAATAATACCTAGTGTACTACATTGTTACAAGGTTGAAAAGAAAGTATTTTTGCTTTCACAGAAAACTACAAGAATTATCTTTCAAAGATAGATATATAAAATGAAGCTTTGATTTTTCTAGAAACCTCACACAGGAAAGATGAGCTTAATGCTATAAGGCTCGGTGTATAATTCCTAAGAGAAAGATGTAAGCAAAATTGAAGAATACTTCTCAGAGAATTTTTAGAGAAAAGATGAGAATGATTTTTGATCAAGGAATGTTTTCTGGGTTCTGTAACTTGTATAAGGTTTTTGTAAATTGTTCATAACAAAGGTTTTGGTAGTGGTGGCGTTTGGGAACCTAGGTTCCAAATTTTTTTCTCATTTTTTCCATTAAAAGACAAACTTTTTACAAAATCAAAAAAACACATCCAAACAAAATATCACATCCAACTCCATAATCATTTCACTTTTTCTCTCACAAACATCACATCCAACCACATAAAAACCCAACTATCTTCCCAAATACCAAAATTTTTTTATCTAATAAAAACCTACAACTAAAAAAATCTACATAAAAACTCACTTTCCAAACACCATCATAATGAAACTTATAGCCGTTGAATTCATTTGAATATCTTCCACTCCATCATTACTACTTTTAATTTGTGGAAGATAGGCTTGGATCTTGTAACAACTCTTTTAAAGAATAGCTGTTGTATTCATTTGAATTCAATTGAATATCTTCTATTCCATCATTACTACTTTTAACTTATAGGAGACAAGATCATTACTAATTTGAATATCTTCCACTTAAACCTTTTGGCCTGCTGCTGTTTTGGGCTGTTTGAACCTCTGTTTTGGGCTGTTTGAACCTTTGGTTTGGGCATTATTTTTGGGTTGAAATGAATTCCTGATTCAAGCAAATATTAAATACATTCAAACAATATTTAGGATAAAAGTTTATATGAGAAATAATGAGACAAAATAAATTTTGTCTCTATTTTTCTCTTTTAAATAAATTAAAACATAATTTAAATAAATCATCAAAATAAATTTTGGATTCTATTAAAACATAATTAAATAAATCATCAAAATAAATTTTGGATTCTATTTTTCTTTTTCAAATAAATTAAAATATAATTAAATAAATCATCAAAATAAATAAGTTTAACAATAATAAAATGATTTGGGGTTCAATCGGACATTAATTGAACCCATTGAGTCTTGAGTTATTTCATACTTGTTAGTGATGAAAACGGTTCAAGAGTCGATGTCAATCGTTTTCCTTGATCAATATCATGATAAAGAGGAGGTTCACGAGTCTTTCATTGTGCATTTATTGAAATTGTATCCCTCGATTCATAAGTCATTACGCAATGAATTTGCGCCGATTGATGGCTTGCGAATCGAGCCTACCTCTTCTTTGATCTGTCTGATGATAAGGAGAGGCAGGGACAAACATCTTCTAAGAATGTTCTGTTTCTGCTCTGTTTATTTTCTATTGCAGCAGGAGAAACCCAACATTAGTGGCCAACACACCACCTTTACCGTACGGCAGGCCATTATTAGTAAGTAAGGATGGCAATTTGAAACCAATCCGACGGGGATCCCCGATCCCGATCCTGATTTATGCGATTTTTTCCCGAAAAATACCTCCGACGGGGAGAAGACGGTATTTGAAAATCAATCCCCGATCTATTTCGGGCCGGGGACGGTGATCAGTGTTCAAGCCTCGACCCGGCCCCGTTCCCGGCCCCGTCCTCGTCCCCGGCCCCATCCCCAAATTTCCTCGAAATGAAATCACATTTATACCATTTATATATATATATATATATAATAAACCAAACCCCTTATATTATATGCATATATATATATATATAATATCTGTGTTGTTTTATATCTTTCACTCTCTAATCTCTTTCTGACTTTCATCTTAACTCTCTCTCTCACTCTCACTCTCTTTTTAACTCTCATCTCAACTCTCACTCTCACTCTTAACTCTCTCGTTCTTCTCTCTGTGTTAACTCTCTCAACTCTCGTAGTCATAGATGGCAACATCACCACCACTGCTGGCCCCAACCCCCCCTCTCTCTCTCCACTTCGTCTCTCTCTATTCTCTCTTCCCTCTCTCTCTTTCAATAGATCGAAGGGACAGTCGGCGTCGGAGGCGGTTGACGTCGGAGGAAGCGTCTGATCTCCGATCGTGTCTGAGGAAGTTGGCGTCCTGAGGCAGATCTCGAGATCTGTTTTGTGACCTGATCTCTTTCTCTTGTCCACTCTTTCTCTCTCTCTGTGACACAGATCTCAGATCTGTTTGTGTCCATTTTTTAATCTGTTTGTGTGTCTATCCATTTTTTTAATTTTTTGGTTTATAATCTGTTGATATTTTTGTTGATATGTTGATATTGATGTTGATGATTCGGTTGATGATGTTAATGATGATGATTCTGTTGTTGTTGTTGTTGATGATGGGGTGTTGAAACAGATTTGGGGGGTAGAAAATTTTCGGGGTTGGGGAAACTCGATGCCCGTTAGGGGGCGGGGATGGGGAGGGTGGTAGGTTCCCCGTCGGGCATCGGGGCCGAGGCCGGGGAGATTTTCATAATCGGGGACGGGAGTGTGATCCCCGGCCCCGCCCTGTCCCATTGCCATTCCTATTAGTAAGCGGCCGGCCACCACTTTTGGCCTACCGGCCACCTTTTTTAGCCAAGCAATACCATTTTTTTTTCATAGAGCAGAGCAGAGGCTGAGGTGCAAAATAGTGTAGAGGCATTCTTGGAAGAGAAATTCATGTGCATGCATAAGCTATTTCCTTACTCCTCGGGACCCGTTAAATTTATTTTTTGTTAATAGTAGTATGTTGTTCCTTAATTACTTAGTTAATTAATTTCGTAATGTAACTAATTAATTAATTTGTATTAATTAGTTTGAGTGGGTTGTAATTATTTAATTAGATAGAATAGTTAGTTAAATGCAGCGTTGTCATGATTAGTTAAGTAGTTTAGCTAATTCATTTTTTTAGACCCTCTTGTGCGAGGGTAAACTTGTAATAATGTGTATGTCTTCCAACCCCACATTTTTCTTCATTTTATTTACCCGCTTATGGTGGATAGTATAGAGCATCATGTTTACTTAGCATTTCTCATGATTTGCATCCATGTGTCTTGCATGCATAAAGTTCAGCTTATCATTCTAACAAGCATTGTCGTTTAAATACTTCTTTGAAAATGTGTTTAAAACTACATGCTATCAAAATTGATTCATATGCTATGCTAGTAGCTGGACTTCTAATTGCATATTGTATGTGTGGTATTAGGCATATTTCATTAGTTAGGATCATGAATTTTTCTAGCTATTTTCTCTTTTTTTGCTCACCTCAAGAATTGAGGTAAGCTTTATTGCTTTAGGATATGGCATGAGTGTGATTGTTTCCATGTCAAGCATGATTACCATGAGGCTAAGTGCTTAAGTGATATACATGTTTGAATGCCTGTGGTTAAAGGCTAATTGCTTAAATTAGGATGATTTGATCAATGTACATATGAGATCACTTTTTCAAATAGTACATATTCAAACCTTTTTTCAAACAAACATGGAATCAAAATGTTTCAATTTTTTCAAATTAGTCTGTATTTGTGTACGTCACATAGTAATGTTACCCTAATAACCGGAACAAGAGCATATAATGAAATAAGAATCACATCATGATTAGTAGAGGCCGATCTTTGATCGCGTGAATGGGGTGCTTGATTCATGACCTTCTCCTCTCGTACCTAAGTTCCCAATCCGAGACACTTTGGTGATGACGGATAAGTGGCCTTTGGCATGAGTCTTGGGTTTCCTAAATTTTCTAAAAATATTTAGGTGGCAACTCTGTAATCTGGCAAAGCAGTCTATTTTTGGCATTTTTATTCAAAGTCGATTTTTCAAAAGATTTGCCGGATTTGGACTTTTTTGTGTTTATCTATTTCACATTGCACTTGTGAGATCAAAATTAGAACCACAAGAATCCAAACTGTAGAGCTAGTCGTATCTAAAAGGAGTACGAAAACCAAGCTACAGTTTCTGGCGACTCTGCTGGGGACTTTAGAGAACTTGACTCGAACTTCATGATATGAAATTTTATCTACACTTATATGGTCTTTTCATTGTATTGGCATTGGTGCGCTTAAGTCACTGTGTTTGCTATATATTATTCCTAGACGGTTTGCTGGAGGCGTGCTTAAAAGCTTGTCAAAAGGCTGATCGGTCATGGGCTTTGCCATGTTGGGAACACAACCCTTGGATCTGGACTACCGCTGTACCGTTTGATCATCCTTTCACTTCTTGGTGTTAGGTGTGAGAGGTATATTAGGTAGTCTTGTTGAAGTACCCTTATTTTGACCATTTGGCCTAGTTGCATATAGAAAAGCCATAGAGACTGTTTCAAACTAGGACAGGACGCTTACCCGAATGCAGGATTGCATGAAATCGCTTGATTGAAGTAGTAAAACCCTAGATCATGCCAAAGTTAGGACATGGTAACCCTACCCCCCCCCCTCATAGGGGTGTTTTGGCTCTTTTTACCAGGTATGTACATTGCAGTGAAACTATACAGGGGTGCTTCATATCAGTGCTTCAATTGGTATTAGTTTGTGGGGCAGAATGCAGTGGGGAGTATATTCATTCAGCTGTGATCATATTTATTCTAGTAAAATTGGGCTGAGGTGTTGTCTGTTTTCTCTTTTGCAAGGTAGTCTTGGAACCATAGCTTCAGAAGGCTCTAATATCTCCTAGGTACTCTGGACTCGTGTCGATAGACTTTGTGAGGTCAGAAATTTAGTTCAGAGGCAGCTAATGTTTGCTTCGTTTTTGCGATGGTAAGATGAAGGAGGGCCAGATAAGGTTCACCAGTTCCACTGTTCCAAACATTCACCAGTTAGATCACCTTTGTTCGGCTCATCCCGGGCATCTACTCCTATCATGTCTCAGCTTCCGATAAATCTAGAGGATTTACTAATCCGTCTGTAGCGGTCAATCGAATCACTCCAGCACGACATGGCCCGCCAAGTTGAGGTCACTAATAGGTTACAACAACAACAATAACTGGCTGCGGTTTCTACTTCTCATGCACCTAATGTGGCTATTCCTATGCTAGGCACCGTTGCCAATACAGCTGAGGATCCATCGGGCATTCCTATTTCTCCAGTCTAGACAGATCTAGTCCCGGTTCAAAGGCTCCAGCCGAGGCACCTTACGAGTTTGAGTTTGACCCAACCTTGCTCAAAGTCAATAAACTTGAAAAACTATTCAAGAAAGCGCAAGGGGTTAACTCTATTATGGATATTAGGGATGGATATACTGAATCCGCCGTTACTTTGTTGGAGTGGTTTAAGATGCCGCGTATTGACCGTTTCGATGGCTCTGGAGATCCAATGGTGCATTTATGCTTGTTTTCTAATATCTTGCAACCAATGGGTTTGACTCGAGTTCAGAAGTTGTCACTATTCAGCCGGATCATGTCTAGAATAGTTGCCATATGGTATATGAAATTGGAGGACTCTATGAAATAGAGCTGGCAAGAGTTGGCCGAATCTTTTGTTGTCTAATATTCTTACAACACGCAGATCGAGGTCATAACTCGTGATTTTGAGGTAACGTGTTAGGAACCGAAGGAGGGCTTTTCAGAGTTTGTTATTCGATGGAGGGTAAAGGCGGCTATGATGGCAAACAGATCCAGAGAAAGAGCAAGTCCGTATCATTGTTAGAAATCTACATGAAAAGCTATTATAGAAAATGATAGTCCTTCCACTATTCAACTTTAAGGACCTCCATGAAATTGGGGTTCAAATCGAGGATGTCATCAGACAAGGGATCATTGTAAAAGATAATAAATCTTTGAAGAAGAATGTTGTTCGCAATTCCAATACTACTACCAGTGGTAGCACAATTGTGAACTACTCAGAAGTAAACACTGTCACCACTCCTATCAAAAACCATTTTCCTGATAATAGCCAAAAACCAACCACTTCAAATTGGCCTTAAGCCCGAAATTTCCATCTTCTTTACATGGTTCTCTCTCAAGCCTTGAAAAAGTTGCTAGAAAAAAGGGCACCTAGAGCTCCTAGAACCCCGACCTCTTCTAAATCTTCTTTCACCAAGACATGACCTCGCTAAATACTGTGCCTATCATCAACAGCACGGCCATGATACAAACCGTTGCATCCGCCTCCATTATAAGATTCAGGATCTTATTGACAAAGAGATCATAGCTCCACCAAAAAGATCTCAGGCCACTGCTAACCCATTATCTTCACACCTTAACCTAATCTATACACTACCATCTACCTACAATCCCAGCATATACATCACCCCGGCCCGTGTATTCAAGCCTGAGGTGTTCATTCCATAAAGTACAGACTTGTGTATGATGGATGCACTTGAACCCCAATCATTTCAAACTCATGAACCCACTACTTTTCAGCTAATGAGCATGATTGAAGATCTTCAGAGAACTGTGGTAGATCTAGCCTTTGGGATAGTGGCTCCATTATCGACCACATCACATACTAGAAATTTCACGTCAAAAGGCTCCCCAATCTTGGGACAGGCTGCATTTGAAGAAGGCCAACTCGAAGTCGTTTCAAGTTTGGATGACGACATGTCAACAATGAATTGGCCTCGCCTCGATATAGCCACCCAATCTCTTGGAAAAACTGAAACAAGTGGCAAGAACAAGGTTGGGGCAAGCATTGATCCCTATGAACATCTTCAGTGGGCTATTGAGGCTTTGAAAGGCAAAGGGCTGAACAAACAGCAAATGCTTGTAGTTATTGCAAAAATTGTGGAGGACACTTTTGTTGCTCAGGTTGGGAGCATTTTTAATCAAGGGGCAAGCCAGGAAAAGGGATGTCGTACAAGAAACACCCATTTCAACTCCAATCCTACACTCGTTGAAGATCTCTAAACCCAATCAACACCCGCTAACCCCTCTGTCAATCTTGTCAAGACTAGTAATCGCACCTTTAATCTCGTTTTTATGACCTTATCCAAAGCTCTCCAAATCCTTATAGGACAAGGCCATCTCAAACCCCTTGACCTCGGCCTCAGAATCCCCTTCCACCAACCATAATCTTTGCCAAGCATCATGCCTTCTATAAACAAACTGGCTATGACACTGACTGTTGTTTTCGCCTTCTCCATGAAATACAAGATCTGATTGATAATAAGGTCATTGCTCCACTGGGTCCTACAAAGTCTATCGGCACTGGATCGATGAACTTGAAGGATAATGTGACTATGTGATCAAGGATGAACCACCTGCTGATGGCTCTCATTTTACTCCAGATGTGGTGGATGGCATGCACTGTTTTAGCACTTTGAAAATGTTGTTTATTGTACTTTCAGACTTAGGTATTGAGTCAGTCTTGTTGTATTGAGTTAATCTTGTTGTGTCAGAGGTTGGTGATTTCGGGGGTGTTACCTCGGATATCACTTTCTTGTTTTGTGTTCGTCTTTTATACTTTTTATTTTGCGTCTATTTCTACTATTGAGCCAGTTGAGCCAAAAGATCTGAATGAAACAATGGTAATTTTCACCTACTTCTCTATGCCTTTAAATCATTGTATTGACCTAAATTTTTCAAAACTTTTCTAACACTGTGATAAAAACAAAGATAGAGGAATTCCTCGAGATTTGCAAAAATTTGATCAACTGAGAGAAAGAAAGGCATGCTAAGCCCTTAATGGATGAGATCATGTCTGTTAATGTGAGTAGTAAGAAGGATCTTGGCTTGATCCGGATTGGTTCTACATTGTCTTCAGAGAGGCACGAGTGACTAGTCGCTTTATTAAAATATTTCAAAAAATATTTTTGCGTGGTCCCACGAAGACATACTTGGAATTGATCTTGAGATTGTACAGCATAGGATCACTCTTAGCCTCAAGACTCGACCATTTTTGCTTTCAAACCTTGAACGTTGATTCAGATGTTCAACGATCAACCACTATTTGAGGCTTGCATGGTCAGATTTGAAGCAACCCTTGAACTAGAGGCAATAAGGTTGGATATGATCGAAGGAAGCTTGCATAGCTGGATGAGAAGCAGCCTTGAACTAGGGGCAAAAAAGGTCAGATATGCTCAAAGATTCAAAACGGGGTCATTTCTCAAGCTAATGGAGATTGACAAGAAAGCCAAATCCTAGGAACTAAGAGAAGAAAATTTTTGCTGAAGGACAATCGAGTTACTATCCACGACACTAGGGCCAAATTCAAACCCAATTGGATGGGCTCTTACATTATCAAGACTATTTAGTCAAGAACAGCAGCCATTCTCGTGAATTCAGATGGCCTAGAGATCTCACAATCAATCAACATGGACAAGTTAAACTTTTCTATCCTTGAGAGACTCACTGGGCCGGAAACCCGAAAGGGCGATCTAAGCAAAAGTTAGAGCAAGAGAAAAAGAAAAGAACAAAAATGAAAAAAATAGAAACAAAGAACAAAAAAGAAAAGAAAAACAAAAAAGAAAGGAAAAATAGAGCTTGCAAGGTTGAAAACCTGGAAGTGCGGCTTTGGCAAAAGTTAGAACGCCAAAGGAGAGTATTAATACCCGAGTGCACCTTAACCCGAGAACTACGTACGGCCTGATTCCCATCTTTGGGAGACGTAGGCTGTCACGCCCTCAAAATTAAACCCATAATATATAATATTAACATGCATCGATATAAGAAATCAAAATATTATTTCATCCATCAGAGTAATCTCATTAAAAGACATCACATGTAATAACGAAAGTAAATGCCCTACGGGCTTACATTTTTCCAAGCCAACACTTGGACACAAAAGTATGAGTACTAACTCATTTACACATTAAGCCCTAGGCTTGAGTTTACATGTAACATCAAAATAAAACAAAATAAACAACTAATCTAAATAGAGTCTTCAACTCCAAATCCATCCAAGCTAAGTCCTTGGAGGTAGCATATCACCTGAACCTGAAAATGATGTTCCCATATAGGGTGAGCCACAGCCCAGTAGAAATATACGAAACCAAATATAAGCATTGAATAAAGCAATAGCATTCAATAGATGGTTAACACAACTATTCATTTAACCAACATACAGTTTCATGACCTTAATGTCTATGACACGTTTCACTTTACATTATTCCCATTTATATCAATATGGCTCAGAACCTGGCCAAAATATAACAGTGAACTAAATATCACATTAACATTTCTTCCAATATCAACAAAATAAATGAGACTAAGGCTCATATCAAAACACTTCCATACCTTCCGATTGATACACATTTTAGTACTGTATTAACAACATGTAAAAACACTTCAATCAATATGCACACATATAGTGATGCTAATGGAGTCCATCCCCTATCTGCTCCCAAACAAAATCCGGTTTAGAGGTCCATCCCCTATCTTCTCCTAAACCGTGGAGTACATCCCCTAACACCTTGTTTCAAGATCAATTCACCCCCAAGGGGTGATACTACACAAATAGGAGATGCTAACTGTGCTAACTCCAACTCCAAAACAGATGCAAATGCAGCAGACACAAAGGAATGAGATGCACTCGTATCAATCAATACACTAGGAATGAGATGCACCCGTATCAATCAATACATTTTGAGGGCGTGACATAAGCAACTTCATCCTGAAGTTCGGCCCAACCATTTTCGACCTGCTTGTCTCATCCATGTTGGTTGGCTTATCCTTATTCAACTCAGTTATCCTATCTATGTCCAATTGGCTCATTTTCATTCAAAGTCAGGTGTCATATTCCGTTAGAAGATTCAGCTGCAAGACAAATCAAGTTCAGATCTAACATTGTGCATCTCAAGAGTTAATTCCTTGTTGGTTGGGTAGTGGCCATTTGCAAAAACAACTTTTGAGGATTTTTAGTAAAGCTGACTAATTTTCTTGAAAATTATTCAAATTTTCCAAAGCTGGACCATTTCTTGGACCCAAAAAAGGAAAATTTTCAGTGCTCATAGCCGTTACATGATTTCAAAGTAGAAATTTGAACAAGTATGTTAATTTAACTCTCATGTTGGTCAAAATTATTTTAGCAAAAAGCCAAAAAAATTTTAAAAAAATAGTCAAAATGATGAACTAGGGGCACAGTCGAATTAGATTTTCTGTCTTTTCCCCGTTGTCAGCGGACTCACCAGAAATGGCACAACTGAGGCTAGCGGTAGGGGCCAAAAGCTCTCTCATCCTCCAAGCAGCAAAGTATCAAGCCAAGTGTGAAGCATGAAGTAGAAATAGAGCACGATATTCGCCCCTCTCATAAGGTCCACAACTTCCAGCTTTTCCATCAACCACATCTGGGAAGGGATAAAAAATAAGAGAGATTAAAGAATAGAGAGATGTGCGCTGAGAGAAAAAGTAAGGAAATGGTTTTTCAGAGAAAATAGAGATTGGGTGCTAAAGCGATGTGAGAATCACAAATGAGAAAGGATGGGAAACAATACCTGGAGAAGCTGTAGGCTCTCTGTGAACTAAGAGGTCTCTCACCAGTGGCAAACATCTAAGTGTTCCGTTTGTTGTTTTTGTTTGTCTCAATTCTTGTTTTGAGTCATTGTGAGTGTAAATAGACGTGTTTAGATTGTTTTTACTTTGTTTTTCCTTTATTAAGTGATGTGAGAATCATAAATGAGAAAGGGTGGGAAATAATACCTGGAGAAGCTGTGGGCTCTCCGTGAACTAAGAGGTCTCTCACCAGTGGCAAACATCCAAGAGTTGTGTTTGTTGTTTTTGTATGTCTCGATTCTTGTTTTGAGTTGTTGTGAGTGTAAATAGACGTGCTTAGATTGTTTTTACTTTGTTTTTCCTTTATTAAGTCGTGGTGTACTGTGGTCAGTCGTAGGCTCAATACCCGGTTAAGAACTCATTCTTGGTTTCAATTGCAAAAATAAATTACTTTGTGCTCAGAGTGCTGTGTCATTTCCAACGTGATGTGCAAAACAGGATCTTTCTTTCATAAATTGCAGGGTCCAACCCCGATCAAAAGAGGAAGCAACCAAACTAGGACTTATCTGAAGCTACATAGGTTCCAGACTGCAAAGCAAAAGAAAATAGGGAAAATTTCAGCATCTGAGCAATTTCTGGGATTGCATTCCGGAGGCACCTTTTTAGGCCTTGTTATTTCTCCGAAGTGTGAGTGTACCTCGACCTTAAGCTCAAAACCTACTTCAAGTCAGAATGGCGATCAAAGTGCTCTCCTTGAACACCATTTGTTGCCAGAGATGTCTTGGTTATGTTTGCAATGAGTTCCTAGGAGAACAACTACGATGGTGGAAACTAGAGTTCGAATGGCGATGCCTAGAACACAAATGTTTGGAATTTCTGAGACTAAAGTCTGGTTTAAATACCTTGGGGTGTATCCCTGGCTTGAAATCTGTATGACAACCCCATAGGTTGAGGTAATGTGTATGCGACTCAATTTTGGATACTGAACCAACCTAGTCTATCACCCCGTTGGAAAATAAGAAAAGTTGTGAATATGATCAAGAAGAAAAGTGACATCCATGGCTTCTACATGCAGAGGTTAACCCTTGTTAGCATTTGAGGGCCTTTGAACTGTGAGTTGAAGGTAAGAGTTCGAAGAATACAAGAGGGAGATCCCCGTCAGAGTAGAGCGGTTCATCGCTACTCGCCCTATGAGGTGCTTTCTAAAGTGCTGTTTTGTTTGCTTATTACATTCTCTCAACATCATTCACTATATTGCTTGTCACACACATATCATATTATCTATTGCACTTATTGCATTCATTTGTATCTTGCATTATCTCGTATCATTTATCCTTTTACGCTGAGCAGCGTTTAGGATCTTTGTTCCTCGGGGCTTTTCTCAAGATGCGTGGGGCGCGTTCCCGAGTGGTTTTTTTGGTATCTCAGGGCGTGCGAAAGCACGACCTTGGGCTGTTTTCCTCTTCTCACGATTTCAGCGTGTTTAGAATGTTTACTTTTTCACACGATTTCAGCGTGTTTGGAATTTATCTCAGGATACATGAGGCACGACCCTGAGCGATTTTCTCAGGACCTTTTCTCGCGATTTCAGCATGGTTAGAGTGTTCTTTTCCTCACACGATTTCAGCGTGTTTGGAGTTTACCTCAGGGTGTGCAGGAATGCAACCTTGAGCAGTTTTCTTCCTCTTCTCACGATTTCAACGTGGTTTGAGTGTTCCATTCCTCACACGATTTCAGCGTGTTTGGGATTTGTTCTTCCTCCTCTCACAATTCTAGCGTAGTTGGAGTATGTCACCCTATTCATCTACAACATTATCCATCGCATCCATTACATCATATCATTTTATTGCCTGTATCCTTTCCATGTTAAGCTTAGTCTGGTATGGACTCATACATTTCCCTCATTGAAACATAGTTTTGTCATGTGTAAGTACCCATGCTGCGTTGAGGCTAGTATTGAGGGTGTCAACACATTTTCTGTGTTAGACATGGTTTGTTTTGTGTCCAGGCCTTTTCTAAGTAAGATGTGGTTTGGCTTACGCCTCTTATTCACTGCATCCATTGCATTATACTTTGTCTTGTTGTATTCAGCATTTAGGATCATTATCTTTTACCAGCAAATCATTTCTCACTTATATCATACCACTTACTTACTTGTTCTCTTTCTCTTTCTATAAAAAAATAGTTCTGTATATGCTCGCACCCCTTTCACATTGAAACATTGTTCTGTTATATGTAAGCACCTATGCTGCGCTGAGGCCAGTATTGAGGGTGTAGGCACTTAGTTTGTGTTAGGCGTCGTTCTGTTGTGCCCACTTCTTTTCTATATAAAACGTAGTTTGATTTGTATCGTCATTCCTTTATGATATTCATGTGTTTTGCACTGCTTGTGGTTTGATTATTTTGTTACATTGTATATTATTGCATTACACTATGTATTATTTGCATTTTGCCCTTGAACTATGCTGGTTTGATTCCTTACAAAGGGATATGTAAGCAACCTTTGAGTTCAACCAACTACATCTGTATTTTGTTTGTTTGCCCTAGTCTTACGGCCTTGTAAAAATGCGTCGTCTCTGGATTTTGACATTCACGCGCGTCATTTCATGACTTCGAGCTCTGTCAAAGAGGGGCAACTATAGACACCTTATTTTTACTGCCCTTAAGCCTTGGGCGCCACCGATTGATCACCCAATGATAAAAGCATACGCTTTTCCAAATGCTCGAAATCCTCAGCAGAAAGCCTTATCTTTGAGCCTCAAAAGAACCACAACCTTTGCGCCTTGTTTTTGGACCAAATCAACAGTTTTTTAAGTCTGACTATCTGGGTGCCTGCAGACCCATTAGTGACTCCAGCCGCCCACTATTAGTGGCCAGCCACCCCCTTTTAGTGTCCTGTTGGCCACTTATGCCTGCAAACCCACTTGTGACTCCAGTTGCCCACTATTTGTGGCCAGCCGCTATTAGTGGTCTGTCGGCCACTTGTGTAAAATTTCAGATCTTTTTGCCAGCTGTGCCAACTGTCTCCACAGGTGCATGCATGATACCAGCTGTATGTATACTGATATTTTTGAGAGCCAAACCTAATTTTCTATATAGACTTGACCCTCTCTCATAATTTAGGGTTAGAAAAATTTTGGAACAAAAGTTTGGAAAATATTTCTCTCTCTCTACAATTCTATCTCTCATTTGCAACTTCTACACCGTTTGCTTAGACACTCTAAACCAAACCTTGAGGGCTCTTTGCTGAGGTGTTTGAGCTTGTATTTTAGCTCTTGAGGGTGTGGAATTGTTGGTTTGTAACTCAAAAGGATACTCCTCTTCAAGAGGTATAATTCTTAGCTTTCTTACCTTATTTATTTACTCTTTTTTCCTACTGTTTTTGGGCTGTTTTTACCCTATTTTTATGGGCTGAAGCTTGTGATCTAAAGCCATTAAGGGTAGAGGGGTGGACCACCCCTCTTTGAGCCTTGCTCCCTAGGCTTTTACCTTTTTGTTTTCCACCTTTTCATTATCTTTTTTTTGAGCTTTTTACCACTGATTTTTAGAGGTTTTCAGAGGCTAAAAATCATGTTTTAAAGTCCCAAAAATAGAGGTGGTAGCCTCCCTCCTTCTGCTTAATTACTAGCTTAATTGCTCTATTTGTTTTAGCTTCTTTTCTTAGTTGTTTTTATCTTAATTTCAGCACTTTTTTGAGCTAGTATAAGACTGTTTTTATGTTTTAGTTTTATTTATGCTTTGTATTATATGCTTGTAGTGTAGTGGTCCTCATAGGTTTGGTGTTTTAAGCATTAGACACCAACCTATTTGAGTTGATAGCATTCCTTTCAAGCATTCCATACTTTTGTTCATCTCTAATTATCTCTGCACTTCTCTCATTTCTTGGCTTCTTCCTTGCTTTAGAGTCATTTCAAACTGATTGTTTGTTTAAGCTTGAGATAGAGATCGTTGTGCTTAATGGTTTAATCTCTTCGGAGGTTCATTACCAACGGCATGACATCTCTTTCATGTCCAAAACAACCTTTTGTTTGACACTTCTTTTCATTAATGGACTTAATGCTCATTTTGGACTAAAATGACTAATGAATGGAAAGGTAATTAAAAGAGGTGTTAAAATTGGAATAAAATGGAGCAAGATAATGAAATGGTTTGGGGTTCAATCAGGCGTTAATTGAACCCATTGAGTCTTGACTCGTTTCATACTTGCTAGTGATGAAAACGGTTCAAGAGTTGATGTCAACCGCTTTCCTTGATCAATATTATGAAAGGGAGGAGGTTCATGAGTCTTTCATTGTGCATTTATCGAAATTGTATCCCTCGGTTCATAAGTCATCACGCAATGCATTTGCGCCGATTGATGGCTTGCGAATCAAGCCTATCCCTCCTTTAATCTGTCTGATGATAGGGAGAAGTAAGGTGGACAAACATCCCCTGAGAATGCTCTATTTGTGCTCTATTTGTTTTCTATTGCAGCAGGAGAAACCCAACATTAGTGGCTAGTAGGCCACTGTTACCATACGGTAGGCCACTATTAGTGGGCGGCCAGCCACCACTTCTGGCCTGCCGGCCACCTTTTTCAGCCAGGCAGTACCACTTTTTTTTCATAGAGCAAAGCAGAGGCTGAGGTGCAAAATAGTGCAGAGGCATTCTCGGGGGAGAAATTCATGTACATGCATAAGCCATTTCCTTGCTTCTTGAGACCCATTAAATTTATCTTTTTGTTAATAGTAGTATGTTGTACCTTAATTACTTAGTTAATTTGTATTAATTAGTTAGAGTGTGTTGTAATTATTTAATTAGCTAGAATAGTTAGTTAAATACGGTGTTGTTATAATTAGTTAAGTAGTTTAGCTAATTCATTTCTTCAGACCCTCTTAAGTGAGGGCAAACTTGTAATAATGTGTATGTTTTCCAACCCCACGTCTTTCTCTCTTTTATTTACCTGCCTATAGTGAATAATATAGAGCATCATGTTTGCTTAGCATTTCTCATGATTTGCATCCATATGTCTTGCATGCATAAAGTTCAGCTCATCATTCTAACAAGCATTGTCATTTAAATACTTCTTTGAAAATATGTTTAAAACTGCATGCTATCAAAATTGATTCATAAATATTGCATGTTGCATTAGGTATATTTCATTAGTTAGGATCATGCATTTTTCTAACTATTTTCTCTCTTTTGGCTTGCCTCGGGAATTGGGATAAACTTTTTTGCTTTAGCATATGACATGAGTGTGGTTGTTGCCATGTCGAGCATGATTACCATGAGGCTAAGTGCTTAAATGATATACCTGTTTGAATGCCAGTGGTTGAAGGCTAGTTGCTTAAATTGAGATGATTTGATCAATGTACATATGAGATCACTTATTCAAGTGGTACATATTTAAACCTCTTTTCAAACAAACATGAAATCAGAGTGTTCTAACTTTTGTAAATTAGTCTACACTTGTGTGCGTCACATAGTAATGTTAGCCTAATAACCGGAACAAGAGCATATAATATAAATAAAAATCATATCATGATTAGTAGAGGCCGATATTTGATCGGGCAAGTGGGGTTGTCACGCTCCAAAATTCGGACAATTAAATATTAAATTAGAACTAAACTCCAATTAATATTCCATCATCCAAATCCTAGGGGTGAAACAAAAAAACTAAACGCCAACCAAACCATCCACCATAATTCCATAACTAACCAATATATCCAACATTAAAGTAACAACACAAAGTCAAAAGAACTTAAATAATATACGGTTGCAAACCATGCCAAATTATTCTAATACTAAAGTCATAAAAAAAAATAATAAATACATAAACTAATCTCAACCCTAAGTTCAAGAAAACAAAAGAAGTTCAAACGACAAGTCCAACACTATAGTAATTCCACGTCACCACCGTAGCCTTTACTAATCCTACAAAGGAAGCTTGGCTGCGCTCAAACAGAACGCACCCGAGTTGCCAAGAGACAAAATGGGTCAGTATATAGGTATATTGATATGAGTACAAAATTTAACTCCCATATGTCCACCAGACACAAACAAAAATACATTTAATTCTTGTTACGGGATAAGACAAGTAGTTCCATCTGCACCGAGACGAATAAATAGTTTCACGAGATACGGTGGCATTTAGTTTCTTACCCGTATACAACGAAATATAAATTGATTATAAAATAAACAAAATAGAAATAAAAATATGGTGAGTCAGCCCTGCAAAAAAATTAGTAAGACCATCATCCCCAAAAAAAATAAAGTTAGTATAATTTAATCATAAGCAACTTGCTAAAGAAGTATAAAAATGCACCGTTTCGTACTTAAATAATTCGAATTGAGCAAAACTTAAAGAACAAAAGTTATACAGAATCAAATTTCCTAAAAGAAAATGTAAACGAAGTTAGTAGAAACTGGACATGTTGAGAAAAAAACTTGATAGAAGAATCTAGACGGATTTCAACCGAAAAATCTGAAACTGAAAACGAACAGAAACTATCCTAAGATGATTTTTTTCGAAAAAGTTCAAAACACGAAAAATGTGTAGAATAATGTTTTATTTCAGTTTTCGCGAAACCAATAAAAATTAGCTCGTTTCGTGGGTTAAAACAACCTCTAAAATCTTCATTGCTAAAATGAATCAAACCGACAATAACCAAGATCATCCGATTATAAGTTCTAATCAATCTTTTTAATAACAAGCTAAAACACAAAAATTGTCTAGAATCATGTATACATGCCTCTGCTCAAATTTCATAATTTATCGAGGTCGTTTACTATTTTTCAAGATGTACAAATCAATACAATTCACACTATAACAGTAAATGAATAATTAAATTCTTTATACCTTAACTCTACCACTTCAGCTTCCACTTCCGACCTATACATATATTTTATGTGCCTCTTGTATACTTGACACCACTCCGAAGCCAAACTTGTGCGGGGATATCGTTCTGAGTTTGACTCATACTCCCCGGATGGTTAACATATACGTACGCGCGTAAATCAAAGCACTCGTCTACTCATGAGAATGAGGTAACAATATACATATATAAAACATCTCACTCATGAGAATAACATAACAATGCCAAGCCTAAGGCATTCAAATAAATCTCATAATCCTCACTTTTTTTTATACACTCTTTCTCACTATCACTCAAATAGAATAACAATCCATGGAGTCATGGTGGAATACAAAGAATTTTTCTATGGATTCCTAATTAATTTTAATTTCATATAACCATGAGTGTGATTATAACCATAAAACAAATCCATATAAAAACCCTAAACCTAGCATATACAACTAATCAAAATAATTAAAATTAATCAATCGACTAAAAACCCTAAACCTTACATACACAACTAAACAAAATAATTAAAATTAATCAATCATCTAAAAACCCTAAACTTTACATACACAACTAATCAAAATAATTAAAATTGATCAATCATCTACATACAAATATGAAATCAATTCAACATCAAATAAATAAAAATAAATAAATAAAAATAACGAATTGAATATAAATCAAGGAAAGTGGGTTTTGTACTCACAATTTTTTTTTTAAATCAAAAAATCACTTAAATAATTAATAAAGTCACCAAAATAAAACCCTAATCTTTTTCGTCCTTTTCCCTCCTCTCCTCTTTCTCTCTCGGCTTGCACTCACATAGCTGCACACATAACCTTCTCTTCTTTCTTTGATCTCTCTCTCTCTCTCTCACACACACACACACACTCACGCCACACACAGAGCACTCTTTTTTTTTTTTTTCTTTTTTTTTCTTTCTCCTTGACTTCTAAACCTAATTGACTACTATATTATATTACATATACAATGACCTAATGACTATTATATTATATAATACAAATACAATATAAATACAACCTAAATAAATATGATATATATTTTATAAAAACAATACATGTAACACCCTCTTTTTTATATATGTACTAGCGTATGCCCGTGCCTAAAGGCACGGTGTAAATAATATTAAGATTAAAATGTTGTTATAAAAATATATTGAAATATTTTTCTTCTTAAAGAACCTGTAACAATTTTGGTTGTATTACATGCTCTACAAAATTCAAATAAAATAACAACTCCCTTAATCTTAATACAAATATAACAACTCCCTTCTTCATAAATATGATTTATTTAAAAATTAACAAACCTTTTAGTCAAACCCAGAATTGACACTAACGAAAATTTCATTTTCTCTACTTCTGCTGCCACTTTCTCGGCAACCAAACAGGAAGAAAGAAAAAATAAATAAAACCCAAATAGAAGAGGGGAAAGGGGGAAGTGAGAGAAAAACGTCTGGAACTTTAGTTATGAATTAAATATCAAATCTTTACATTCTTTACATTCAGTCTTTACATTCTTTCTTTCTTTTTCCCCCTCTTCAAATGGAAGACATAATAGACTCCTCAAAACTTCTGGAACTTTAGTTATGAATTAAATCATTAAATCATAAAAACAGGGGCAAAATGTGCTTCTTTTGCAAATCAATCACTAACCATAAACAAAACCTAGCATTTACATACAACTTTAAACCAATTTTATGTATACAAAAGAAATTCAGGCACGGGTTTTATTCAATTATTTAATTTAATTTTTACAATAAGACCAACTTATATAGCTTGTATTGTACCTCCTCATGAATGCATAATAATCAAAGTATACCCGAAAAAAATATTCCAAGAAAACTCAAATTCCCACATACCCAATTGAAGTAATAGAAGAAATATGAAGAACGATAAAAGCAACCATCCAAAGAATTGGGTTTTTTCTAGCAACTACTACTTTACATGGAACAAGCGAGAGGGTGTAAAAGCTTTTTCAATGTTCAACTAATAATCAACAACATGAAATAAAACATTTAAAAGAAATGTACAACAAATGCTTCTTAAACTATAGTAAACAGGAAATTCCACCAAAATGAAGACTTTATAGCATATTTTCCAGTTATATTCATCAATTTTCACCAGCATCAAACCAAAATGGAAAAACAAAGTAAACCCAAAATCCCAAACTGCAAATCAGTTGAATTTGTGAAGTTAGTTTCTCAAATAAGAATGTGCAAACCCAAAATTTACTGAAAAGAGAGAATATAAAGCACAAACTGAGATGAATTAGAATGTCTTAAATTGGAAGAAACCCTATGAATAAAACCTAATCGGTTCCAGTAGGGAGAGGCTGAGCAACAAATGTTGGGATTTCATCCATGAAGCTGTTAGGTTTCCCAGAATGCAAGATCCTGGTGAAGCCACCCATCTCAGAATTGGGACCATCCTTGAATTGCTTGAACCAGTAGTACATAATCCTAGCCTGCCATGTATTGTACACTTTATAGATTAATTAATTATAAAATTAAAATTAATTAATTAAGATTAGAGTTTAGTACAGACTAAAGATTAGAGATTAGAGATTATAAAATTAGATTAGAGTTTAGTAAAGACTAAAGATTAATTAATGTTTCAATCAAAAGATTAGAGTAAAGATTATCCAAACCAGGCTTAATTAATGTTTCAATCAAAAGATTAGAGTAAAGATTATCCAAACCAGGCTTAATTAATGTTTCAATCAAAAGATTAGAGTAGAGATCATTATCAGTAAAGACTAAAGATTAGATCCAAAAATTAAAGATTAGAGTAAAGATTATCCAAAGATTACCCAAAGATAGAAATATAAATACTAAAGAAAAAGCCCAGGTTTGCTCACCTGAACCGTATGTATAAATACGTATGTAAACCGTTTGTTCCCATATGAACCGTATTAAAGAACCTGAACCATATTAAAGATTGAACACCATTGTTCTTTTTTGCAGTCCCCTTGTTCCTCTTTTGCAACGGCTCCGTCATTGTTGATGAAGATTGGGAGAGAGATAGAGGAAGAGAGAAGATGAAGAGAGTAATACGGGGTTTGGGGTTCAATCGCCAGAAAGGGTTGGGCGGAATGGGCTCTGATGGAGGTAGAGAGAGAGGGGGTGCCGTCGTCAATATTCAAGGGTGTTTGGGGCAGCCACTGTTGGCGGAGAGATGGAGGGAGGAAGAGAGAAGATAATGAGAGGGAATGGGCTCCGACAGGGAAGGTTGGGCTCTGATGGAGAAGGAGAGAGAGGGGGGCTGTGTGTTTTCAAAATTTGAAATCAAAAAAGAGATAAATGGGAGAGACAAATGGAAGTGAGAGAGAGAGAGGGTCTGTTGAAAATGAGTGAGACAAATGGGGCGAGATATTTTGAGCTTTTAGATTAAATCAATCTAATGGTCCAAATTTTGACACAGGTATAAGAGTCACATCCGGATTAAAAAGCCTCTTGAGACTGCATTCCTTCACCGGGTATGTTCAATTTCAATGGCCCTATAGTTGCAACTTGCTAGTACCTAATCATAAGAATGTTATGAGACTGCTCATGGGATCAATAAAACATTATATTCATGAATCATGGGCATTTCATACGTAGAATACATGTGTTACAGGTAAAATGTTACTCAACTTGAATCAAGCTATAAACCAAATTTATGTCATGGAGTATTACTCATGATGAGTTTAGAAACAAACAAAATATCCACTAGTGGTGAAATCAGCACAAAAATATAATGGAAAGGGGTCTTCCCCAACGTCTAAGGCAATTAGGACCAAACAAATGCAACAAAAAGTGTAGTTAAAGGTATTAGGGGAGTAGACACTCATACCGCAGTCCATGGTTTGTACTGCTGCAAGAACCAAGGCATGATAGGGAGGAGGATTTTTTGTGAAACAATCTATTCCATACAAACAGGCCAAATCTTTTCAATTGTGTGGTTCAACCACCACACAGTTTCAGAATCAGAGAGCACCTATAAAAGGCAAAAGGAAATTAAACATTTATACCTATCTATATTAGCAACAAAGAAAATTTCTGAAGGAATCTAAATATATATATATTTTTTTGATAAATAGATCTAAATATATGCATATATACATAATTACATACATACAATATAACCAAGCCAAAAAAAAAAAAAAAGATGCAAAGAAGAAATAATGCCCCAAATTGACAACAAAGGGAATATATGAACAAAAAGAAAAAGGCAAATACGATATTAAAGTTTTAAATTCTGAAATTTTAACTATTTCGTACCCAAAAAAAGACACCCCCCACGGCCGCCGTGAATTTAGCCCAACATAAGTACGTATGTACTAAGTTCAATAGTTTTTTTGGCCCTAAAATAACATAAAACAGGATAGTAAAACTCTATTTCCTTTTCTTAACCTCAATTTTCCTCATTCTCATTAACAAAACACAGAGCAAACCAAAGTGTTGCACAAAGTAGGCTACATATATAAGGTTGGTAATTTCTGTAAGACAAAATCTAAGTCATTTGTAATGTATTTCGGGCTGGTTGTACGGTTAGTAGGGCAATTGCAGATGTTTGAAGAAGTGTTTGTAGTCTAAGTCATATGTAGTGTCACTTGTGTTTTTTTTCTTTTTGCAATTATTGTGCTGATGAATATGATTTAAACTGATAATATTTAAATTAACAAACTTAACGAATTGTCCATAAAATTAATTTCACAAACCAATTGAAGGAAAAATCATCAAAATCAAAGAGATCAAAACTTACTCGTCTTTTATTAGAATTTCTTTTTTCTTCGAATCATAGTTTTCTCCACAATCGCTTAACATACCACTTATGAACCTCCAAAAACAGAATCACAAGTGTGAATTAAGCGAGACATTACTCATCCATGAAATATAATGACTAATTAATTACACACAATAAACACATACACTGATACATATATATGAATAGGTACATTACTTTACTTACCAGAAAAATAGTTTTTTTCTGTTCCAATGTTTTTCTAAGAAATTATATATGTATCATATATATTTAGAGCCAATGAAAATAGTTTTTTTCAAGCATACAAACTTATGTATATAATAACACAACCAAAAATATGTATATACACAATGAATTGAAGTACCAACCACAAAGAACTGCTCAGATGGGTATCTACGGATCCAAATATCTCTGCATCTATTCAATGCACTCTTCATTCTCTTTGTCAAAAATAGTTTTGCTATGATTTTTGAGAACCTTGAATCATAGTATTGCCTGTAAAAGACCTGAAAATGGACTGTTATATTGGATTACATTGTGTTTGGGTGCTCAGAAAACAGAGGAAAAGCAAACCAAATCCCAAAAGTTAACTTAGCCCAAATTGTGAACTTTTCTGGGCAACTGAATAGAGTTCAAATTAGAACATATCAAATAATAGCTTACCGGATTGAAGGTGTGACAAAACCAGACCCATTGAATATCAATAGGAGGAAGAATCATTGGGGGATGATGAGTTGATGTTGATCCAACCGTAAGATCAGAAATCAATGGCATCCAAAGCTCATCATACCTGAATAAAACCAATCAATCACAAAATCATCAAACTCAATTCGACATTAACTACGCTCTGATCAGATTACTTACAATAAGACTTTCATTGACCCACACACACCAAAAAAAAAAAAAAGTGTTATGACCTTCGTATAGATTCGAGAGTAGTGGGTCTGGTGTGGAGCCAATGAGACTCGTCCACGATTTTGAGAAACCAGCCAACTCGGTGACCCAGTTCTCAATCGAAACCCTATCTTGCGAGCAGCGAACATTGAGAGAGAAGGGGAGAGAGGGGGAGAAGGGGAGAGAGTTCTCAATCTGAAACCCTACTTTGGGCGTAGCGAGCACTGAGAGAGAAAGGAGGAGAGGGTGAGGCAGAAATCAAGACTGAGTTGGAGAGAGAGGATATAGAATAGAGAAGGAGAGAGAGAGAGAGAGAGAGAGATAAAGAGGCAATGGGAGAGGAGACGTGGGTAGGTGGGAGAGGGAGATAGGGTTTGGGCGGGAATAAATTATCATCCGAACCATTGATGTTTATCAAAATTGATCTGAGCCTTTGAATCTAAATGTATCTCACATACATTTTATATATTTTCAAAAACCTTCCTCCCTTATTATATAGATATATAACAAATATAAATATATAAATATTTGGATTAATTATATATAATTAAATAACACATTAAATTAATTAATCACCACATTAAATTTATTAAATATCACATTAAATTCTCATGTGACTACACAATTAATAAAGCTAAAAATAAAATAAGATAATAATAATCATAATAATAAATAAATGACTTAAGAAAATAAGGGTCGCTATAGGAGTGCTCAATTCATGACCTTCCCATTTCGTACCTAAGTTCCCGAGCCGAGACACTTTGGTGATGACAGATAAGTGGCCTTTGGCACGAGTCTCGAGTTTCCTAAATTTTCTAAAAATATTTAGGTGGTGATTATGTAATCTGACAAAGCAGTCCAATTTTGGCATTTTGATTCAAAATAGATTTTTCAAAAGATTTGCCGGATTTGGACTATTTTGTGTTTATCTATTTCACATTGCACTTGTGAGATTAGATTCAAAACTACGGGAGTCCGAACTGTAAAGCTAGTCATATCTGAAAGGAGCATGAAAACTAAGCCCAGTCGTATTCAAGCCTAGGGCGGGCCTGACCAAATTTTTTTTTATTTTTTTCTACCAATTTTTTTTATTTTATTTTTCACTAAAAAAGACACTGGGTCTCGGGCGGGTCGGGTTTTTGAGTGGCCCGTAAGCAAGCCGATGGGTTAGGCCACGAGCCGGGCCAGGCAAGTCGGGCTAGGCTCTGGCCCGGGCCCAAATGGGCCTAAACAAGCCGGGTCCATCTCGGGTCGCGGGTCAATTTTATACCCCTAGAATTTGGAGACTCGTGGATTAAAGAAATGGAGGCGTACAAGAAGGCCATGGAGAAGAAAATAGAGTAGATTTTGGTAGTCGGAAATAAGGTAGTAATTGTTTGTTGATTTGTTTTTTGCCCCCCTTTTTAGTTGTTGAATTGAATAGGGCATTATGGGCATATGATAATATTGGTATGATCTTCCTATTGTTTACTTCTTAGTTGTTTTATTAATGTTGAAAATAACAACCACCATGATTGTTGTATTAGTTTTGGTTTTTAATTTGTTTATAATTTGTCAATTTTGAATTTGAGAGCTATTTGTTGTTGGGGGTAGTAACGAGCACTAACAATCACCCGATTGTGAATCCAACGCAAATTTGGAGTAAGGATATTTTTATACATGTAATATGTTGTTTTAATTTCTAAGTATATCTAGTTTTGGAGCAATGTATTTATCTCCAATATCTCGTGTGTAACATTTGAGTTCATAGTGAAATCGTATTTACATTAAACATAGTTTTAGTTTTGGGGTGAATCATAAAAATCTTATGTTGTGTGTGCATGTGATTTACAATTCTTGTGCATTTGTTCTTGTCTGATCATATCTCACCGATCGTAATTAGATATTTACAAACTCGGCAAATTCTATCAATAGTTCTTATATTTTACCGCTTGTGTCAATTTGCTTCTTACACTTTCAATTAACTCAATATTAACTCTTAATTTTAGATTTTATGTCAGTTTGATCCAATTGATAATATTGTTAGGATTTTTGATGAAAAATTATCATTGAGTTGGTTGAAATCAACTCCTTGAATTGATTAAGTTTACAATTTTACTGTTAAAAGCATAACATGTGCTGTTCATGAGTGCATTCCTCATAAAAAAAAAATTTTAATAGTTTTAATCAATCTAATCAATTTGAGACAAAATAAAAAATGCATGATCAAAATAGAATCAATTGAAATTATAAGAATCAAGATGACACATAAGGCCAAAGTACAGAGACTAGCGATATAATTTTCCTTACAAATTCCTAACATTTGAGTTAATATGTTGTTAATTTTATAGCTTTATTAAACTTGAACTTTTTCAATGTGTTGCTAGGCTGGTAAAAATATATTGCACTAATCCCCTCACTCCACCCAGGGAGTTCAGACTGATAAGGGGGACATGGGTTCGAATATATATTGCTAGGCTAGTAAAAATATATTGCACTGATTTGGAGTATCCATATCACTAAAACTTAGGTGTCATAGTATCCATATCACTAACAGTGGTGATAGATCCCACTAAAAATGGACCACTAAGCCAGCTCTAATGAGCTGGCAGTCCAGAAAATAAAAAAAATAAAATAAAATAAAGAGCAAAACATCAAATCAATTAGGGACACAGTGTTTTTAGAGCTATTAGAACTCCTTGTTTTAGTGGTCTCAAACAATTTTCTATCACTAAAACTTCAATACATGTTATGAATTTCGCTTTCAAAGTTTTTTGATCTTCTAGATTGTGCCACTGTATACGGTATTGAATTCCAATTTTAGGGTTTCAATTCAAATTGAATTGGCAATTGACAGGGTAAAAAACAAATTAATAATTTGATAGTAATATGTGTTTTACATTGATTGGATGAGCCCTTTGGCTCTGTTTGGTACAGCTGTGGGAAAGTGCTTATAGCTTATGCCTATATAGCTTATAGCTTATAACTATGAACATAAACTGATTTTTGACTTATAAATTAAGCATTTCCTGCCCCACTCAAAGAATAAGTTGATTTTTGACTTCCAAAAAGTTATAAGCTAGAAGCTATAAGCTAAACCAAACACATCAAAATAGCTTAAATTAAACTGAAAGCTGAAATAAACAGCTTTTAAGCTGCACCAAACAGGACTTTTGTAATTTTTCAAAATTACAAGCCAGACAATGATTGAGCATAAGAAGTCAGTTCAAAAGAGTTACATTGACGACAACAAAAGTAACCTTGTGTTGGCATTCAAAATGCTACTTTTGAAAACAAACAGAAAAAAAAAACCAAAACAAAAAGCTGTTAAAATGATTTTTAAAGCTTTTTTGTCTACTAGATGAGACGCTCTCTTACCAAGCGTGATATCTGAATTCGAGTCTTATCTTTTTTAGGAGTTGACAAGTCACTCATATAAGAACTTAAGAAGCTTCTTGTGTAACATCAAATATCCTAAATCTAAATTCGAATCTCATCACTAAACACAAGCCACGTGTATAAGGAGCTTCTTGTTTATGATCAAATATCGTTGTATGCATTACGACTCCCTGCAAAAATGGATATAGATAGAGACATTTATATTATATATAGACCGATGGATATAGATAGAGACATTTAAATTATACACCAATCATGGAGGTGGGTGGGAGTGGTACATACCTCAAGAATCCCAAGCTATAATCAAAGCCCCTTCACTTCTAGTCTCTATAAATAAAGCTGCAATTGCTTTTGTTCCAATTCACATTGATTCAATAAAAGAGAAATTTGAGAAATACTTAGCCAATAGTACCCTCTCTTTCTTTTTTTTTTTTCCTCCTTTTTTTCAAAATTCTAATAATCCAACAAACAGCAGAGAGAAAAATATGGATGATCCGGCTTCGGCTTCGACTCCGGTGCCTCAAGAGATGACATACGTTGATCATGTCAAACAACGTCAAGCGGATAAAGGCTGCCTCTATGCTTGGTCTGTATTTCTTTCATGCATTTCCTAGTTTTTCCTTCTTTAGATGATGTTTGGGAAGTGAGTTTTTATGTAGATTTTAGTAGATGTAGGTTATTATGAGATAAAAAATTTTTGGTGTTTGGGAATATAGTTGGGTTTTTATGTGGTTGGATGTGATGTTTGTGAGAAAAAAAGTGAAATAATTATGGGGTTAAATGTGATATTTTGTTTGAATGTGTTTTTTTTGGTTTTGCAAAACTTTTGTTTTTAAGTGAAAAAAATGAGAAAAAAAATTTGGGAACTTGCTTCCCAAACACCACCTTCTTTTAGTGATTTTTTTTAATAATGTTTTTTGAACATGTTTGATGCAGCCTATTTGCGATGTGTTGCTGCTTTTGCTGCTACGAGACTTGTGAGTGTTGTTTGGATGTTCTCTGTTGTAAATGCTCCTAATTTATGTATGTAGAAGAAGGGAGGTGGGATTATTGTGTGACAGTTATGTGTGTGTGTTTTCTCACCCTAGCTTCTTCGTCGTTCCTTTCAGTGTGTTTAGTAACGTTTACGTTTTCAGTTTATATTTACAAAAATTTTATAAATTGATTTTTGTTTATTTTTTGTTTATTTTTAGAAAAACATAAACTACAAACGCGTTTAGTGATTGAAAAAATGTTTAAAAAATTTTAAAAATATAAAAAAAAGTGAGAAATAGCAAGTGGTGACAAGTGGCGGTAGAAGACGGTGATGGAAAGTGGTGACGGTAGGTGGTGGGTAGTTGGTGTTGGTGCGTGGGTAGGTGACGGTGGCGGGTGGTGGGTGGTAGCGAGTGGGTGGTGGGTGGTGGCAGCGGCAGATGGGTGGCGGATGACGGGTGGTGGTGGGTGGGTGATGGGTGGTGATGATGAGTGGTGGGGTGGTGGGTGGTGTGAATGGGTGGTGGTGGGTGGGTGTGTGGTGGGGTGGGTGGTGGTGGTGGTGGTGGTGGTGGTAGTGGCAAGTAGGTGGCGATGGCGGTGGCGGCAGGCGGTGGATGGTAGTGGCGGTGGTGGGTAGTGGAAGGTGGATGACAGGTGGGTGGTGGGTGGTGGGTGGTGGCGGCAGGTGGGTGGCAGATAGCGGGTAGTGGTGGTGGTGGTAGTGGTGGCGGCGGCGGCGGAGGGTGGGTGGCAGGTGGGTGGTGGGTGGTGAGTGGTGGTGGCAAGTAGGTGGCGGGTGGTGGTGGGGGGGAGCGGTGGATGGTAGTGGCAGTGGTGGGTTGTGGAGGGTGGATGACAGGTGAGTGGTGGGTGGTGGTGGTGGCGGCGGTGGCGGCGAGTGGTGGTGGCGAGTTGGTGACAAGTGGGTGGTGGGTGGTGAGTGGTGGTTGCAGGTGGGTAGTGAGTGGTGGTGGCAAGTGGTGGTGGGGGGTGAGTAGTGGAAAATGATGGCTGGTGGTGGCTAGTGTTGGGTGGTAAAAAAAAAAAACTCAAAACTCAAAATAGAACCATATTTTTTGTATTTTCATTTTTTGGCCAAATTTATAAACTGAGATCACTGATTTATAAATCAAAAATTTTACCAAATAAGTTTTTATTTGAGTTTTTTAAATAGAAAACTAAAAACGTAAATGTTATCAAACGGCACCTTTATATTTCAGCTATATTAGGTCACCTGAGGTGACCTAAGTGAGTGTAACGATTGAGTTTGTAAATTTGGATTTGTATGAAATTATTGGTTGCTCTCTTTTACTTCAAATAAAATAAAGCCTCAAATATTTGACTATTTATTATAATGTACATTCACAAACTCATAGCTTTGATTTTTTATTTTTTATTTTTTATTTTTGGTAGAAAGGGAAGAGTGAGCCACATTGCTTATTAGTGAAACATGAATCCGAATATTACACCCTAAGCAAGCATAACTGATTAAAATGGGTAATTAACCATTTAATAGTTTGCCAATATGAGGCATGGGAACCCTATAAATAAACATAAGAAGAGCAATGTAGAACATTATAAAATATATATATATATATATTGTCTCAATTTCTTATGATTTTCTCCGAAACATGTTGACACATAAGATGATAAACATATTATAGTAAAAGATGGTTATCTTCATATTATTTGAAGTAAAACGGGGCCATTATTAAACCACAATTTCAATGCTAGTAATACATAGTCAATCTCTTCATTTCGATGTGAGCAGTGGGCTCATATATAACTCTCCCCATAATGTGAATCGATTTAAATCAAGGCCATGAATATTCTCAACCAATCTAATAAATCTACTTAGTTTATACATTTCTTTATAATGTGCAATAAATAAATTAATTAATTAACTTCAAAATTTCAGGCAAGACAAACTCTAATAAATATTATAATAGGTGTCATATCAGGAAGAAAGAAAAGTATGTAAATTTTTTTTCATAAATAATGTTTGCATTGTCAATAATCATGAAGTCATTCCTCTTTTTGAAAATCACAATATGATGCATTATGACTCATTGGCTACTAATTTTTTTTTTTTTTTTTTTTTTTTTTGGGTACATCGAAAAAGAAACTCATTGGCTACTAATGTCTTTGTAGCTCAGTGACATCTGGTTGACAATATTACTATCTTGGTTAATGAAGTCTTTAATTCGATCTCCTTAAAAAGGACTATGTTGTGGTTGTTGTGATCGCAAGTGTGGTGTGACTAGCTCCTTTTTTCCCCTATATACTTGAGGTTCAAATGAATGCACATATAACAAACAACTAGAGTAATTCGGCTTATGGTTTGGTCAGATAGACACTCTGATGGCTAAGTTAAATCTTTCTACAATGAAAGAAGTGTGTTGTAAGCAAGGTTGTTAAAATCGGGATCCTATATTGGATCGTTGAAGGTGTTTAAAGGATCGAATCGTAAAATCGGATCGAAGATTGTAAGATCCTACCGAAAAAGATAAATTACATAATAATTTAATTTAAATAAATATTTCTTAAAAAGTATATACAAAATGAGCCTATATTCTATTAAAAAGAAGCGAAGATATTGTAAAAAGTAAAATACTCCATGTAAAATGTACATATAATATTATAAAATAGAAAACTCGATAGTAAAAGTTTTATATTTCATCAAAAAAGAAGGTGATGAAGAAGAATTCTATAACAAAATACTTTACAATCTACATTAATGCATAAAAAGTGAAGAAAAAATATTTAACAAAGTTGGATATGAAAATAGATTAAGAACTCAAAAGAGTAGCTTAACCGAATGATAAGGTTTGTCGTTAGCATCACTGGTGGAGTGGATTCAAGTCACAAGAATAATCTCTCCAAAAATTGGGATAAAGTTGCAATCATCTTACCCTCCTTAGACTCCACTAAAGCTAAGTTTGTTTTTTCGACTAGTTAATTTTCTTAATTTATCGTAATATTTGAATGTTTGTTTTCTAGTTTGTTTTTCTTAGTCTATTTGATTCAATACTACTTATTTTTTATTATTTATTTTGATCACATAAATTAGTATTTAGACAACAAATATAAAATTTATAATAAAATATGTCATACAATACAAAACAAAGCTTGTAAATTGGATCGCATAGGATCGGATTCGGATCGGGATTCCATAATCCTATAAGATCCCATTACCAGAATCGAAAGATCCTACCTATAATAAATTTTGTACACGATCCGGATCGATTATATTCAAATGGATCGTAAGATCGTAAAGTCGTAAGATTCGAATCGAGATTCTGATAACCATGGTTGTAAGTAGTCATTCAGACTACGGGTGTATCTTTTTTCTATTTATAGATAATAATATAGTTTGATATAACGTCCTTTTGGGTCATGGTTGTGCCAGCCACTCCTTTGCCTCTTGGATCATATCTAGGCAAGTATGTCCTTACTTCCCATCGTCCCATGATGACAGGCATCTTTTTCATCACTAGGGATATTTCACCAACATGTTGGTCCTATCATGTGGCTTCTATTTTTCTGTTTAGTGTGATGATTTATTGTTATGGCTATCATAAATTTAGGGTTGGTTTGGCATAAATTAAATAATACAAAAAGTTAAAAAGTCACTATCCTATTTAAGTCACATCATCTTATTTAAATCAAATCACCTCTCTAACACATCACATCAAACCCAACCCAAACCCAACCCAAACCCAACCCATATAAATCAATAAGTCAAAAAGTACACTTTTTTAAAACATTCTAAACCAACCCTTAATTTCACCTCAATAGCGCAATATATTATGCATTAAAGGTTATTGGCTACTCTTATGGGACCAGAATCTATTAAATAACATCATAATAAGAGCCTTATTTACATGAATGAGTTTTTGAAAGTGTCGTCACAAATCAAAAATAATCACATCCTTAAACTAATAACGGACCATTACTGTTTTTTCCATTTACCAGTTATGTCCTTGTATGATTATCTTAACCTTTAATCAACCCTAGAACTTAAAAATGCATGACAACAAAGAAATCCTTATCTACATTTATGTACCAAAAGTTGTTTAGCTCTCATACGTCACAAAACACAAAGAAATCCTTCTCTATTAACGATTACAAAAACTGACCCTAAAACACAATTATTAATCAATAATATGATGAGGGCATATTTGGTATAAAACCCATGGGTATATACAGTAATCAGTAACAACATTAATGGTGATTTGGGGGCACTTTCTACGCAATTTCTCCATATATTTAGATAATTCCTTAACCTATAAGTAAAACCCTTTTACCCTTCCATCCATCCCTATAAATAGAACACAAGTTGCTTTCTACTTTGCAATTGAATCAACAGACCGTCTTCCTTTTTCTCTCCACCTTCTTAGTCAAATACATCACAAGATGAATATGGAAGCCCCAACCTCTGAAAATATGGCCTACTTTGACCATGTCCAAAAGCGGCATAATGAGAAAGGATGCCTCTATGCTTGGTTTGTGTCTCTTTCATCTCCTTTAAGTTCTGTTTGATTTATGCAGAGAAATGAAAAAGAAAGAGAAAAGATAAAATAAATAAAAAAGGAAAAAGGAAATTTGCTTCTACTTCAATTCTCATATTTCTTTCTCCTCTTCTTTCTCTACAAATTCAAGATCCAAACATAATAATACATCTGCTTTGGCAAATGATTTTTCAGTAGTTCTTTTTTTTTTTTAAGTTGTTGATTAAAGCTGATTCATTTGACAAATGCTAAAAAAGTTATTTTTCATTATTGGGAAAGTTTATGTAGGGTTTGGATTTTTAAAATTTTTGGTCTTTAGCTTTTTTTTTTTGGGGGGGGGGGGGGGGGGGAATTTTCGTCCTTTTAGATCTTCCTAATCTAAAAATACCTAAGAAGTTACAAAAATAAAAATAATAAAATCACTAAAGACAAAAAAGTTCAAACAACTGTGAATTTTTTATCACTAGACAAAAATTATGGATCCCGTTAAAAAAATTGTTTTTCTCAATTGTCAGTTAAATAAGCTGAAACAAACGACCAAAATATTTTTTGGCTTAAACTGAAACCAAACAGAGCCTTAGTACATTCTTTCTTGTGTTTCAGATTAACTATAAAAGCAGCATAAAAAAAATTCAGCTTTTGTGCCACTGGTTTTCTATCCATTCTAATTACTTGCTTCATTCCTGATATTTCTGACACAGTTTGTTCGCGTTGTGTTGCTGCTTTTGTTGCTACGAGACTTGCGAGTGTTGTTTGGATGTTCTATGCTGTGACTGCGCATAGTTCATTTACTAAAACTCTACAAACACCTCTCTGTGCCATGCAAGCGTTTTGTCACCTTCACATTAGTGTTTCTGCTTTTATGTACTGAGATTGTTGAGAGGTGAATAAGATGAGCTTTCAAATTGTTTTTAGAATTATTATGTTACCCAGTTTTACTTAAAATTAAGAAATAATCTCTACCTATATCTTCAATCTTTTTTTTTTTTTCTTTTTTTAAATTCGCTTAGAAAGAAAAATAAGGGTTTACAGCTTTATACTGTATGGACTAACTCCAAATTTTTAGTTTCACTTGCAACAGAAATCGCCCTTACTGTTAGATTGCGTTTGCATTTATGAATTTGAAATGAATGGAGTTGACATCACTCATTCAAGGATGTAACATTTAATTCAATTTAGTATTTTAGATTTAGATTTCAAGAATAGATTTGAGCATTTTATTCGAAATCCTTGACAAACATATTTATTTGAAATCCTTCACTCAATGATTCTATTTATACTAGTAAGAATATACTAACAAAATTTATCTCTCCTATCTGTATGTCATCTTTTACTTCAGAATTAGCAATCTACATCCATCAATTAACCTTCGTAGAATTTTACAAAGTTTAAACCTCAATTCCGTAATTTCAAATCTATTTATCCAAACGGAGTCTTAATAGTCTGCAAAGAGTATTGGTTTCTTCTCCTAATTCACCATTATCAACTTTAACATGCTTTCAACCACCGCCAGAAACAGATTTTTTTCTTTCTTTCATTTAAAAAGCGTAGCCTCATTTCGTTTACATTGAAACTGAATCAGACGCAATTTGACTACTTTACACTACAGATGGTTATGCTCTATCCGAATGCAATCCTATGGCAGTGAGACAATTTTCAAAAATCAAAAGGACTTCATGTAAATAATTATCAGGATGGTTATACCTAGTTACCGAGGATGGGATTCCTTCCTTCATTGATTTCAATGAGAAGGAGATTGTCTGGATCAGCACCGGTGGGGCCTTCGGAGTAGAGTGTCGGGAGATAAGCCTTGTATGCTGGGAGATATCGTGAAACAAAGTCCATAACCTGAAATAAACCCCCCAATAAAGTATAAAACAATCAAATCCAAAATTTTAAATATTTTGCAGATCCTTCGAAGCAAGAAATATAACATTCAATGAGAATTTAATAGCTAAACGCCCACCTCCTCATCAGACATCCCAGGCTTTCCACCTGCTGTCATTGCGACTTCTGCCTGCAAATTACCCACACATTGCGAGGGATAAGGATTTTTTGTTAAAAAAAATATCAAATAAATTTAATAAAAAAAAAATTATTGGCAATGGACAACCTGCAATCGCCACTGGTGGACACAATCTGGGTCTTTGATCTTGATAACTATCCATGCTTTTATGAACTTGTCCCACGCATCATAATAAGCTTCTAAATTTTTGTTCAGTGTCTCCAGCTGTAAAATTAAGCTTCAGCTTGAGCTAAAATTGACCCCCATCAGAGTAAAATAAGAGACAATGAATCTGTAAAAAACAGAAACCAATGTGCTCTTGGCTACAATATCTTAGGGGGCTCGGACCTGTGGATCGACAGCTTTGACAACTTCAACCGGAAGGGGCTTAAAACCAAGCATCCAACCCTCAAACAGAATAGCCTAAAAGAAAACCAAAAGAACAAGAATGATGAAAAATTAGACTTCAAATCTTCTCCTACAGAAAAAAATAACAATTATAATAATAATAGAGCTGGCAATGTAACCAGAAACAAGAAGCCAAAGACACCCACCCAACAATCAGTTTTTTCTTTTTCTGGCCCCTAGACCAATTGGTCAACGTTGAATATATATTGCAAAATTCATTTTAATGCATTTTGAAGAGAAGATGTTATTCTGGCTGGCAGATGGTTTGACAGGCATAATTTTGGACCCATCCAAATTCATCACCCCAAACCCACAGTTTGCAAGCTATAAATTGGTGAATATCCTTCTTACTAATAGAGGCCCTTCAACTTCTGGCCATGTTGAAGGATCAGCTCTGTTACCCCCAATTGTATGCAGACTGCATAACAAAACAACTATGATAACCAAACTTTAATTGATAAGTATGATAAGCAACCTTTAATTGATAAGTATTTCAAACGGTGTTGAGAGCTCACTTTATCATATCGGGGTAGCTTCATCTTCATACCTAACGAGCACATGGATAAAATTCATTTCCCACTTTGCGTGATAACCTATTAAAACTAGACAAACTTAAAATGCAAAGAAAAATGAAGGAAAACTCTCACCTTGTTTATTCAGTTTGCTTAGAGCAGTCAACGTTTCAACAGATAATGAAAGATCATGGCTTCCAGCATTTCCACGAAACTGTGCGCGAGGAAATTATCTCCATTATCTAAAGATTTGAAAGTATTGCCTAATCTTGCAAGCTACAAAAAGGAATGTGCTAATTACTACCTCTACAAGCGCATTTCCTGGATTACTTTCTCTCAATTTAGCCTAAAATCAAATTAAATTTACATCAGAAAGCAAAAGCACAAAGAAGAGAAGCAATAACCAGAGACTCCCTCGAATACTTTTTACCTGATCCTCTGCGATCAAGTAGAAATCATCAATGGAGATTGTAGCAGACTTCCTGTGATTTAACAAATTTCTTTTATTTTGTTATAATATGATTCATAGTATTGACAAGATCTATTCTGTACAGTAAATATCACCATTCTTCAATCTACCTGCCAGTGATTTGGAAAAGATAATCTAGAGCAAAGACGAGCGTAGTCTTTCCACATCCTTGTGGAGCACTAAAACCAATCTGCATTACAAAAACTTTATGACATAGTCCATTGGTTGTAAATACACATCAAGACTACAGAATGAGAATTTAGCAGATAGAGAAAATGGGGGATCTAAAGAACATCTTATATATGCCACTAAAGGAGTAACATCTTCTCCCTCTTTAAACATGGACCTGTGATGAGAAATCTGTTGTTCACACCATACGAAGACTGGTATGTAGTAGTGATAAAATCTAGCTTTCTGAGGTATTGTCAGATAGAGTTCATTGAGTTGAAACAATCTGCACAGATGTAATCCATAAGCTAACCACTGGTCAATAGACTCAGCCACCATCTCCGAGGTCAGACCCAGTTTGTTTATGAGGGGACCTGAGCATATAAATTCAAAAAGATCCTCTATGGAGGTAACTTCTGGTTTCGTGGGAAACACAGAATGCAATGGGGACTGAGTCCTTCTATTGTTGGAAAAAGTGTCATGAACGTGGAGCTGTCTTGCATCCATGAACCTCTGTGTCCTGCAAAAATAATTTGGAAGTGTTGTTCATTGACTAAAAACTACACCCAAATTAATCCCCATTTGATGGGGTTCTAGGAGAGGTAGATTGGGTACAAACCTAACTTTTGGCATAATTTGCACGAAGTGTTGTTCATTGACTAACGCTTCAAAATAAGACATGCAACACACCAGATATAACAAGCAAGAAAAAAAAAAAAAAAAATTGATCTCATTAGCATTTGGAGACACTCCATTGACAATTGCCTTTCTCTATGGCATTCCATTTAAAAGAATTCAACCCCTAAAATGTGTCCATGAAAGAACAGGACTTGTCCATATTTCCAAGTACAGAATTATCATCATTTCCTTGAAATGAAAAAATTCAAAAAACTTCCGACATAATTTGTGAAACGGCTGCCCTTATAATGGCCACAGCCAAGATGATATACCTAGAATGTTATATAAAATTTCATTGTGGTTAACAAATGTCCATGGGACCAAACAAAAAACTAATGAATAGCTTGGTCATTCTCATGTTGTAAATCAATATCAGATTTGGTTGCGAACAGGACAGAATATGTCCTGCTCCTTTCTTTTTCTTTTAGTTTTTTTTTCATTGTTCTCTTGAATTTTTTCAGATATAAGAAACAACAGCCCTTGAAAAACCTTAGAAGTACAAAAGCAATTGACAAGTGACAAATAGTAATTATATGCCTGTGAAAATGCTGCAAAGTACCAGAAATACTTTGTAAAATACCCAAGATCCAATGACACTGAAAATAACAGCAATTATAGAAAGCTCAATTATGTGTCTGAAAAAAAAAAAAAAAAAAAAAAAAAAAACCTCTGTTTGGAATTTTCAAAAACAGTTTTCAAGCTTTCAATCTGTATTTTTTTGGTTTTGAGTGAATTTTTTAATATTTTAATCATTTTTTTAAAAAAATTTTGGATCTATTTAATCTAGATACACTTAAAAGTACAAAATTTGTAGGGGAAAAAAATCTTTAAAAAATTCACTAAATATAAAAATTAAGTACATGTTCTTTTCTGTTTTTTGTATTTCTTGAATTCTTTGAAGATTTCTTTACGATTATTTTACATTTTAAATACACAAAAATTAGAACAATGGACTAATGTATGATAAAAAAACTCACTAAAAACAACAAAATACGGAAAACAAAAAAAATCAAAAAAACTGTTTTTGGAATCTCAAAACCAAACAAATTTCTTATCAAATTAAGCATGGTATATACGGAGAAAATCTAAAACAGATTTAGTGGGAGAGGAGATAACCAAATAAGTTCCTCCTTTTTAGAAAGTCTGTTATCTGTGTATAATCAATCATATATGTAACTAGACAGAGATCCTCTGTTACAACCAAAACAGAGGTAAAATTGTTGTGGTAAAATTAATGAAATATGAGTAAATGCTCTACAAGTAAACTGACTCAGGTCTGTATAAATCCTATGCATTGATATTTGCACAAAATTAAAATCAGAAAATACACAAAAGTATAACGTGTGACTGAGATCCATCTTGAGCGTTATGCGAGTCATGCCTAAAATAAACCTGAACCACACAGTACACTTTCTGGTCATGTTTGATTCACAAGGTTAATAGTGAAGTATTAATAATCCCAATCCCATGCTCTAATCCACCCAATCAAACATGCCATCTGTGTCTTAACTTTGTGCATTTAGTACTGTGTATGCTGTACCAATGTGAAAACACAAATTTCAAAGAACTGTTCAAAACTAAGGCAATAAATTCCCTAAAACAGAAAATGTGAGGAAACTAAGCTACGTTTGATTGGGCAGAAAATATTTTTCCGTACTTTCTGGTGTTTGATACAATAGAAAACAAAAGTCTAACGGAAAACATTTTCCATGGTTTATGAAAAACAAACCTATTCGCATAGAAAACGTTGAAAGCTGAAAAACGTTTTCCAGATTAAAATTTTACCAATATCACTACACTACCACCACCATTCTCACATCCACCACCACACCACCATCACCTTCACCATCACCCCACCACCTCCACCATCATTCCTCCACCACCACCACCACCAGCAGACATATTCTCCAAAAAACATTTTCTGAAAAAAAAATATCCTTAGAAAATATTTTCTGCCCAAACAAATAGAGCATAAACAGAAATTCTTATGCAAAATTCTCTAACGCCGTGTTTGGTTGGAGATTTGGGAAGTGATTTGAAATGGGAAAATGAAGAGATGGGTGAAATGTGAATAAAATATCTCTAAATTTTACATAATTTCACACATCTTTTCAATTTTTCTTTCCAAATCCTTTCCCAAATCTCTCAACCAATAACAGCGTAAAGCATTATGGAAGCAAATATTGTATAAATTTACACAATTTTACACCTTCGAGTTATGAAAAACGTAAAATATCCCCAAATGGAAACGGTGTAAGGCTTCAAGCTGTGACTTGTCATAAGTAAAGATGTTGAGGTTGAAAATGGTTGGCCAGATTTTCTCACCAGCCAAACGGAACATGAACATATAGAAAACGATTGGCCACAAAAAGCAATGAAATGAACAGTGAAATGAGCAAAATTGAATGCAAAATTTGAGAGATTGAGAACGAGAAGTGATTGAAATTTTACCTGATTTTGGGGATTGGGGTTGCATTTGGGCTGTGAAAATAAGGTATTCAAAACAGCCATCGTCATATCTCTTTCTCTCTCTCTCTCTCTCTGGAAATACGGGGGAAGAGTACACGACAGTTAAAACCGATCAGTTTGGGTACGGAAGGACCAGAGGGAGCTTCTATTTGCACGCATCCTTCCCACTCATTTTGAAGTCAATTATATTTTATATTTATTATAATTCATGTTTAAACTTTTAAAAATTACATTTTTTTTTTAAATTTAAACTTTTATTACAAATTTTTCCTCAGTAATTTAATTTTTTAAATATCAATTTTATCCTTACCGAGTAAATTAACACCCCTTACATTTTAAAATTACAATTTCATTCCTAAAGTTTAAAGTAACATTATCAATTGTCACATCGGTTAGTATTAGTTGGAAAAAAAAAATCATTGAAAAAAATAATAATAATAATTGGAAAAAAAATTAATTGAAAAAAATTTTGCAAGTAAAATTTTTAAATTTCTATTTAAAAATCAATGTAAACTCATTTTTTGAATTTACGTTTTTTATTCAAATTTATAAACTGAGACAATCATTTATAAACCAAAAAAATTATCAAACAAGTTTTTATGACAATTTTTAAAAATTTTATAAATATATATTGAAAATCTTTGGTAAAAATGTCATAAAATTAACAAATAATTAAATAAGTTACCAACATAAGAAATGACTTATCAAAAGATTCTTAAATTATGTATGGTTTGATTTTAAATTTTTTTTTAAAAAAATTAAAAATTAATTTGGTTAAGAAATAAAAAATAAAAAATAATTATCATTTTTATATAATTTTTATCTTGTGAGTGGTTAGAAATAATTTTTTACAAATTAAATTAAAATAACCATGCTTATGTATATAACCTGTCCAAAAGTTAAAATGATAATTATTTTTTACTCTTAAATGATAATTATTTTTTATTTTTTATTTCTTAACCAAATTAACTTTTAATTTTTTTAAAAAAAAATTATAAAAATCAAACCATACATAGCCTAAGAATCTTTTGATAAGTCATTTCTTACATTTGTAACTTATTTAATTATTTGTTAATTTTACGACATTTTTACCATCTGAGGTCTGTTTGGTAACCATTTCATTTTCAGTTTTCAATTTATATTTACAAAAATTTTAAAAACTGTCATAAAAAATTGTTTGACAATTTTTTTGATTTATAAATTGTTGTCTCAGTTTATAAATTTGAAAAAAAAAAACACAAATTCAAAAAATGAGTTTACGTTGGTTTTTTAAAAAATTTACTAACAAAAAAAAATTTCAAATAATTTTTTTTTTAATGAATTTTTTTTCTAACTAATACTAACCGAGAGGGCAATTGGTAATGCTACTTTAAACCTTAGAGAGGGGATTGTAATTTCTAAAATGTGAAGGGTGTTAATGTAATTTACCCAGTGAGGGAAAAATTGGTATTTAAAAAAATTAAATTGCTGAAGAGGGAATCTGTAATGAAATTTTAAACCTCAAGGAGGGAGATGTAATTTTCAAAAAGTGAGGGAAGAACTGAAATAAATATAAACCTCAGGGGGTGTCAGTGTAATTTACCCTATTTTTATTATAATTTTATCTTTAAGTGAAATTAATATTATGGACATCACACATAATTCAAATAAACACAATTTCTCAATTCACATCCAGACTCACTTTGAACCTATTGAAGCTTCACAAATCCATTGTAACTACTCCATTCTTCCATACTCAGTTTGCTAAACCTCTACATTCCATCATCATCCTTTAAAACCCTTCATTGTTAGCTTCTATTCATTAGTTTACACACTAAACACCCTCATTCTTGATTCTTAACTTTTCATTAATTTACACACTAAACATCATCTTCATTCATCATTGTTATGAAAGATTTTACTTCTAAAAATTCAGATTTTCAGAAGCAGATAAATGTTTATGAGAAAGATAGTCAAGGAAATGTGAGTTTTGCAATGTAAAAGTCATTTTGCTTTTTTCCAAAGTCTTTCGGAAAACCACGGTCGAAATATATCAATTTATTCAATAGTCTACTACCGAAATAATAATTTAATTTTAGAAGTTTTTGTTTGAAATAATGTAAAGTGTTCAACATTCAGCTTCCCAACCGATAAAAATAATTCGGACAACTACATTCGAGCAGTAGCATTTTTTTCGACACTGTACTTCCGAATGAAGTAAAATTATTATTATTTTTTTCATTTTATATTCCAAATTCATAAATTGCATACTAAATTTGCAGTTTCAATGGAAACCATTCGTCCAGGTATAAGAGAAACTTATCATTTTGTGCATGTACAAGAAGTTATGAAGTATGACCACTAACTCAAGTGACATTTGGTGCAGGTTTTTTTGTAGGCAGGCCATCCAGTTCCTCCTATAGCCACTAATTGGCGAAAATACCGTCGCCCTTGCGCTATCGATTGGGATGATGTTTATGTACGCCGCATTCAGTATTTCAAGGACATCATTCATGATACTGTAGCTGCTCAAGAGACATTTGATGTTGTTGATGTCGAATGACACATGTATTCATTTGACAATGTTACAACTATGGAAGAAATTAATAGATGTGTTTTTTGATGTTGATGTGTTCTGTGGCATGGATTGAATGTTATGGACCATTGTTACCATTCCATTCTAATAACAAAATATCATTTACAATGTCATCGACCATTGTTACTATTCCACTCTAATAACAAAATATCATTTACAATGTCATCGACCATTGTTACCATTCCATTCTAATAACAAAATATCTTTTATAATATTATTAAAAGATGTGTATAGCACAAAAAATTCATCAACTGACAAATAACATGTCACTTAATCGTTTGTACGCCTACAACTAGGCCTACGATTGTATGTCAATGTCGGAGATGAAAAGCAACCTCCAGTACAAATAGGTCCAGCAGAACTAGATCCAGCTTCATCAATGTGCTGACCTTCAAAGACATGCGCTATAGCCTCGATAGCTTGGTAAAGTCGATGAGGATGTCGAATCCCGTCCTCATAACCAGCTTTGGGATATCATATTTTACCGAAACTGAATCACGACCTCGACCCTAACTCTGACCTCGTCCTTGCCCACGTCCTCGTCCTCGTTTATGGTCAACATCCAATTCACGACGTCGTCTATTTAAAGCAGTAGGTGGGACATGTTGACATTCAGATTCCATATTATCTACAAAAATTAATATATTTAATGAGTATACATTTGTAAAAAGAATATATAAAAGAGAGGGGGGGGAAAAACCATTCGAAAGTTGAAAATCGCAAATATCTATTCTGTTTAGAAGTTGAAAACTAAAAAACCAAATTCATTTCAGAAGTTGAATGTTGTCCGAATTAAACATATTCGAAAGTTGAATGTCGAAAGAATTAAAAAAATTTGGAATTCTATTGTTGAAATAAATGATAATTTTCAGAATGCTACTTCCGAGCAAATTGTTTATTTTCGAAAAACCAGTTCCGAATGAGAACAGATTGCTCATTTTGGTGGGATATGCGTTCGTTCGTTTTGAAAATGGTAAAAAAAAAAATCCTACATTACAAATGAAATAAGAATGCTGATTGAAATAAGTAAACTAATCTAAGTTCTCCCAAATGTGAAGAATTCCTTCAATGGTTCAATGAGATGTCTTCAATAGATGGATGCAGCTTTTAGAGACGAAAGGTAGACTGTGAGAGATGGACGTGTGTGAGAGACGGAGTTGACAATGGAATAGGTGTGTGCAAAATCGTTCAGAGAGATGGGTTTGGGGATTTGGGTATGTGTGTGTATGCAATGAGCAAAATAATTTGGGATTAATTTTTTAGATATGTGTACTGAGAAGGATGTGCAAAGAGTGGAAAAGGTGTGTGCAAATAGAAGCTCCCAAGACCAGAAGCTCACTAGCAAGCATACCCATCTGAAAGTACTAAAATACCCCGGGTTCATTTTTTTTTCCTTTTGGCTTAGAATATTTCCAACGTTTAACCTTTTTTCTATTAAATTTAATTAAAAATTTAAGCAAAAGTTTTTTTTTGTTTTTTTTTTTTGATATCACTCATTTTAACTAAACAACTGAATTTCATTAAATTATCAAAATCGAAGGATGACCGAGGGATGTCTAGCAGTCGATCCAAAGGTAATTTTTAGATTTTGAAATAGATTTTTACATGGAGGTGGTCGACCGGCCTGTCGTCCGGTGATGGTATATGCTACAAATCTCCAACGGCTATGTACAATAAATTAATGAAAGGCACAACTATCTTCAATTTGATGAAAAGTTTAAAATATTCTAGATTTGATACTGGTTTGGTATAAGCGTTAGAGCTTAAAAAGTCTACTCTTTTCATCAAATTTAAATTTGACAATAAAATATTTTAAAAAAAGGTGAAACGTTGGAGGTGGCCTTGGAATGAAATTGATAGAAAGTGAAAGAAATGGAAAAATAAATAAATAATTTTTTGAAAAAATTAGTTAAACATTCCTCTTCAATTTTGGATAGTAGGAAAGGTCCAATATGTTTTTTCTATTAGTTAAAGTTTTTTGATGAAATTTCTCCGTAATCATATCAAAGAAATTTTGAAATTTTCTGGGAAATTACAGAAATTTCGATGTGAAAATTAATTTCTCTGTGAAAATTATAAAGAAAAATTTGTCGAAGGAAAACTTCTTTGTATTGAATTTTCTCTGTGAAAATGTTGAGGGATCCCAACTATTATGAACATATTGTATGTCTTCTATCTTATAAAATCTTAATATCAAGAACCTTAAAAAAATTCTCCTAAGTTTTTTCTAAGTTTGTTTATCATGAAAGTGGTGAAATACAACTCATAATAGTATGATGACTAAGCTTTTAATTTCTTGCAAAAAACACAGAAAAATACAAGAATATTTAAATTTGTTATAAAAATAATTACTTCTAATTGGAATTCCCATTTTCTTACATAATTTTCCGTCCTAATCAAATTCATACGAGAAATAATATTTTTTTACCAATTTCACTTTCTATCATTTCTTTCTTTCTAATTAAATGGAGCCTTTGAGATTTGAAAAAAAAATACAATAAATTGAGCTCTCTTGTGATTTAAATTGGGGGAAGTGCAAAAAAATAACATTAACATAAAATAATTACAATATCATGAAAGTACAATCAACTTATACATTAGATTGTGTAACTAAATCTTGTCCTTCTATCCTTTTGCAATTATTTTGAGTTTATACAATTTTCTTGCAATTGTCCCATTCAAATTTATATAACCCTTAACTCCCTTTTTATCAATAATTTATTAGTACTATGGATAAAAAAAAATGATGTTATCTTTTTTACATGAAAAATGTATACTTTACTTTGTTTATTTTTTGTATTTTCACACCATCAATATTATTTTTGATCCATTTAACTATACTAAAAGGAAAATTAGTGTAATTATGTCAAAATTTTAGAATTTGTTGTATTTTTTTCAAATTTAGAATTTATTGTGTTTGAGAAGATGATAGAATTTTTTTTGTAGTTAGATGTGATATTTGTGAGATAAAAAGTGAAATAATTATGAATTTGAAGTAATATTTTGTCTTATTAGCTATTTTAGTTTATTTTGTGAATTTTAGCCTAAAATAGGCTAAAATTTTTAAGAGAATTTTTTTAAGGTCCCTGATATTAAGATTTTATAACATAAAGGATATCCAATATTTTCATAATATTTAAGGTTCCTCAACATCAATCCAGAGAAAATTGAACCACTAGAGAAAATTTCAATCCAGAAAAAATTGAACATTTCAATTCAGAAAAAATTAAACAACTAAAGAAAAGTTCAATCTATAGAAATTTCAATCCAAACCAGAAAATTTCTCTAGACCAACCTAGAAAAAATTCAGTTCAAACTAGAGAATTTCTCTAGATTAACCTAAAGAAAATTCAGTTCAAACCAGAGAAAATTCAATCCAACCCAGAAAATTTCTCTAGACCAACTCAAGAAAATTCAGTTCAAACTAGATAATTTCTCTAAACCAACCCAGAAAAATGCAATCCAATACACGAAGCAAAGATCGTTATACACAAAAGTGAAAGACAATCTCGCCAAGAAAATACAACATCTGCCTAGTCGAAGATGTGCATCTCTGAAGTCCTCAATTTTAAAAGATGACGATTGGCGTATTTGAATTAGGTAATTGCTCGTTTGAAGTACCTTATCTGCTGAGCGGATGTTTCATTAGCCAACATTAGCCTATATTTGGACTCCATTAAAGAGCCGAACAAGTTCGCGCTTGTTACGAAGGCATCCTTTTCTACCAAATCGCCGTTGATCAACATCATGAAGACATCTTCTTTACCGCCATTATCGACGATCTAAGCCATGAACCACCACGATCTGAGTCAGATGAGGATGCCTTCGTAACAAGCACGAGCCTCCTGTTCTAGCTCTTTAATGGAGTTCAAATATAGGCTAATGTCATGCTGAGTACACTTGCTGGAAATAGAAGAACTATGATTCCACATATGAAATTTGAATATCCTAATTCGAGCATCCATGAAGACTTGTACCAGCTAGTCAAATATTCATGTGGTGAAGTTTGTACGACTGAACAATTGGATAAAGTTGTGAAGATTTGGAAAACCTTCTTGAAACCGATGCTCAGGGTTCCTTTTCAGCCTAAAGGGACAGAGGACATGGAATATGTCGTAAAGGATAAGAATCATATTTCACAATGTGGTGTTGCAAATGTTGGAGAAAGCAATGGCAGTCCAATTGGTGGTACAACTGTCATTACTATAAAAAAAAATCAAATCCATCCAGAAATGGAGATAAAAGTACTCCACCTGAACAATCAAGTTCCTGCCGAGTTTGGTTGATAAATGGTGATAATGGGGTTAAAAAAGATAGTTCTCATGATGTTGATCATACTACATGTAAAAGTGATACCTTACATAACACCCATCAACTTAGAAACGTTCAAAGTAATACTATTGTGGCTAATGAAACATCTGGGCTCAGCAGACAAGGTACTTCAAATGAGCAATTAGCTAATTCAAATACATCATTGGTTGCAACTTTTTAGCAAACATTGAAGGACTCTCAGAGATGCACATCTTCATCAGCAGATGTCAAACAGATGTCAGTGGTTTTCTTGGCGAGATTATCTTTCACTTTTGTGCATAACGATCTTTGTTTCGTGTATTGGATTGAATTTCTCTGGGTTGGTCCAGAGAAATTCTCTAATTTGAACTAAATTTTCTCTAAGTTGATCCAAAGAAATTCTCTAGGTTAGATTGAATTTTCTCTAGGTTGATCCAAAGAAATTCTCTAGTTTGAACTGAATTTTTTCTAGGTTAGTCCAGAGAAATTTTCTAGTTTGGATTGAAATTTCTCTGAATTGAATTTTTCTCTGATTGTTCAATTTTCTCTAGATTGAAATTTTCTCTGATTGTAAAATTTTCTTTGGATTGAAATTTTCTCTAGATTGATATTGAGAGACCTTAGACATTATAAAAATATTAGGTATCATTTATGTTATAAAATCTTAATATTAGGAATCTTGAAAAAATAATCCCCAATTAATATTTGCTTAGTAATTAATATAGTTTAGTTAATTATATACATTATTGCAAAAAATAAATTACAAATTAATTTAGTATTCAACTTAAATTTAAGTTTAAGTTTGAAATTAATTGAAAATATAAGGAAGAGTACTAATACAAAAGAAAAGGTAGATAAGTGTAGAAAATAAAATAAAAATGTGGTTTGATCATTTAATGTTTATCATTAATGGTGTTAACATGCTGATAAAATTTTTAAAAAATAAAAAATAAAAAAAAAACTTTGTATTTTAGTCTAAAATTTTAAGAGGACTCTCTGCATGTTATTGAAGTGCAATGACGCACAAATAGACCAAACCATAAAGAAATAAAATAAATTTTGCACTTCCATTTTTTTTTATTTTTTTTTAAAGAAAATTACATAAATTACCCCAAGGTTTCATCCTTAACAACAAATTAAACCTTGAAAATTTAATTTTATCAGACAAAATCTTACATTTTAAAGTTTATATCAATTCTAACTACCAATCAAACTCTATTAACCAAACTAACTAAAAAATGACAATAGTGTCTTTCTAGCTATTATTTTGATAATTTTTCAAGGAGACAGACAAATAAGTATGAATCCCAATAAATGATTTAGATTCAGTAGTCTATGTCCATTAAGAGATTATCAAGTTGAAAGTACTAATTTAACCTAATTTACATTTCTTCTTTCCTATCATGAAAAAAAAAAGGTAGAGGACATTGTTTGATTAACAATATATTCAAATCTTCCTATGGTGTATGCTATCAACTTCTAGTCTTCAATTCAACCCATGTTGCTAATCTCAGTAAATTCCCAGAAAAAATATTCAGATAAAAGAAAAAAAGACAAGAAAATGTGATGCATTCAAAACTCACACATGATTCATCACCAGGACAACAATTTCTAAATAAAAGAGTTATAGTAGTAGAGAAAAGCATAGGAAAAGAGACACAGGTACAGAAAAACAGTTCATTCAATGGATGCCTCAGCAACAAAAGTTATACGAATCTTCAATTACATTTCTTTCTTGCCAAACTTACAACCCAACAATTAATTTTTATCTTTCAGGTGAAGAATCAAACAGAGGTTTGGAAGAACCAAACCCAACAAAGTTGTGAAAGAATTATGAACAGCGATTTGAAAGGTAAAAAAGAAAATGGGCAGAAACAAATATAAATGAAGCCGAAAATTGAAAAGAAAAAAAAAGATTTAAAATTAGACATCAGGTAAAACCTCAAGGAAGAGAGACCGATATCCAGAGGCGGCTCCCATCTGTTATGGTGAAGAATCTTTATCTGTTAGCACCCCATTGTGGCTATGATAAATCAGCCATGCTATCTTTAGAAGAGTGTTTGTAGAAGTTCCGGGGAAGACAAAGCTGCTACAGATTTATACTGCTATCATGGAAAAAAAAACCTTGTTAGAATGAGTCCAAGTTATAAGCTATGCTAGATTAAAAAGAAAAGGAAAAAAAATATTGAAAAGTGAAAGTGATAGAAATTAACTTGAAAGAAAAGAAATGAAAAGTAAAAGATATATTCTTAGCAAGCATTTGATTTGGATGAAAATTTTGCAAGAAAGAGAGAAATTTGAAATTTTAATTATAAGTAACCCTTGCATGGATAAATTTTAAATTTTCTTGAGTTTTCCTCTATTTTTTTGCAAGAAATTAAAAACTTGGTTACCATGCTAATATCGGTTGTACAACAAAGTTAACTTTTCTTGTAATTTCCACCACTTTCAAAATAAACAAACTAAAAAAAATGTTTCATTTTTTCTGTCACTCACTTTCCACCACTTTCGTACTAATCAAACTCAGTCATATGGTTTCAGATAGCATAAGATGGTAAAACTTATTAGATCAATCTTTCATTTTAACACAATATCTTACCTTATCTTGCCTGTACTTTGCACGGATAGCATTCAGGGGGCAATCGTTGGTATTCAGTTGTAAACCTTGTAATGCAATAACTGCAATTTTTAGATCCGATGCCTTGTAATTGGTATAGTGTTCCAGAGTTGCATTCTGCAATATATCATAAATGAAATCATACCCCTCATAGCTAGAATTGAAGTGTGGTAAAAAAGAAACAAAAGTGAAGAACACAAACCCATGGGTGGCCTGACTGATCTAATGTCCATCTAGCAAGGAATACAGCTGATGCAGCAATTATGGAAGGAAGTAATTTCAAGAACTCATAATCGACTAATGTCAGTTCTGCTAGATAATTTGCTAAAAACTCCAGTTCAAGACTAGGGGTCTGCAAGTGCAAGAATTAGAAAAGTTGGTTCATCTTTGAAGAGAAATTAGCCAAAACTCCAAATACATGACATAAACCGTCAATATTACCTTGTAAGAAGCTTGTGCTGCTCGTAAGAATCTCCTGTAAACAGTTAAATATGCACAAGGATTTACATCAAAAGCTTAAGTGATCAAATGAAGACTAAAATTGATGAAGATGATAGATACTAGACAAGCGGAAGTACCTCAGGAATTTTTTTGCAGTCGGTGCTGAAAGTTGAAAACCCAAATTTTTTAAAACTTGACTCTCCATTTTCAGAACCTACCAGTTCACGACTTGGTAAGGAAATTTGATACATCAAATAGGCAACCAGAATTATTTAGGGAAAATAAATAAATATGAAGAACAAAGAATAGGTCACACAAGTTGTGAGAATAAAGAGCCCTCCAAGGCCTTTTGCAAGTTAAGAAATAAAAAATCATGTTACTGTAATATGTTTTTCAATTGCATTCATTCAAAATGTTCAAGGGACTATGCGACTGTCCAACTTAGGTGAAGCTAGCTACGTGAATCCTTTTTCGTCAATCTAATCTGTCAGGGGCTATATGCTTAATTGAATTAAATAAATTCATATCTTTTTTAACACCTGATTTTGTACTCATGAACAAGTAATAAATACATGCATGCCTGCATACAAAGCTACAGACATACATAAAATTGCATTTTTATCAATATATGCATATGTTGGAGAATAAAGAAACAAATATCACCTCCTTTGCATCACTCTTGATGGCCTAGTGTTCCAACTGCAAGCACAACAGCTAGGCATAGAATGCCAGCCAGATCAGTGGATTATTGTACTGAGATACCATGATATTCTCATTTAAATTCAAATTCTATACACGAAATTCTGGCAGATCCTGCATCTGATTCAACTTTCTAATTCTACACACAACATGCAACCCAAGCCGCTTGGGTGTCCCCAAAGACAAGCTCCAATTCTTTGGTCTAAAAGTGAATTAAAGCAAAGAATATTTTTAAATTATGGATGGGATCCTGGTAGCCTGTGAGAAGATATAAAACTAATTGACCTTCAGCATCAATTAATTTAGGGTTAAGTTTATATGGAACTCTTATTTATGAAAATTTAAGCAATATAAGCATTTTATAATGAAAAGTAAAACTATGTTCTTCAAGTGTCACTGATAAACAAGAAGAAATTGGGCTGGGACATACCTCTCCTCTAGAGTAAGTGTTGTCCGTGATGAAACAAAATTCCTCCACCCGAGGTGCACAAATCTCTTCATACTTCCTTTAAGTCATAAAGAGGAAAACCACATTGAAGATCAGATCACATTAAAAAAAAAAAAAAAATGAAAATAAACATTAAAAATAAAATACCCAAGATTAGTGTCAAATTGATTTTCCAACAATATGACCACTAATGACATAGGAATCTCTGTTGCTTATCAACTATACATAAGAGCAAAACACAATTATCCACATCTCCAACACTCTACCTTCGTAAATCAGCACAATTAGTGATATCTTATCCCCATGCACCTCATTGTATTTTAAGCCTAAATGGGTCCCAGGAAAGTTATGCTAAACAAAGTAAACATTGCTCTCCATAAGTAACAGATTCACTGTTTTCCATGTGATCAATAGCCTTATATGCAATATTGTCTATAATTCATGCATCCTATTTAACATTGTAGTCCAAAACGTCTGAAAGAAACATGATCAGAATTTCACTGAAGCAAACTTACGAGGCGATGAACATGCAAGTGATGCCAAGCAATTGTAGTCTTTGCCTTTCAATGTAGTTTTGAGAGAGAAACAAGTCAATAAGATGCACAGTGAGATAAATTGTGTCTGGCACCAACTTATATTCCTCAGATACCTGAAACCAGAGTTTAAAACAATCACTATTTTTCCCTTTCAAATTGCACCATTTATTTATAAAAATCATAAGACAACTTTAAGGAACATAAACAATGCACTGACATCTAAAAACTTGATAACTAGAAAGCAAGAAAATGAAAAGAGAGTTCAACCTCTTAAGAGAAATTCCAGATATTCACTCATTTGTAGCCTCGTGCAATGTTGCAACTGTTCAAACTCCAAACTAAAAAGTGCCAAACTATTCCCAAATGGAGAGTTGTTACGGTGTGCACCCTCGAAAAGGTGTATGCAGTATGCACCCTACCACAAACTTCATTGACTACCTCAATAATTACCCTTGGATAGTTTAAAGGCAGTAACAAGAAATTGATAGAAAGAGATCAAATGCAAGAGACAGTTTCTAATTTAACCTTTTTTTGTACGAAAATCAGAATTATAGTTTTAAAAGCCAATAATAGCAAGATTGTTGTCTTCTAAGGTCTTCTATCATTAAATACAGTTCTAAAGATGAACAATATGTATTGATGTTGTAGCCAAGTGAATATAAAATGGATAACAAAATAAAAGGGCTGCCATCCACGCCACAAAATACTAACAAGCATGCGTGTGTGCACACACACACAGATTAAACCTAAGACATGTTAATCTGAACTTTTTCACTTACTAATAAAGAAGAAGCAATTTGATGGAAGAAAGCAAAGAGAAGTAAATGTAGCAAATGGATCCAAATTGAGAAAATCTCCTCAAAATAATTTAAGTAAATACTAATCACATTCACTTCCAAGGCACATTGCCAATTAGCTTCGCAACTACTACCTAAACTTTCTAACAGAAAATGCATAAATTTGACTGCTTGATTTAGTAACAAGGGTCAAAACCACACCAACCTCAACAAGCCAATCAACCAAAATTCCCCTCATGCTCTGAGTGATATCTCGCTGTACTGTTTCCATAAAAGTAGTATGTGGCCTTCGGATCAGCTGGAGAAACAATGATTAGATCCCAAATTATTGCAAGGCATCTTGTAGAGAGATAAAGAGAGAGTAAAAACACCATGAGGTCATAATCTTAACAGGAACCTTGAGGCTAGAGCCAAGGTTTCTTTGTGGTGGAAAAGATTATGCAAACACTTGCCATTTTTAATATTTTCATTTAAATATAAATACATAAGTTTATTGCGGCAATGAAATTAAATTACTGCATATATTTCAGTGGTACAATCATAAGCTACACATTTTGTTCGACATCTGAAAAATCAAGTGTCCAAATCAGAACAAAAACTAGTTCTAGAAAACAAGACAGCAAATTAATCTCTTTTAGTTTTCAGAAATTGCCTCTTGTTGAGGATTCTCTTTCCTTACTAAAAAAACTTCTGATTTCAACTAAAGATTCCTCTTTATGATCAGCAGTGGTAGGTGTGATAAGCCTCAGGGGTTGCATCAGAGATTCTGAAGCGCTAAGCTAAGTATAATACCCTCCAAGGTATGTGCTCTCTCTCTCTCTCTCTCTCTCTCTCTCTCCTGCTGTCCCACATATTAGATTTGGGCTCATTAGTCATTCATTACTAGTAGGAGAGTAACCCCACACTTGTCCTACATCATCCCATTAAAGAAAGGCATTATTGAATGTTGTGCAGATTGAAAAGCAATGTCATGAGAGTTGGCATGCAAACTAAAAAGCAAGCAATAATCCTAGATCATAATTTCAAGAGATGGAACCAGAAAGGGGATGCAACAAAGTCGAATTCTACAAAAGGCAAATTTTGCATGCATGAGTGCATGCCACTGTTTCCATTTATTGGGGAGAGCATCCAACAAGTCAAGTTCATGAATTATACTCTTAAAAATCGCAACATCAGCAGCATAAGAACAAACATCAAACAGATAAAAAAAAAAATAGTAACTGCAGCACAAACCTCTGCAACACGTAAATTGCTATAGATATCAGGAGCATAGATGGTGCACAATAGAGAATCCTTTTGGTCAGAATCAATGTTTGTAATGTCTGGCTTGGTAGATGCAATCAACTTCCCACAAAGGCCAACTTCATCTGCTTTGTCGGTTACAAAAGCATCATTCTTGGTCAAAATGTGAAATTAAATAATACACCACGTAAAACAAAAACGAAAGGACTTTAAAATGAAATCAAAAAAGAAATTGCTATAACAATGAAACCTTCCCGGAAGGTCATGATATTTTTCAAACTATATGACACAATATTCATTGAGCATATAGCCCTTGACAGAGCAGAATGGTGAAAAAGAATTTATGTAGCCGACCTCAACTAATTGGGACACAAGTCTTAATCTAGTTTGATTTGGTTTATCAGGCGACACAAAATAGGATCAGTCATATCCACATAACACCAATGAAGTTGAAGAAACAATACAACTATTAATGGCCAAAGTTTAACCTAGGAAACAATTAAGTGTTGGGAATGTAGCACATAAGGTAATCCTATAAATGAGTAAAATGGTATGATCACATCAATTTTGGGAGGAAGGAACCAAAGCTGAAAAGGAGTGGTTTAAACAATGCTTATTAGCAAATTGGATTCACAACTCATCCTTTTTACATGACATTTGACGACAATGGTTCCATGTGTAGTAGAATTCTTTCTCCGGAGGACTGCTTTTATTTATGGCAGAGAAAGCTCCTAGAGTCTTCATTGAGATCAACTGCCGCAGCAAATCCAGAAAGCCTTAACCACCCAGAAAATTGGTCATATCTACTAGAATTCTACTTGCAATTTTTGTTTCCTTCTTTTTTTTTTTTTTCTCTTTTTTTCTATTTCACTTCAACATTTACTCATGCACTTTGTATTTCTCTGTTGCATTTCTTGCATAGTGTTTCTCGCATATAATGGCTACCATTAGCAAGTCCTACATTGCACATAGGAAACCCCATAAACATATTTGTGATATAAATATTACCTAAACTTAAGTTTATAACTCTCCATTTTACTATCACCACTGAATGTTTTTCACATCACAGCTCTTGATTACTGTTCATGGATTTTTCCTCCAATTGTCTGTTTAATAACTTTTCATCTATTAGCAATGGATTAGAAGGAAAATAAATTGTTTACTCCAATGATCGCTTAAAAGGCTTCCCAAAGCCAAAAAAAATGGCTAGACCTTGCAAAAACTCATCTCCAATGGTGAGCTAAATGCATTGCCAAAATATTTCAAAGCCAAATTTTGTGCCAAATTCTGCATTGCCATTTTTTGCCACATCAGATTTGCTGCCTTAAAACCCAACTATTTTTCCTACTAGAGTTCACAAGTTCCACAAACCAAAACTCACAGGCTAAAATTGTAAAACTATATAAAGAATTCTACAAATTACAAAAAAACAATTCTAAAAATTATAATTAAAGAATTTAAATTACACCAATAATCACAATTTATCCATCTTTAAAAAGTAAGAAATCTAGAGAAGAAAAACAAAAAGAAAAAAAACTTGATACTCATCTCATCATGTCAGTGAGAGAAAGAGTTTGGTTGATCCAGAGTGCAACATGTAGAAACTAGTTGAATTGATGTGGAACTTGATTATGCCAAAATGACAAGTCACCATTGGAGTGGTATAACCAATAAATGACTTTTTTGCACTTCAGCAAACCAAAATATGGCTTTGACCATTGAAGTTGTCAGTGTGTAGAAACATAGGACTGATGTGTGTTCTAGGATTTCGTTAATATCAAAATTGGTATAAAAGGTGTCATTTCATGAATGAGAAATCAGGAGAAGGCAAACCTCTCTCTGAAAATTTTAGTTGTAAAGGAAGTTCAGTATTTTGTTTTCCAAGCAGATGATTGTCTATGGCACACCCTTTCACAGTAATCCCTGTCTGACAAGGTATGTTGTCTACCAACTTCACTGAACATTCAACTTCTAAGGATTCAACTTCTGTCTTCGCAGTTTCTTGAGCTATTTTTGTTTTTGATTCAGCTGGAAGCTGCTGCATTTGTACTGCAACAGAGGGAGCAACCTTGGAAACATTCGCCGAACATTTTCTGGCCGGTTTACTATTCTTTTTCTGACAATCAGCATAATTAACAGAGGTCAGTTATGATATTTTAAATAAAAAATGAGTATTATTTATGGCAGAAAGTCCAAGTCATGCAGCAAATCTAGCTTCTAATAAAAAAATATTTAAAATGGGTAACTTGTAGTCAAGATAATCTTTGAGCTCCTCAACCAGTTTAGTCTTCACTATACTAAAAAATGCTGCTCATTTAAAGCTGAACCTTATCTCAACATTAGGATTGCTTTTCTTGGTAAGGCAACAGCATACCTATCCAAATTTCATTTCTATGAAAGCAACCATTTTGAGTCTTAATACTAAATAATATAAGAAACTGTTTTAAAATATTTTCTTTTCCTTGTAAGTATAATATAATCTCAGCAGAATGAGTGTACAAACCGAAATTTTAGCTGCAATGAGGCAGTTCTTATAGGAATCACAGCAAACATTTGTGACATCGTTAAGCACTGCTCTCCTCTTGTGCTGAACACCTGCAGTAACAGGAGCACTGTTCTTCACCTCATCCAAGGCTGCTCTTTTTGAGTTTATCCTTAAAACCCGCTTTTGATCCTGCTGTTTTGGTGCTTCTGACTGGGGAATCCCTCCAGTTGCACGACAGGCAGCAGCTCGAGCTCTTGTTATTCGAGTAGTAGGTTCTCCAACATTAGCCACAACAATATTTTCCTTCTTCATATTTACAAGCCTTGGAGAAGAGCAAGAAAGTGCTTTCAAAGTCGAATAAGACTCATCAAACCTGTAACAGTATACATATCAGGGTCAAGTGTTCAGATGAGGAGTTGCAGAGTAGGGAACAAGCTAGTAAAGAAATATACCATGAGAGGAAAAAATGTAGGATAAAGCTCAAAGACTGAATGTAAAATAAAGCACTAATTTTTTTGGATAAGCAAGGTAATGCATATCTCACAAATAACCAGAAGAGGGGCACCACCCATGTCCATAAGGTATAGACAGCTACGATCTGATAGGGAGGTAAAGGATTGCCAAAATGAATCTAGGAATCTAATAGAATGAAATATATCAAATTAAAAAATCAATAGTGAAATAAAGCCATTAGAATCAAATGCCAGAAAATATTGTTTAGGCATGAAACTATCTAACATTATAGTTTGATGATTCTAAGGCTCGTTTGTTTGGACATAAAATATTTTCCTCAAAAATATTTTATTGGTTTTCCGATGTTTGGTTGAACAAAAAGCAAGTAAAATATTTTTTATGAAAAATGATTTTTCTGAAATAGCCCAAAATGACTTGCATCCTGAAATTCAGTTAGCCGTTTTGCTGTGCTTGAGTGAGCTTGCTGTGAATGCCAGCAAGTGCTTGGTACAGAGTGAGATGAGTTTATGGAAATATTTTTCAAATGTATTCTTTTTGTGCAAAATCTTTTCATATAAAAATATTTTTCAGAGTAAAATATTTTACTCCAAAACGAACGGAGCCTACATGAAAATTTATAATCTGCAATTGACAGTTTCAAAACAAACAAAACACATATCTTAGGTTTGGATCTATAGATTTCAGGGATTCCATCAAGCATATCCATAAACCAAATGGGAAGACAGAAAAGAAAATGGATATTCAAATAATAGATTAATACAATTTCTAGCATAAAAACTGTATATCTATCTGCATATATCTACTTGGAAGTGAATTCCATTACATCAATTTAGTTCTGCATCCTAGGTAGGTCCAATTTACAAATCAAAATGGGCTGAAATGGATTATTACCATGAAGGCTAATTAAATAATTTTATAAAATATCGAATATGCTAGATTTTAAAAGATGAGCTAAATTCGATGAAAATCTTAAACATTCATAGTTTTTGAAAGAATTCACCAATGTAGCATGCCAAATTGTATGTATTTATGATGAGATCCGTACACATTTACTGTTGACAATCCAGCACAGTTTTATACAATTTGGTAAAAATCTCTTCAGAACAGAACAAATAAAGATCAGCAAATTCAAACCAAGCAAATATAAGATGAAGAAATTCGAAATGGGCATTAACCAACTAGAGAAGAAAAAAAAAAAAAAAAATCAACATTTCTCTGGTAATAGTCAAAGAATCAAATACTAATCTGAAAATAAAAATATTCAATACTCAAGCTAACAAATTAAAATTTTCAAAAATAAAAAACAAACAGTAGAAAGATCTATCAAAAGCAAACTCAGAATGTTAAAAAAATAAAAATAAAAAAGAAGGGGAA